>BSBK01004348.1:482500-794687 GCA_027943335.1 Chamaecyparis obtusa
AGTTTTCGTGGGAGAAAGAAAAAAGTATTCAAATACATTAAAAAAATAAAATAAAATAAAAAAATATTTAGAATATAGGGGTAAAAGTACAAAGCTATGTCACACTTTTATAAAGGAAAAGGTCAACAACACACAAAAATTTTAACTTTAATGACATAAAAATGGCATTTATGTTTAAAAATTGGAGATGATGTAAACTAATGAAATGTGTGAAAGTGGATGAAGTTTATGGCTATAATTTTTTTAATTTTTTTTGAACAAGAATTCACATAGTTTTTAAATTTTTTAAGTCCATTTTTTACTTGCTGAAAAATGCTGAAAAATGAGGGTCTTGTCCTCACCAAAAAAGTATATGCAAATAATCCCTTTTTCCTTTGATTTCAAAATATGTCATAGATAAAATGTATAGCTAGTGCAGAAAAGAAGAAAAAATAGTTTTCAATGTATATTTTCTCTGTTATAACTACTCAAAGTCAAACATACCTGAAATCGACAGTTTTCATCTTGCGTCAAATTTCCCCTATCAAATCTACACCATTCAGAAAATAAATTACACACTCTTGAAGATAACTCTCTCCTCTAGTGTTAAATATAAATTTTCAATTTTTTTGATAAGCTTTACTATTTTTTTCTATTTTTGAAGTATCTTGTTCTCGAATGTTAAAATACCTACTTGTAGTATTTTGAAATTATAATATATTAGATCTAATTAAAATACTATAAAAATTATATGATGATAATCTTGACTCTGTGCTCTAAAAAAGGGTATTTTTATATTTGTAAAAAAATATCATTAAAAAGAGTAAGAGTTATTGAAACGTCACTTTTCTGAAATAATTTTGTTTCTTTAGTAAGTGTTATAAAACATACAATTAATAGATATTTCCAATTAGAAAAGGTGAAGAACTTATCTAACTTAGCTAGAATGAATCTAGCTAGACCATATGTTTGACAAAAAATAATTTTAGTTAGAAATACTCAAATTTAGCTGTGCTGATAAGTTGTCCTCAAACGTGACACAACTTTGTGCTTTTACCCATAGACAGAAAATCCTAAAAGATTATAATTTACTTCATCCTCCGATTTCAAGCGGTTCAACGACAATATGCATCTGAATCTAATTTTTTTTCTCAAAATGTAGAGTTTAGTGTCCGTTCAGGCTAAAAAGTGTAACCCACTATTGTGGGTTCACCCATTAGTTAATTTACTTAATTATGTTAGTTAGATTACTTAATTAAATGTATGATTTGATTAATTACATCACCTTAACATAATGTATACATAACACATGTATAAAACTAAGTCTAAAAGATGAATAACACATGAACATATAACATGTAACATGTATAAAATATCTAACATGTAACATCTGAAATATGTAATGTGATGTATAAAATATGAAATAACACACAACCATATACCATGTAATGTATAAAATAAGAAATAATACAGAACCATATACCATGTACATATATGAAATGACTAAAATATCTACATGTATAAAATGTCTAAAATGTCTACATGTATAAAATGACTACATGTATAAAATTTCTACATGTATAAAATGTCTAAAATGTCTGCATGTATAAAATGACTACATGTATAAAATGTCTACATTTATAAAATGTAATATCTATGAAATGTTATAGCATGTATATATGAAATGTCATATGAAATATCTAAAATAACATGGTCGCTCAACCAGGGCCATGTCCTGATCCATGACCTGATGTCGGTGCACCTCCTCCTGATGTCTGTGTATAATAAACAAAATATGTCAAGCATACATACATGTATAATAAATTTTAAATATGTATTATCATAGAAAAATTAATTTTGTGAACAAACATCTCAATGTATCTGTGTATCATGATGAATAGGATCGCATGGAGTCTCTAAATCTCCATATGGTGTAGCATCATACATAACCTCTTGGAGTACACATATATATAACATATATTAATCAAATTTAAAATATATGTGTAAGTTTTTTAAAGAAATAAAAATTTAATTTAATTATAAATGTACCAAAGTGGTCTCTAATGCTTTCCTGAAAGTGCTCAAACCTGACGAGTCTAATGATATAGCCACAAGATCAATCTGGTCGTCTGTAAGAAATGTAGTAAAAAGTTGACAACCTGGATGTGATGAAGTGGCATGCGTGGTCTGATGATGAGCTATATGCGGTGTTGTCTGTGGAGGAGCTGTCGATGGTCATGTACTTGTTGGAAACTGCAATTGAAACAATTGTTGTATTGTCATTGATGTCAAACCTTAATTGGTAAGACTGTTCCTACTTAGGAAAGTACTATATCTATTTGAGTGTTGCTAAGGGAATAGGCAAGGTTGGTAACAATAGCACCTAGGGAAAGGTTGAGTTATCTTGATATTACAAAGTGTACTTGACTATGTTGTACAATGATGAGACAATGTATTGTTTATCTTAGTAAGACTAAAGACTAAACTGGTAGGCTTGACCAAGAAAAGAATGGGGAAATCATGTCTAAGCTGAGTAATATTAGTGTCAACCGAGTCAATGTATGCTGAGAAAAATTCTAGTGTCAACCGAACAATAGTTAATTGTCAAGGAAGACTATATAAGCCAAGGAAACATTTCTAGTAATGACCGAGCTTTCTACATGAAGACTGAGTAGTTGATCATAGTATTGATCGAGCATCAGCAATTTTATATTTGAAGAGAATTTAGTTTTGGAGTTGACATTGTTGAATTCTTGGATTATGTAAAACATGTTGACTTTATTTATTGATTGTTTGAAAGCATTAAATGCACTGTAAAACATTTTATTGTAAATCTTTAAGAGATTTGAGATGATTCTAGAAAAGGAGCTGAAGAACATGAAGTGGGTAGATTCAATAAATCTGACCTAACCCTAAGATCTCTGAATAAGATTGAGCGGCATAAGATGAGTTAACCTAATTGAGGAAAGTATTAAAGGGAACTTGCGCATTGTATATGTGTGTTTGCATGGGTGAACAGAGAATGCTGGAAGATCAGTAAATTTTTATTGACTGTATAAGCAAAAAAGGCTGAAGGAGAATTGTGGTGGTTTCTTGAAGAAAAGTTTCGAGCATATCAGAGATGGAGATGGAAAAGTTTCAAATTCAGTAAACTAGCATTAGTATATGGAATCAGATCTGATATTTTCAAAGTGATTTGTATATTTTTTGGATAAATATTGCTGCTACTTTCTAACCATTGTAATAGTCAAAATCATTTTAACAGAGGTTGACCTAACAGTCATATGTTAAATCCTTTGAACAAGGTTGCATTCTAATGGAGTGTATGTAAGTCCTATGACTAGGCTCACTTTTAATAGGGTGATTGAAATCCTTTAACTGGGTCAGACCTGATAGTGTGTATTGTAACCTTTGATAGGGTTGGCTTTTAACCGAGCTCACTTTAGAAGAGTGAAAATAATAGTAGCATGTTACAAAGCAATTTTTCCCAAATTGGGTTTCCACTATAAATCATGGTGTTAATACTTGTGTGAATGTTTTGGTTTGAACATTTCTATGTTTTACAAGTTAAGTTACATCTGGGTAGTGGACAACATTGTTATATGTTTCTATTATTGAATCAATGATGACTGAGTTTGTTTTGGTTATTGGATCTAATTTAAGGAAAAAAAATTAAGTTTGTTTTATACATCAGGACCTGAGAACAACTGATTCACCCCCTTCTCCATTGTTCTAAATCATATTAACAATTGGTATCAGAGCTTTTTTGTTTATTATTAGTGTTGACAGAAATCAAGTGTAAAGGGGCTTGAAGCAAATGATAAGGATGTATAAGAAGGAGATACCAAAGTTGAATAAGGAAAACTTCCTTGCATGGCAAAGCTTGATGAAGCTGCATCTAGTTGATATTGGTGACTCTACAAACCACTACATTGAGAATGGCTATGTCTCACCTGTCGCACCTCTGACTACCAAAGAAATGAGAGCTAAGAAAGAACATAATCAGACAATGCTAGAAATTGCATCTGCCATAAGCTATCCAAAATTTGAGGACATTAAGGATTGCACAACTATTAAGGATATGTGGGACACTCTTGCAATAATCTATGGTGGTGACTTGAATGTACTAAAAGTAAAGGCCAAGAGTCTTAGAGGTAAGTTTGATGAAATGAGAATGCAAGAAGGTGAAAACATTGCACAATATTGTGGTAGAATAAAAGAAGTTGTGAATGCTATTAGTAGAGAAAATGGGGCTATTGATGATGAAACTATAATTGTGAAAGTACTAAGAACCATGCATCCTATATATGCTATTAAGATCTTAGCTATTCATGGATCTAGATGCAACTCTACTAATGTGCTTACCTTGGAAAGTTTGGTTGGTAAGCTAACTGCTTTTGAACTCTCTAACTATGATAATTTCACTATTGGAAGCATTGGTAATGTTGAGTCTTCTTTTAAGTCACAACTAGTTCTAAACAAGCCAAAGAAAGAAAAAGAAACATACATCAGTGAAAGTGAAAGTGAAAGTGAAATTGAAAGTGACAGTGACAATTCTGATGAAGAACTGGAAGATCTAGAAGCTCTTATGGAAAGAAGACTGAGAAGAGGAAAAGGAAAGTATAAAGGTAAACTCCCTATTATATGTTTTGCATGTAATAAAGTTGGTCATATAGCTGCTAGATGTCATGATAGGAAGGATAAAGATGATGAAAGAAAAAGAAAACATAAAGACAAAAGAGATGACATAACCAACCGATGGAATAAAGACTGCAAAGGATAAGGTAAGAAATCTTGTTACATTTCTCAAAAAGAAACTGACACTAATAGTGATGATTTTGAAATAGAGGTAGTCTATGTTGCAATGAAAGATGAATCTGATGAGGATGAGAAAATTGCATTGATATCCTATGTGAACAAGAATGATAAATGGATTATTGACATTGGTTGTTCACATCACATGACTAGTGAAAAAAATAAGTTTGAGACCTTACATCATTACAAAGGTAAAAGTGTAAAATTTGGTAATGATGCACCATGTCCTATTAGAGGAAAAGGTTTGATTAAAGTGACAAGCAAGCTAAAATATTTGATGCTACTGGAGAACTAATTGGAAGTAGAGATTAGACTAGAGGTAATTTGTTCTATCTTGAGCTATCTAAAGAAACATGTTTAATTGCACAACTTGATGATACTTGGTTATGGCATAAAAGACTATGTCATGTTAACTTTGACAATCTGGTAGAGATAAGTAAGAAGAAAAAGGTAAGAGGTCTACCTAGGTTGAAGAAACCTGAGAATGTGATGTGCAAGGAATGCCAGTTAGGAAAAATGACAAAGTCAAGTTTTAAGAGCAAATCCTTTACTTCTGAAAATATTTTAGATTTGGTTCATTCTGACCTTTGTGGACCTATGGGTGTTCAAAGTTATGGTGGTGCTAGATTCTTTATCTTATTTATTGATGATCATACTAGGATGATGCATGTAATGTTTCTAAAAGAAAAATATGAAGCTTTTCAATTCTTTAAGTGGTATTTGGCTAAGGTTGAGATGGAGATAGGTAGGAACCTGAAATGTCTTAGATCTGACCGAGGTGGAGAATTTACATCAAATAAATTTAATCTATTTTGCAATGATAGAGAAATTAAAAGACAAATGTCTACACCTAGAACACCTCCATAGAATGGTATAGAAAAGAGAAGAAATGGATCTATCTTGGATTATGCAAGGAAATTGTTGATTGAAAAGAATGTGGCACAAAAATATTGGAAAGTAGCTATAAGCACTATTGTCTACACTCTTAACCGGGTACATATCAAGAAAGGTACAAATCTGACACCCTATGAATTATGGCATGGGCATGCACCGAGAGTTAAATACTTTAGAATCTTTGGAAGTAAATGCTATATATTAAAAGACACTAGGAATGGAAAGTTTGATGCTAAGAGTGATGAAAGCATATTCCTAGGATATTCCATAAAAAGTAAAGCTTATAAGTGTTTGAACTCTAACACTAAAAAAATTGTGGAAAGTGTGAATGTCAAAATTGATGAGTATGCAGAAAGAATTGAAGCTAACAACAAGAGAGAACCAGAAGATTATAGATCTTTTGTGTACATTGAGGAATAAGAAGAGGCAAGTAATAGACTTGCACCTGATGCCGAGTCTCGGGTAAGCAATGACAAGCAACAAATAGATGCTGCTGAGCATCAGGAAAATATTGTCGAAAGAGAAAAAGAACATGTCGAGCTACAAGAAAAGTTGTCAAGTATCAAAAAGAGGTTGTTGAGCATTCAAAAGTTGAATCTGACAATCTTGTTGGGGAACCCGATGAAATAAAGGAGAGAAAAGCTGAACCTATTTTGGAAAAATATGTAAGAAGACATCACAAGCCTGAATAGATAATTGGAGACAAAAATACTGGAATTCAGACTAGAAGTAAGACTAAGGATCCAACATGCCTACTGTGTGAATTTGAACCCAAGTCAACTAGAGAGGCATTGGAGAATGAAGACTGGATACAAGCAATGAATGAAGAGATTGACCATATTGAAAAGAATGATACTTGGACTCTGGTGCCGAGACCTGAAAAAAAAAATGTTATAGGAACAAAGTGGGTGTTTCAGAATAAGATGAATGAAAATGGTGAAATAACTAGGAACAAAGCTAGGCTGGTATGCAAAGGCTATGCACAAGAAGAAGGAATAGATTATGGGGAGACATTTGCCCCCGTAGCTAGATTGGAAGGAGTAAGAACTTTGCTCGCATATGCTGCTTATAAAGATTTCAAGGTATATCAAATGGATGTCAAGTCTTCATTTTTGAATGGTATACTAGAAGAAGAAGTTTACAAAGAATAGCCAGAAGGTTTTATTGATCCAAACAGAAGACACATGGTGTGAAAATTGAACAAAGAACTATATGGATTGAAACAAGCTCCCAGAGCATGGTATGAGAGGTTGCACAACTACTTGATACAGATTGGATTTTCAAGAAGAAATGACACAAGCAATCTGTACATGAAAGATGAAGAAGGTAAAGGTATCCTGTCAGCAAAAATTTTTGTGGATGACATTATTTTTGGTGGACAAGATGCATTTTGTAAAACATTTTCAAATGAAATGCAAACTGAATTTGAAATGAGCATGTTTGGTGAGATCAAATTCTTTGTTGGTTTACAAGTATATTAGAGGAAGAATGGAATTTTCATTACATAGTCTAAGTATGTTAATGAAATATTGAAAACTTTTGGGATGGAAGATGCTAAACCAGTGAATACTCCTATGGTTACTAGACAAAAGTTATCTAAGAATGATGATGTTGTAGAAGTGAATTAGACTTTGTATAGATCCATGATTGGAAAATTACAGTATGTTGTACATAGTAGACTAGATATTGCACTAGTTGTTGGTATTGTGGCAAGATTCTCTACCAATCCTAAGGAAACACACATGATGGCTATGAAAAGAATTATGAGATACTTGAAAGGAACTACTGACTATGGTCTATATTATAAGAAGGATGACAAATTTGAAATCAGAGTTTATACTGATGTTGATTGGGTAGGAAATGTAGATGACATAAAGAGTACTAGTGGTGCAATTTTCTTTCTTGGACAGAGATTAGTCTCCTGGATGAGCAAGAAACAAAATTGCATTTCCCAATCTACTACAGAGGTCGAGTATGTTGCTCTTGTAGTAAACTATTCAAATTTGGTATGGATAAAACAATTGTTGATAGGCATGAAAGAAAAAATCACTGAACCTGTTGTTATTTTCTGTGACAACACAAGTGCTATCAATATTTCTAAGAATCCAGTGATGCACACTAAGACCAAGCACATTGCAATCAAGTATCACTACTTGAGAGAATTAGTACAAGATAAAGAAGTCTGATCCAAATGGAAGATGTGAATACAAAAGAATAATTAGTAGACATATTCACTAAAGCTTTACCTAGAGAAGCTCATGAGTATTTGAGAAGTCAATTAGGGGTCCTTCCCCTAACTGAGGCTACCTAGTCAAGCTAGGAGCACTGCATCAAATTTGATACAATAGAATATTTGACAAATTGATGCAGAAGATTGTCACACTTTAGGGCTAGCCTAGAGTTGTTAAAAGGAGCAAAGATAAGAAATCAATCATAAGCATGATGAAAAAGGGAGAAACACTGAGCTGCATAAATATTATCTACATCTAATGGATGTATGTTTTAGTTGCTGCTTTGGCATTTTTGTCAAAGAGGGAGATGAACTGATATGATAACACATGTCACTAAAAAGTAAGGGTAAAGAACTGAAATGAAGGATCGGGATAGAGGGAGATTTGAATAATTCTGACGGTCACAGAAGTGAGGCTTATAAGATTTTGAATCAGAATGAAGATAAGGATATTATAAATAATTCTCTAATGAATAGATAAGTTTTTGGATTGGTTGGTAATCCATGTGTTATTCAGGTGATATCATATGGTGTTTCCATCAATGCCAAAGAGGGAGATTGTTGGAAACTGTAATTGAAACAATTGTTGTATTGTCATTGATGTCAAACCTTAACTGGTAAGCTTGTTTCTACTTAAGAAAGTACTATATCTTTTTTAGTGTTGCTAAGGGGATAGGCAAGGTTGGTAATAATAGCACCTAGGGAAAGGTTGAGTTATCTTGATATTATAAAGTGTACTTGACTATGTTGTATAATGATGAGACAATTTATTGTTTATCTTAGTAAGACTGAAGACTAAATTGGTAGGCTTGAACAAGAAAAGAATGGAGAAATCATGTTTAAGCCGAGTAATGTTAGTGTCAACCGAGTCAATGTATGCCAAGAAAAATTCTAGTGTTGACCGAACAATAGTTAATTGTCAAGGAAGACTGTATAAGCTGAGGAAACATTTCTAGTAATGACCGAGCTTTCTACATGAAGACCGAGTAGTTGATCACAATATTGACCGAGTATCAACAATTTTATATTTGAAGATAATTTAGTTTTGGAGCCGACATTATTGAATTATTGGATTATGTAAAATGTGTTGACTTTATTTATTGATTGTTTGAAAGCATTAAATGCACTGTAAAACATTTTATTGTAAATATTTAAGAGATTTGAGATGATTCTAGAAAAGGAGCCGAAGAACATGAAATGGGTAGATTCAATGAATCTGACCTAACCCTAAGATCTACGAATGAGATTGAGCGGCATAAGATGAGTTAACCTAATTGAGGAAAGTATTA
The DNA here is from genome assembly GCA_027943335.1 of Chamaecyparis obtusa. Classification (NCBI taxonomy): domain Eukaryota; kingdom Viridiplantae; phylum Streptophyta; class Pinopsida; order Cupressales; family Cupressaceae; genus Chamaecyparis; species Chamaecyparis obtusa. Next base: position 491,708 of record BSBK01004348.1, read on the forward strand.
AAGGGAACCTGAGCATTGGATATGTGTGTGTGCATGGGTGAACAAAGAATGTTGGAAGATCAATAAAGTTTTATTGACTATATAAGCAAAAAAGGCTAAAGGAGAATTATGGTGGTTGCTTGAAGAAAAGTTTCGAGTAGATTAGAGATGGAGAGGGAAAAGTTTCAAAGTTAGTAAACCAACATTAGTATATGAAATCAGATTAGTAAACTAGCATTAGTATATGAAATCAGATCTAATATTTGGAAAGTGAGTTGTATATTTTTTAGATAAATATTGTTGCTACTTTCTAACCATTGTAATAGTCAAAATCCTTTTAACAGAGGTTGACCTAACAGTCATATGTTAAATCCTTTGAACAAGGTTGCATTCTAATGGAGTGTATGTAAGTCCTATGACTAGGCTCACTTTTAACAAGGTGATTGAAATCCTTTAACCGAGTCACACCTAATAGTGTGTATTGTAACCTTCGATAGCATTGGCTTTTAACCGAGCTCACTTCAGAAGAGTGAAAATAATAGTAGCATGTTACAAAGTGGTTTTTCCCAAATTGGGTTTCCACTATAAATCTCGGTGTTAATACTTGTGTGAATGTTTTGGTTTGAACATTTATGTGCTTTACAAGTTAAGTTATAGCTAGGTAGTGGACTGTATTGTTATATGTTTCTATTATTGAATCAGTGATGACCAATTTTGTTTTGGTTATTGGATCTGATTTAAGGAAAAAAATTTAATTTTTTTTTTATACATCAAGACCTGAGAACAACTGATTCACCCCCCCTCTCTATTGTTCTAAATCATATTAATAGTAGTCACCTAAGGACCTATCGATAGTGCAGTCTACTGTGAAGGAGCTGTCAGTGGTGCAGTTTGTTGCGGAGGAGTTGTTGGTGGTGCAGTCTACTGTAGAGGAGATGTCGGTGGTGTAGTAATCTGTTGTGGACCTGTCGGTGGTGCAGTCTACTGAGAAATGATATAGGACCTCACAAATGATGGAACATCCCTAAGTGAAATCTCACCAAGAATTTGTATGGTCTGATAAGTAGAAAGAAGATCACTAGATAACAATGCACTCGTAGATCACAAATGGTCTATATCTAATATAGCTGCAACCTCTAGGGGAGATGGTATGTCAACTATATCATATAAATTAGGTGTAGTAGAAGATGCATCCTGTGCAGGTGAAGGAATGCTAGAATGAGACCATAACATATATCTCCCCACATGATCAAAGGAGATCTCATGAACCTATGTGGCAATAGTCACTATACTAGAAAAAACATCCATCCTCACCGTGTCATCTAGAACACTCGCTCCTACCACTTCCAAAACTTTTGGTATGACCAAAAGGTTTGGACCCACCCTTGGCCACTTATTAGTGGGAATAGGGGCATCAGGCACTCTGAACTTGTCAGATAATCTCCCTTTCCCCTACCCAACATAAGCAGGGAAATCTATATAATCAACATCAAGGTGCAAATGAAATTCTGCAAATAATTGTTTGCAGAAATATAGTGGCAACTCATCCTTCTGGGGCCACATATGGTGAGAAGCCAACCAGTGAGGATATATAAATGGTCCCACCAAGTCATCCTAACATCTCATAGGCATGTACCCTCTCACCTTCTTCAAGTCTTGATAATGGGGAAACATCTCCTTCACCATAAGAGTGGAAACAACTGTATCGATCTCATTGGACTTCATAGTGCTAGTAACACTATGAGATAAAGAAGCATAGAATCTATCAATGCTCATAGTCTCATATGGGTTGTATGATTGAACTGTGTCAATCATATGCACCAACTCATCTCTAATAGTGTTCACCCTTTCCCTATTGGGAATGCTGGTGAGTGAAGCTAATGTCTGATCCAGAATAAGTAATGCTCGTGTCAATCTCTCAATAGTATCTGCAAATAGCTTCTCTCTAGCCTGTGTTGTATCGGCTGATCTATGAGAGGAGTTAATACTAGTACCACTACCACTATGAGATCCCCCCCTGAACATTAGGCTCTCCTGAATCAGCTAAACCTCTACCTGATGCCATGTGTAATAGATAAACAAGAAAATATATATAGATCTCTGCACATGTACATACTTGAATTTAAGAAACATACATGTTACATGCATAGATGTTACAAATTTAAACATGCATACATGTAAACTACAAATTTAAACATACATACATTACAAATTTAAGATCATCTAGTTTAAAAATGAAATCTATATATACATGTACATACAAATTTAATAAACATATTAATCCTATTAAGTCTTAAGGGGTCGTATTAATCGTCACATGTTACTTGTATTAATGATACTTAATTGGTCAAGTATTAGTCACATGTTAGGTCTTAATTGGTAGGACTATAAGGTCTTATAGGTCATATTCGACCTAATTGGTCAAGTATAGGTCCTATTAGTTCTTAAGGGTGGACTATTAGGTCTTATTAGTAGGTATTAGGTCTTATTAGGTAATTTTAATCAATTTAGGTATTATTAGTCCTATTAATCACATGTTAAGTCTTAATTGGTCAATTAATAGGTCTTAATTGGTTTCTAGAATTTTTTTTTATATTGTTTATGTGGTATTAATCTTATTAAGTCTTAAGGGGTCGTATTAATCGTGCTAGGTCTATCTTAATTGGTCATATTAGTCACATGTTATAAATTTAAGAGACATACATGTTACATGCATAGATGAGCTAGAAATTTAAGAAACATACATTTTACATGCATAGATGAACTAGAAATTTAAGAAACGTACATTTTACAAATTTAAACGTGCATACATGAACTACAAATTTAAACATACATGTTAAGTATAGGTCCTATTAGTTCTTAAGGGTGGACTATTAGTTCTTATTAAAATAGGTATTAGGTCTTATTAGGTCGTATTAATCAATTTAGGTGTTATTAGTCATATTAGTCACATGTTAAGTTTTAACTCTAGTTAATTAATAGGTCTTAATTGGTTAAATATTAGTCACTTGTTAGGTCTTCATTGGTTAGGTAATAAGTCTTAATTGGTTAAATATTAGTCACTTGTTAGGTCTTCATTGGTTAGGTAATAAGTCTTAATTGATTTCTAGAATTTTTGTTTATGTTGTTTATGTGGTATTAATCCTATTAAGTCTTAAGGGGTCATATAAATTGTGTTAGGTCTGTCTTAATTGGTCATATTAGTCACATATTAGAAATTTAAGAAAATACATGTTACGTGCATAAATGAACTAGAAATTTAAGAAACATACATGTTAAGTATACGTCCTATTAGTTCTTAAGGGTGGACTATTAGGTCTTATTAAAGTAGGCATCGGGTCTTATTAGGTTGTATTAATCAATTTAGGTGTTATTAGTCATATTATATTATTTTATTTCTACAATTAAAAAAAATAAAACTAAATAAACAAGAATAATTATTAAATTAAAATATTTCTGTTTAAATTACAACTATCTTATATTAATTATAAAAAAAAAACTATTACATAAAGATTTTTAATTAAAATACAATTATTTAATACTAAATAAAAAAACAACTAAAAAAAAACATTGAAATTAAAAAGTAAAAAAAGTACCTACCTCTTCCGGCTAGAACTCCCTTGTAGCTCTCCTCACAAGCCTGAAGCCGTTGAATGAAAATGACCCGCGCGGGCCACTTTTTTTCTTATATAGACTTTTGGGGATCTGGCCAGACCCCCCCTACCACATAGATGCCACCTGGAGCCTAGAGGGTGCCACATGGTTTTGGTCGGACCCACTTAGTTTGTCCTATAGTGTGACACAATATTATACTTTTACCCTTTCCTTGATGCAATCCCTTTGCACTAGTTTTACATATTTCCTTAGAGAAAATTCTTTCCTTGGTTATATTTTTTGTACCAATATATCAGGTTCCTTTTGAGATAATGTTTTTCTTTAGGAAATCCATTTGCATTGCTATAGATAACTCCATTGGAGACAACCCTTTCCTTGCAGAAATTATTTTGCATCGATATGGTGGATTTCCTTGGATAATCATTTTTGGTGCATTTCTGTGGATAATAACTTTTGGAAGATTTACTTTAATATACTTATTTTCTTGGTTATTCTTGGGATGGGTTAAATAGTATAACACAACTTTATAGACCATCAAATCTATCTTTCATTGACCTCTCTCTTGGGATGAGTGCAAATAGAATAATACAGCCTTCTATGCATTTTTTTCACTCTTCTGCCTCTTTTATCTTACAGATCACACAACATAACAAAACATGTTGTCAAGTGGAATTTTCTCTCTTTCATGGATCACCTATCTTGACACACTTTCCTAGCATGTGTAATTCATAATTTCTATTTCTCTCTCTCCACCATAATCCTATGATCTTGTTTCATAGATTTTGCCTCTACTACATATCAACATGTTTTCCTTTCAAGTAATTTTAGATTGTATTTCATGGTTGATTCTAAAACTAGGGTTTGACCTAGGAAAACCTCTTTCCACAACTATTTTCCCTATTTTTCTAAGTGCAAAAATTGGTGGTGCTCATGTGGAGGGAGCTAAGATAAGGTCGACTTGAGATCTACATTTGGTTATCATTTTTTTCCAAAAATTATAGGGTCAAAGGCAATTGGACTCACAACTTATCCCTCCAGCCACCCCTAACCTTTTATTTCAATATAAAACTTAGATCACAGGCCAGTCACTATCTTTACTTCTCAGATTTGGTCTTAGAATTATGTTCTTAATATCTTGTCTATTTGTATACACATAAAATGATTTCTATTTCCATTCTTCCCCTAGATCTTACATTTTCCACTTATATTTGCATACTCATATTCTATAATAGTGAAGGATCTATATCCACTCAACACTTGAGCCTCCTTGAGCCTAGGGGATCATCTTCCTTCCAACTTGTGAGAGAATATAGGTGTGAGTTTCCTAATTTGTCCATCCATCAAAGTGGATTATCTTGTTGGAAACTTGGCTAAGTAGTATATCAAATTGTTGTCACTATGGAAACATATAATCACCATGTTGATCACATAATAGAAGAAAGTAGTTTTGTATGAGTACAAGTGAAAATTGTCTAAGTACAACAATATTTACCAACCTAATCAGAGATAGTTTTGGTTAGCGATGTCGAAAGAAGAAAGTTCAGTGCATGCACACTTGAACATGGGTAATTATATGTATATCAAAGCTACATGTGAGAGTGCAAGTATGTACGACATCTACGGAAGGATATATTAGAAGATTACATAGACAGTGTTCAAGCCGACCTAAACAGAAGAAGAAGAGAGAATGAGAATATTAATTTAAGGGATTCTTTTGTTTATCAAAATAATAACTTAACCATATAAGGGACAACATCCTAGATGTTAACCCTTAGGGAGCATGAATTAATTTTGTATTTTCGAAAGAGTCTATGTTTAGTAAAGCTGACTGGAAGTTATTACTCTTAATAACTTGTATATATGTAAGAAGCATGTAATGCGAAGATGTAACAAGTCTTGTAATGTTGTAATGTTATGATGAGATGTTGTATAATGTAAGAAGAAAAGAAATAAGACTCTGTGTATGAAAATGAAGAGGCTAGAAAGCTAAATCAAAAAGGAAAGCTATTCAGAAGCAGTTAAAGGTTATGTACTTTACCTTTGTATTCAAATATCATTGTATATTGCATGTTTGGGTAGTGTTCTCATCTTGCATAGATCCTTATTTTGTAATACCAACTCCTAACAGGGTTGAGGCTTCTAACAAGGCCAAGAGTCCTTTAATCAGGATAGAGACACTATATGTATGTAATAGACTCCTAGCAGGGTCAACATTCTTAACCAGATACTTTTGATTAGTGGATCAGTTGTGGGTATCATCCCCACCAGGGTTTTCCCTTAGCTAGGGTTTCCTTGAGAAAAAACATGGTGTTATGAGTTCATTTTATTTATTGCTATTCTTTTTATTTAATTTACATTGTTGTGCAAGCTTCAAGTTAATTTGTTATATCCATAATTAGGCAAAATTAAAAGTTTTTTAAATATTGATTCACCCCACCCCCTCTTAGTATTCTCTATTTATTTATAACAATTGGTATCAGAGCTTAGTTACTCAGAACAAAGTTATTCAGATAAAGACTAACAACTTGAGTAAGATCTCTATGGATATGGATCAGTTACAGAAAAATCTTGAGGAAGCTCTTGAATAGATTGATATTCTTACTGAAGAAAGAGACACTCTGAAAGGGTAATATGATGATGTGAAAAAATATATTGAGAAATTAAAAGAAAATATGGAAGAACTGAAAGTAAAGAAAGAACATACAATTCAAGTCAAAGATTGTGATGAAGTTTAAAACCTGAAGAAAGAAAATGAGATTCTTAAACATGAGTTGAAGATTGTAGATCTAAAGTTAAGCTTGAAAGATGGAAATAGAAAAGATGAATCAAATATGAAATCTGAAAATGAAGATCTGAAGTCTAAACTTTGTAAATTGACATCTGAACTTGAGAAAACTAAATTACAGTATGTTGAACTTGAGAAGTACAATACAATTGTGAAAGGTGAATTGATTCAATCTAAACAACATCTTGAAAAACTATATTCCAACAGTGAGAAGATTGATGAACAAATGTCGTATCAGTATCCATGTTATGATACAACTGTTCTTGGATACAATTCATTAAGATAAATGAAGAATGCAAAGAACTAGATCTGAAACCCTTTGAGAACAAAGATGTAAGGAAATCTGATGAAGCTAACAAATAAGACATACCTAATCCACCTAAAGATATGTGAAGAGAAGTCAAAGGTAGATGTTTTGCATGTAATACTTTTGGACATATGAAGAGAGATTGTAGATATAAGCAATTCAAACCTATCTCTAGTTATTTTTATAATTGTCATAGTTTTGGACATAGAGATATTGATTGTAAGAAACCCAAATCTAATGATAACAATAGTAGTAGTAGAATGTTTAGAGATACTAATCATGCAGATAAGAAACCTACTAAAGACATGAAAAAAAGGAATGGAGTTGTGTGTTATAGATACAGCAAGATTGGACATATTACTAGAAATTTTAGAACATGAATCAGTTAGACAAGACCAAGATACAGAAACAATGGAGTAGTTTTTTAGATATGCAACAACTTTGGTCATACCACAAGATTTTGTAGAATGAACAATATGAGTGTATTGTCTTAAAATGGAAGCACTTCCATGATAAGAGTGTTTATCCCTTTGAGTAAGTGGTTTTGGGTCATGTTGAGTGCCTTGAATGGGTACTCGACTTGGATCTAGCTTTTTCCCCTATTCTGCCCCATTTTCCACTTCTTCCTGGCATTTTCCTAGCATTTTGGATTGTGAACCTGAGATTCTTGACCTGAGGGTCAAGGTCGACCTCCTAGGTCAAGGTCAACCTCAACCCTGACCTAGGTTAGGGATGACCTTGACCCTAACGTAGGTCAAGGTTGACCTCATCCTTGACCCTAGCGTCTGGGATCCTTGGGGTTAGCTTCTGGTTTCGGGATTTCATCAAAATCTTATCTTTTCCCTCGTCGAGGCCACTATTTCTCAGATTAAGTGTCTAATTCTCAAATTAATATTTAAGGTAGACCTTTCTCAATATTTGTATAGGATTCCTAATTTATTATTGGATATTAGACTTTCTCAAGTTTTGTGCCTAATGCTCAAATTAACTTTGGGGTTGGCCTTACCTTGAATTTTGTGACAAGGCTCTTAAATAATTATTTTATTTCTATATTAAGGGTTGTCCCCTCCTAGATTTTTGTGTCAAGAATTTAATTTAATTTCCTCTCCATGTGCACCTCTCTATATTTTTGTGCCATGGGCCCTTAATTATTATTTTCTACGAGGCCCCTCTTGTGCCCTAGATCACTATAAAAGGGAGCCTTCCTCTCTCATTTTCTCCATCTCATATCTCATATCTCAATCAAGTTTCCATCCACTTTCATGATCAAGCTCTCAAGTGCAAGCAAGTAAGAAGATCAAGCATTCAGGCCTTCAAGCATTCAATATCCAATTCATCAAGGAGATCCATTAGTAGCCATTGAAGGATTCAAGCTCTGTGGAGCTCTCTTGTTGAAGATTCCTCCATTTCCATTCAAACCTCTTCCAAATTCAAGATTGGTGTTGAAGATCTAAAGATAATTGATTGGAGACATCCTACATTCGATTCTACATTCATCCATTCTTTTGGATTCAAGGATTTGAATCCTCCACAAGGGTTTCAACTCAAGCAAGGTGAATTGTTCCATTTACTTCGTTTATTCCAGCAATTTCAATTCAATTTCAAAGTTAATTCCTAAATTGGGGTTTGACTGAGGCAAACCCCTCCCCCCCCCCAACAAACAAAACCATTTTTCTTGTAGGTACAGGTGTGGAATTTTAGATCTGAGAGTGGATTTGGATACCCTTTTTGGTGAACTTCTGAGATTTGCGAACTATGTCAAACTTGTCCTTCAGAATAAAAATGTAGCCTTTGACCTTTTATGAGGGTCAAAATCGACCTAATCTCATCTCAGAAAAATATTTCTAGATTTTGTAGATCTCACAGTTTCAGTTTAGAATGATGCGCATAAATAGTTTTGAGATCGTTTGATAGGGTTTTCAATCGATTCTTTTTCGGAGGTAAGTACCTTTATTTCTTAATTTCATTATTAATCATCTACATTTACTTTCTATATCAATACAATTCAAATGTATGTTTAAAATATTGGCCTTGGGGTCTCTTTTCTGTGTAAACCATTGTCCTGGGCCCCATCCATATTTTATCCTTTACATTTTGATGAACCCGACATGCTTACCCTCCTTTCTTTTGTGGATTTAGATGGTCTATTATGTTAGATCTTCCTTTGTATTCCCTTGTGTGTTCACCTTCACTATTCATTTTGGTGAACCCAACATACTTACCCTCTCTTTTGTGGATTTAGATGCCCTGTTGTGTTTGTTATATCTTGTGTGTTCACCTTTATCCTTTACATATTAGTGAACCCGCGATAGATAACTCTTTCCTTTTGGTGTTAGATTTTCATTTTATGTTAGATCTTACATGCTTATAAAAGTAGATTTCCTTTATGCTCTTGAATTTATATTTCAAAAATACAAAAAAATTGCAAAATTTCTTCAAAAATACAAAAACATTTGATTTGAATGCATTTAGATATGTCTAGATCTATTTTATATGCATTTCTTTATTGGTTATCATGTTGCAAAAGTTATCTAAAGTATTTTTCAAATGCTTTATTGAACCTTTGGATGGGGATGTTGATTTTTCTCTTCTCATGAAACCATTGTGAATGATCCCTTGGATAAAGACATTGATTTATCCCCTCCTCATGACGAAGCTTTGATACAAGAGGGTGATTTATTAATGGATGACATATTCATACATGATGATGAATATTTTTCTAAAACACACTCCCTTTATGTAGACATTTTAGTGAAAGAAGATAATATTATAGATTCTTTACCTCCATTTGAGATTCCTTCTAGTGATGAGGCATTAGTGGAGAATGATATGCATTCCTTTAATGCTCTCCCTTTTAGTGATGATCCTATGGAGAATCAAGATCTTACCTCATCTTCTCCTAGGATGTCCTCTTTTCTTCCTCCTTGTGAATCTATTTGTAGTGTTGAGACAACTAAAATGATTTATCCTAAAACCTTGTTGATTGTCAAAGGTTGTCCTTACATTACTATCAAAGGTAAACCTATGGAGTCTCTCAATGATCAAGTTTTGATAGCTCACACTTATCGTACAATGAATAACCCTAAACCTAATCTGGTGGTTTCTACTTCTTTGTCACCTTCTTAACCTATTCTTCCTCCTCCACCCTATCTTCCTAGCAAGGATTATGATTTGATAAACCAATTGCAAAATACTCCTGCCAAGATTTTTTTATGGGAGCTTCTTCAAACTTCACCTGCCTACTATGAAGCCTTGCAAAAATCTCTAGTAAATCTTCCTACTCCACCTCCTAATCAAGAGAACATCAATAACTTCTTACAATGCATGCATGCTACCCCAGGTCCTCCTGACATTATATTTACTCAAAAGGATTTTCCTTCTAAAGAAGTTCAGAATCAATATGATGCTCTTATGGTTGATGTTTCTATCAATAAAAGTATCATTCATAGGACCTTGATTGATAATGGATCTGGGATTAATGTTTGTAGCATGGACATGCTCAAAGAGAGTAACGTTGATCTTTCAACTATTCAACCTGACAATGTTCCTATACGTGGTTTTGATAATATTGCTAAGAACACTTTAGGCATCATTACCTTACCTATCAAAGTAGGACCGGTCATCCTGAATACACCTATTCATGTTATACATGGACCTCTCAATTATAATCTTATTTTGGGTAGACCTTGGTTACATGAGACACATGTTGTTCCTTCCACCCTTCATTGTAAAGTGAAATTTATACATAACAACAAGATGTATTCGCTTCATGCGGATGATGCACCTATTCCTTTTGAATATTCAAAATCACACTACTCCTATTTCTAATAGTAATCCCCCTTCCTCTAATGCTCTTCCTGACGATGATTGAGGAACCTTGGATTTTAATCCTACCTTTATTGGAGAGTATAAGGTTAATGATCTTGATTTTATGAAGAAACAAAGAGAGTTTGAACAATAAGTTTTTACTTCTAAAACCCTTTGTAATAACTTTGTCACTGCTTCTACCCACAATAAATCTATCAAACCTACTAATGATGACATAGTGACTACTGAAGCTCCATTGGCTCCTTCTGATATGGCTTCTTGTTATGGTCCTGGTTATCACTTCCTAGTTAAACAAGGATTTAATGGTCAAGGATGTGGTAAGCATAAACAAGGAATTCAAATGCCCTTAAACATTGGGGGGCATGAGCATTCTTATGGATTACGATTTAATCCTCAACAAAAAATCAATGTTAACAACATCTTGAATAACACTTCAAAACATGATGAAACTATGAAGGAATTAGACCAAGAAGCTCTTTTGAATAAACTCCTTCATGCTAAGATGATTACTAGACCTAAACGCAAAAAGAAACATAGGCCACACATGAAGACTCTTCATTTTTGTTTATATCATAGATTTCATGATCACTCTACTAATGAATGTCAAGCTTTACATTATAAGATTAGGAAGCTCATTGATAGTAATGTTATTTATATATCATGTGGCAATAAGTTATATTTCAATCATGTTTTCTCTAAATAACATCTATGTTCCTATTATGGAGGTCCACATTATGTAAACAATGTTAGCCTAATCCTTGGGGGCTCATTGTCTTGTATAGTGTTGTGAGTGATATAATAGGTCCCTTTCCATCTTTGTTCCTACACTTGGGGGGCAAGGATGTCATCTCCTTCTTTTCTATCTTTCTAGGATCCATTGTTCCCTTGTTTAAGATGTATCTATCTATTATTTGATATCCAATCATACATGAAAATTTTGGTTTGCATTGAGGATCTATGTCCTTGATCACAACCTATTTCATTGTTTGACATTGGGTTTCCATGGTTGATATATATCTCACCTTGGAAACTGAATAGTGTGCTATCCCTCACAAGGGTTACTCTTTTTCACTTCTTGCATGATATATCTTTGCATTCATCCCTTCCATGGCCTCATAGGAGCTGTGACCTTCTTGGCTTGGACTAGGTGTTGTCTATGGATATGGTCTTGATGTTGAAGAAGGCTTTATCCTTGTTCTTTTCTTTCCTTAACATGTCAAAATAGTATGCTTTTTCCATATTAAGGAGGGGGGCATTTATACGGCCTCCCTCATTCTATATTGTGTATTTTTGTTCTAACCTTTTGTTTTGCTGCATGCTAAATCTTGAAAGGTAACATACATGAGTTTCTAAATCCTAAAGGGACACGCATTTCCAATTTCAAATATGCTAAATCTTCCGAAGGTAATGCACATAAGTTGCTAAATCTTGAGGAGACACACATTTTTCAAATTTTTCAATATGCTAAATCTTGGAAGGTAACACACATAAGTTGCTAAATCCTAAAAAGACACGTATCTATATGCTAAATCTTTCAAAGGCAATGCACATAAGTTACTAAATCCTGAGGAGACATGCATTTCATATTCATAGTGATACAAGAAGGTGGATCTATGGGTATTCCAAAAGCCATTAGAAGATGCACTACATACATGCACAAAGCCTCCAAAAGGCACACAACTTTATGGGGTGACTATCAAGTGTTTCTTGGTGGGCCATCCTATCCTTTTTGTGGTTCATAGTGAGATACACACATCTTACTGGGTGAGCTAACCATTCCTCTCTCTCCTTTTATCTCTTTTCTCTAGTGATGTCTCTCTTATTGTAATCTTGGAGTTGATGAAGACTTGAGTCCCTGGGGGGCTTGAGGATTCCTCTACCCCTTTGATTTCAATAAGATTATGTTTTTCTTTGTGATCTCCTTTACCAAGAGTTTGCGTTGAGTTCATACTCTTGCTAAAGTGGTGGCTTAATGTATCATCTTAAAATGGAAGAACTTCCATGATAAGAGTGTTTAGCCCTCCAAGTAAGTGGTTTTTGATCATGTTGAACACCTTCAATAGATAATCAACTTGGATTTGGCTTTTTCCCCTATTCTGCCCCATTTTCCACTTCTTCCTGGCATTTTCCTAGCATTTTGGACTGTGAACCTGAGATTCTTGACCTCAGGGTCAAGGTCGACCTCTTAGGTCAAGGTTGACATTGACCCTGACCTAGGTTAAGTTCAACCTCCTCCTTGACCCTAGGGTCTGAGATCCTCAGGTTTAGCTTCCAGTTTCAGGATTTCATCAAAATTTTGTCTTTTCCCTCTTCGGGGCCACTATTTCTCAAATTAACTATCGAATTCTCAAATTAATATTTGAGGTGGACCTTTCTTGATATTTGTATAGGATTCCTAATTTATTATTGGAGATTAGCCTTTCTTGAGTTTTTTTCCTAATGCTCAAATTAACTTTCGGGTTGGCCTTACCTCAAATTTTGTGACAAGGCTCTTAAATAATTATTTTATTTCTATATTAAGGGTGGTCCCCTCCTAGATTTTTGTGTCAAGACTTTAATTTAATTTCCTCTCCATGTGCACCTCTCTAGCATTTTGTGCCATGGGCCCTTAATTATTATTTTCTACGATGTCCTTCTTGTGCCCTAGATCACTATAAAAGGGAGCCTTCCTCTCTCATTTTCTCCATTGCATATCTCATCTCTCAATCAAGTTTCCATCCACTTTCATGATCAAGGTCTCAAGTGAAAGAAAGAAGATCAAGCATTCAAGCCTTCAAGCATTCAAAATCCAATTCATCAAGGAGATCCATTAGTAGCCATTAAAGGATTCAAGCTCTATGGAGCTCTCTTCTTGAAGATTCCTCCATTTCCATTCAAGCCTCTTCCAAATTCAAGATCCATTCAAGATTGGTGTTGAAGATCTAAAGAAAATTTATTAGAGACATCCTACATTCGATTCTACATTCATCCATTCTTGTGGATTCAAGGATTTGAATCCTCCACAAGGATTTCAACTCAAGCAAGGTGAATTGCTCCATTTACTTTGTTTATTCTAGAAATTTCAATTCAATTTCAAGGTTAATTCCTAAATTGAGGTTTGACTGAGGCAAATCCCTCCCCACAAAAAAACAAAACCATTTTTCTTCCAGGTATAGGTGTGGAATTTTGGATTTGAGAGAGGATTTGGATACCCTTTTCGGCAAACTTCTGCGATCTGCGAACAAAGTCAAAATCAACCTTCAAAATAAAAATGTAGCCTTTGACCTTTTATGAGGGTCAAAGTTGACCTAATCTCATCTCAGAAAAAGATTTCTAGGTTTTGTAGATCTCACAGTTTCCGTTTAAAGATGCAAGAATCAACAGTTTTTGAGATCGTTTGACGGGGTTTTCAGTCGATTGTTTTTCAAAGGTAAGTACCTTTATTTCTTAATTTCAATATTAATCATCTACATTTACATTCTATATCAATACAATTCAAATGTATGTTTTAAATATTGGCTTTAGGGTCTCTTTTATGTGCAGACCATTGTCCTGGGCCCCATCCATATTTTATCCTTTACAATGAGAAAGCCTAATCCTAGAAATTATACAAGGAGAAATGAGAACACAAAATAGTCATAAAGGATGCTATAGTAACTCGAAAGAAGTTAAATTTGTTAAATCCATAGATCAAGCAAGCACACTCAATATACTAGGAAATCAGACAGGTGAATTACTTAATAGTAAGTGTGAATCATTGCATAATCCTTCTTTAAGCATTTAAACTTAATTATTTAGATTAGAATAGAGCATTAGAGTAGTGTAGAAGGTATAATAGATTTAATTAAGTATTGTGAAGTTAGTATGAGATATTATATGATGTAATTATTCTATGGTTAAGAGTGCATAAAATTATATAGATATATGTGAGTACATGGAAAGTATGAAGTTTTGCAGGTAACCAAGAATGGCTTTTTGGTATGAAGCGGAAAAGAAATTTAATGCGATATTAGAATCTTGAAATAATTAAAGGATAAAAGCATATAATTAGTATTAGTTGATCATTCAAGTGAATGCAAGTGATAAGGAAAGTGATCCAGTGGAGATTAAGAGCAGTTTGTAGGATTTGGAGAAAGATTTCTTGCTAGATCTGTGCAAAGCCCTAAATCGTGATTCTTGAGGTATTCTATTAAGTAACCACTATAAAGTAGTTAATTTTTATGAGAACCATCAATGCATCACTTTTTCACCATGTAAAAGATTCAGTTAGACCTAGAGTAAAAAGGGAACCAATACAACCTTTGGAAGAAGACCCTAGTCTAGCATTCACATCCATTCCAGACAGAGTTTTGCACTTGGAAGATGTAAAAGGTTATTTAAAATGTAAGTTTGAAACCATAGGAGATTGTAATCTAATCAAGGAATATGAGAAGATATTTAAATAGACATTTCATTCAAAGAAGGGTTTGAACATTTGAAAGATATTGATGTTATCAAGTATCCACTTCATTATGAATTCTAGGATGATGAATGCACTAAGATTATTTTGAGTAGAATCCACAATGGTAAATTTTTTTTAGATGATATAATGATACAAATCATTGCAAACCTTATTCATGAGGTAATTGGTCTATCTAAATCTAGAGTAATTCATTTTAATGAGAAAAATGTTAATAAAACTATGTTGGATAACACTAAGTCATCTTACAATGGAAGAGGAATTGTAATCAACAAGATCATACATTATGACGTTAGATATGTGTGCAAGATCTTAACATATAATTTTTGTGCTAATTATAGAGAGGATAATATAGTAGCTAGCATGGTACATGAATCTTATCTTATGTGTGTTGAGAAAGTTCAAGTTGACATGTTTGAGATTCTGAGAATTCAGTTGACAGAGAACCTTGAGAAGATCAAGAAAACTAAGAATTCATAGTTTAGATTATTATCTTTGATCACATATATGTTTTTTCATTTGCTAAGGAGATTTCCATATACTATTGGAGAAGATTGGTATGATAACAGGAATACCATGGGCATAATAAAAAAGGTGTACATAAGACACCCTATAGACAAAGTGAATGATAGTGCCACTTTGGTAATCAAAAATTTTCAAAATCAAATCAGAAAAAGATCAAGCATTCCACGAGATGTTGTGGAGAAATATAAAAATGATATATATGATTTTTTTGTTGACATTGACTTTACTTCTATTGAAGTAGTTGAGCCTAGAGTGGAATTTGTAGATCCATGATGCAGGAGCATCCTGGGTGTAAGAGAAATCTTGCATCACCCAAAAATATTTCTATTTTTGTATTCAATAAGGGCTACCTTGTTACAGAGCTGCTATTTATGGAAACTTGTTATTTTTAGTAAGTTGGTCATAAATCTTAAAATGTTTTGATTTTACATGTGGAGGTTCATCTTAGTCATATCAGCTTGCCAGTAAAGTTTCATGGCTAGATCAGGTCTAGTTTTGAAGATATTGAAGATTTTTGGTATTGGCAGTAGGGTATAGAAATTTTGAAGGCTTTAAAGGCCTTGGATGAGGTCAAAAATTTGGGTGACAGGTGCTTGCATGAGTCAACCCTATAGAGTGCTTCATGGCCTTTCTAAAATGGGGTTATAATAGTCAATCAAGTCAACTAGTGATGACTTATGGTCTCTAGAAGTCAGGCCACCTAAAATGGCAGAAAATAATTTTCCTTCAAAATTTTTGTTCG
Organism: Chamaecyparis obtusa; assembly: GCA_027943335.1. Classification (NCBI taxonomy): domain Eukaryota; kingdom Viridiplantae; phylum Streptophyta; class Pinopsida; order Cupressales; family Cupressaceae; genus Chamaecyparis; species Chamaecyparis obtusa. The sequence continues at coordinate 507,927 of BSBK01004348.1, forward strand.
GGTTTCAAAAGTTATTTTGAGCTGAATTTGATGTAATAAATTGAAAAATAAAATAATTCTAAGTTTGGTCAGCCCTAAGGGCTAAATTTTAGGAACCTTCTCGGGCGATGGAAAATGCCTTTATAAAGAATACCCGTAGTGTTGTCTAGGACAGTTCTGGGTAGTAGATCTGGGTATTAATTCAAGGCTTTTTCCTACAGAATATTGTAAGGGAATGCCCATGTGGCTTTGCATACTATAATTCTGAAAGTTTGTAATTCCACATTTGTGGAGATAATAAGAAGCCAATTTTCTATTCTTGCATATTATTGTTGTTTCTTTGTTTCTGTTATGTGTTTGTGGTATTAAAGGGAGCACCCTTCATCAAGTGGTATCAGAGCCAGGTTCTTGAGTGTGTAAATAGATCACCGACTATGAGGCAATTTGCACCAGGACTATGGTTAGGGTTTCAACACACATCACAAAAATGCCTCCATGAAGGGAATGTGGTGGAAGAGTTGGTGTTGTAACACCCGAGGTTAGAGCATTCCAGAGACAAGTGCGAGCATTGCAAGAAGAGATTCATAGAGCAATGAATCTTAATGTCAGAGATGAAAGCAAGGATGAGGATGAAGCTGAAGAAGAAGATCAAGAAGGAGACATCAAAATTATGAACTAGGAGGAATAAAGACTTTTTCAAGCCATTTCCAAGATCGGGAAAAGACCTAATATTGAGGTTCCTACATTTTCAGGAAATCTTAACCCAGAAGAATTGATTGACTGGATCAATGAGTGTGAAGAATATTTTGAGTATGAAGATATTGAGGATTCTGATAGGGTCAAATTCATGAAGGCCAAACTAAAAGGTCATGGGAAGATCTACTAGCAAGAGATTCAATTGGAGTGAAATAGAAGAGGGAAAGATAAAATCACAAGATGGGATTGGATGGTGGATAAATTGAAGTGACAGCTCATTCCTGTTGATTATGAGCTTGACCTACTGAAAAAGATGCAAAGTTTGAAGCAAGCAGGAAGATCTGTTCAGGAGTATATAGAGGAGTTCTATCGAATCCTCATTAGAACAGGCCATGCAAAAGCTGATAAGGAGAAAGTTGCTCGTTACCTTAATGGGTTGAGGCCAAGCATTCAGGAGGAGTTGAATCTAGTTCGAATGAAAAATATTGAAGAGGCATATCAGTTTTCCCTAAAAGTGGAGGAAAAGCTGAACAAGAAGTTTGAGAGCAGACAAAATGGAAGGGGTCATGGTGGAGGATCTGGTGGATGGTCATATGGCGACCAAAATGAAGATCCGAAAAATAAGGATGAGGCTAGTAGTAGTCAAAATCAGAGAGGAAACAATTCCAATCATTTCCAAGATTAGAAAAATAGAGATCAGAGAGGAAGAGGAAGAGGACAAGGTTCAGGAAGAGGAGGCTTCCGTGGAACATGTTTTCACTATGGAGAAGAAGGTCATAGGGCATTTGAATGTCCTCAATGCCAAGGAAGGATAGATAGGAGGAATGAAGGCTAGGCCAAGGTTGCACATGTAGATGAAGATGCTAGATCATCAAATTTGGAAGATGCTAAAAGAGGAGAAACGTTGATCAACAAAAGAGTCCTGCTGAGTGGTGAGAATGAACCTGAACAAAGGAGGAGCCTGTTTCACACTAGATGCAAGTGTGAGGGAAAATGTTGTGATGTGACTATTTATAGTGGAAGCACTGACAATTTGGTGTCAGAAGAGATGGTGACAAAGCTAAAGCTCAAGAGATAGAAACATCCACATCCATATTAGATTGCCTGGGTGTAGGATGACCACAAGGTCATGGTTAGTGAACAGTGCCTGGTAAAGCTCAAGATCAGCGGGTACCAAGATGAGGTAATATGTGATATCATATCTATGGATGCATGTCATATGTTGTTGGGTAGACCATGGCAGTTTGACAGATGTATTGTACATGATGGTTGTGTGAATACCTATTCCCTGACAAAAAGATGGAGTGCGACATAAGCTAAAGCCATTGAAGGAGACTGAAGAAAAGGTATGTGATAATGCAAGAATAGCATTTGTTGATGGAAGAAAATTCCTAGATGGTATGAGGCATGAGCATGTGTGTTTTGCTTCAATTCCAAAAGCTAGTAAAGAAGAAGTAGAGGATGTACCTATAGAGGTTGCAGATTTGTTGAATGAGTTTTAGGATATTGTATCTAATAATGTACTTGATGGATTACCACCAGAAAGGAAGATCAGTCATTAGATGGATTTGATTCTAGGAGCTAGTTTTCCAAACAAGGCAGCACATAGAATGACACTAGCAAAAAGTGAAGAGTTGAACAGACAAGTACATGAGTTGTTATAGAAGGGATTGATTCGAGAGAGCCTGAGTCCATGTGCTATACCAGTAGTATTAGCACCAAAGAAGAATGGCTAATAGAGGATGTGTAAATATTCCAGAGAAATAAACAAGATCACAATCAAGTATAGGTTTCTATTGCCACGAATGGATGATATTATGGATTGTTTGAGTGGAGCTATGTATTTCTCAAAGATAGGTCTGAAGAGTGGATATCACCAAATTTGGATCAAAGAAGGAGATGAATGGAAGACTACGTTCAAGACAAAGGAAGGACTATGTGAGTGGTTAGTCATGCCTTTTGGGCTAACCAATGCACTGAGTACTTTCATGCAGCTCATGAACAAGGTTCTGAAAGAATTTTTGGGTAAGTTTGTCATTGTGTACCTAGATGATATTTTGATCTTTAGTAAGATATTGGAAGAGCATATGGTGCATATTTGTATGGTGTTTGAGAAGCTGAGAGATGAGAAATTGTTGATTGATTTGAAGAAGTGCATTTTTGTGAAGAAAGAGTTAGTGTATTTGGGATTTGTAGTTTTAGTAGAAGGTCTAAAAATGGACCCAAAGAAGGTATAGGCTATCCTTGAATGGCCTAATCCAATGAGTGCTACTGAGGTAAGGTCTTTTCATGGTTTGGATAGCTTTTACAGGAAGTTTATCAGAAATTTTAGCAATATTTGTGGACCCTTGACTAAAACAATGAGAGGGGATAGAAAAGAGTTCAAGTGGACTAATGGGGCAGAAAAGAGTTTTCAATTGTTGAAATAAAAAGTTACAGAATAACTTGTTTTAGCACTTCTAGATTTTAATAAGGTGTTTCAAGTAGACTGTGATGCTAGTGGTACTACAATAGGAGCTGTTATGAGCCAAGAAGGTAAACCTATTGCTTATTTTAGTGAGAAGTTAAATGATGCCAAGAGAAAATATTCTATTTATGATCAGGAATTTTATGCTATAGTTCAGGCATTAAAGAAGTGGAGGCACTATCTACTTCCTAAGGAGTTTTTTTTGTATAGTGATCATCAAGCTTTGCAATATTTGAATAGTCAAGGAAAGTTGAATCAAAGGCATTTGAAATGGTTTGAGTTTTTGCAGAGTTATACATTTGTTTTGAAACACAGAAGTGGAAAGTCTAATAGGGTTGTAGATGCACTTAGCAGAAGGCAACTCTTGCTGACAAAGATGCAGATTGAGGTGGTTGGGTTCAAGGAACTCAAGAATTTGTATCTAGAGGATCCTGATTTTGGTGAAGCTTGGAAAGCTTGTAAAGAACCTGTTACTCTAGATAGAACAAAGTGGTTGGATTTCATCATTCGGGATGATATGCTATTCAGAGGGAGTTAGTTATGCATTCCAAGAAATTCTATGAGGGAGAATCTCATCAAGGAGAAGCATAGCGGAGGATTGGTTGGACATTTTGGTCATGATAAAACCCTTGCTTTGGTTAACAAGAATTATTATTGGCCATAGTTGTAGCAAGATGTCAAGAAGTTTGTATAGAGTTGCAGAGTATGTCAAATGGCGAAAGGAGTGAAGAAGAATATAGGGTTGTATCAGCCATTACCTATACCAGAGAAGCCTTGGGAGGATATCAGTATGGACTTTGTTCTTGGTTTACTAAGGACATAATGGGGACATGATTCAATTTTTATGATAGTTGATAGATTTTCAAAGATGGCACATTTTGTTCCCTGCAAGAAGACTAATGATGCTATTCATGTAGCGGAATTATTTTTTAGAGAAGTGGTGAGACTACATGGTTTGCCAAAGAGTATAGTTTTAGATAGGGACACTAAATTTGTTGGATATTTCTGGCATTCATTATGGAAGAAGTTGAAAATAGATTTCAAGTTTAGTTCATCACATCATCCATAGACTGATGGACAAACAGAGGTGGTGAATAGGAGTTTGGGAAATTTTTTGAGATGTTTGGTTGGAGATAAGCCAACAGGATGGGATTTGATTTTACCATAGGTAGAGTTTGCATACAATAATTCTGTTAGTAGGAGCACTGGTAAATCACCATTCCAGATTGTATATGGGAGTAGTCCTAGAAATGCATCTGAGTTGAAAAAGATAGATAAAGGAGAAATAAGTAGTGCTGAAGCTGAGGAATTTGTAGAACACTTGAAGAACATCCATGAGGAGATGAGGAAGCATATTACCAAGATGAATGCATAGTATAAGGCTAAGGAAAATGAGAAAAGAAGGTATAAGGAGTTTCAGGTTGGAGATGAAGTCACCATTTATTTGCGGAAGGAGCGATTTCTAATTGGTACATATAACAAGTTGAAAATGAAGAAGTTTGGGCCATGTAAGATACTGAAGAAGCATGATTCAGGAAATGCATATGAGGTAGAATTACCTACTGAGCTGAATATTTCACTAGTGTTTAACATTTCAGATTTGATAGAGTATCATGAAGGAGGTGTTGAAGATGAGGTTACAGCAACATAGTGGAGTATTCTAGCAACGAGTTCAGATATCAAGGAGATTGAAGACATACTAGATAGTCGTGTTGGCAGAAGCACAAGGAACAAGACATATGAAGAGTATTTGGTCAAATGGAAAGGGTGACGTATTGAAGATTCATCATGGCTAACAAAAGAGGAGGTTAACCATCTTGGTTTTCCTCTACACACCTGAGTTGTGACAGGGTCACTTCTCAAATTACCCCGGGTGTTTGATGTAGGAGCATCCTGGGTGTAAGAGCAATCTTGCATCACCCAAAAATATTTTTGTTTTTGTATTCAATAAGGGCTACCTTGTTGTAGAGCTGCTATTTATGGAAACTTGCTATTTTTAGTAAGTTGGTCATAAATCTCAGAATGTTCTAGATTTTACATGTGGAGGTTCATCTTAGTCATATCAGCCTGCCAGTAAAGTTTCATGGCTAGATCAGGTCTAGTTTTGAAGATATTGAAGATTTTTGGTATTGGCAGTAGGGTACAAAAACTTTGAACTCAGTTTTGAAGGCTTTAGAGGCCTCAAATGAGGTCAAAAATTTGGGTGACAGGCACTTGCACGAGTCAAGCCTGTAGAGCACTTCATGGCCTTTTTGAAATGAGGTTATAATAGTCAATCGGGTTAGCTGTTGATGACTTATGGTCTCTAGAAGTCGGGCCACCTGAAATGGTGGAAAATAATTTTCCTTCAAAATTTTTGTTAAGGTTTCAAAAGTTATTTTGAGCCGACTTTGATGTAATAAATTGAAAAATAAAATAATTCTAAGTTTGGTCAGCCCTAAGGGCTAAATTTTAGGAACCTTCTCAGGCGATGGAAAATGCCTTTATAAAGAAGGCCCGTGTGTTGTCTAGGATAGTTCTGGGTAGTAGATCTGGGTATTAATTCAAGGCTTTGTCCTACAGAATCTTGTAAGGGAATGCCCATGTGGCTTTGCATACTGTAATTCTGAAAGTTTGTAATTCCACATTTGTGGAGATAATAAGAAGCCAATTTTTTGTTCTTGCATATTGTTGTTGTTTCTTTGTTTTTGTTATGTGTTTTTGGTATTAAGGGGAGCACCCTTCATCAATCCACTAGAATATGAAGTTTCTGAAGATGAACTTGAAGGATACATAAGCATATTAGTTAAGAGTAATTTGGATGTAAATAGTCCTAGACTTGGGACATATGAGGAGAATTTTGACTCCACAAAGTCATTAAAGGCACATAAGAGAGCTAAGAAAAGAGTAGACAGTACAATTAAGAAAATTATTAAATACACTGGCATGACAGAGCATGAATTTATAGTTGCAAAGCATATTACAATAGTAATAAGGGATATAGGATAGAAAGAAATCTTATTAGTTCCACCCCTGACATCAATTGCAACACCTACTAAATAAATTTAGGTCTCCAATGAAGAAATTGAAGTAATGGAAGTAGATGAAGTAAGAAAAACCACTACATCCTCCACCACTCCACCACCAAAAAGAGTAAAGGAAATGGAAAGCATTCCAAGTAAGAGACAAAAGAAAATATTTACCCCAGTACCAAGGAAAACATCAGAAGCAAAGGTAGATGAATAAGTAGGGAGTATCAAGAAGAAATAGATGCCTAAGATCGAAAAAGTGAATACCTTAATTATTAATGAAGGTGATTTCACCAAGATGAATAAATACTATGAGTTATACAAATTTTTTGAGAAAATGAACTTAGAGAATGCAGTTGTCAGGCATATGATACTAGAACATAAGAATTTTGATAGGATTAAAGGAAATATTCCTGATGACTTATATGAGAAATTAGTAAATAGGAAAAATAGAGCAACATAAGAAGACAATGGAATTAGAGAAAGATTTGTAAGAAAGTTATGTGACATAAAGGATGAAGAACACTTCAAGGAGATCATGAAGATTCTTAGCACCCATCCGAGAATGAAAAGAGGAACTATACTAATCATGGGAGGTAACTATGAGGAAATCAACAAGGAAATAGAGGAAGCAATTGTGAAAGTTAACACCTCTAGTCCTAGTCAAAACATAAGTGAGTCTGGTCAAATAGTTGAAGCAGAACACCAGACAGATCCATTAGCAACATCATCCCCATCTATTAATATTGCAAATGAGTTTGGGTAAAATCACAAAGCTGTGTCACATTTCAGGCTAACTTATCAGCACAACTAAATTTGAGTATTTCTAACTAAAAATTAATGTTCCTCAAGCATATGGTCTAGCTAGATTCATTCTAGCTAAGGTAGATAAGTTCTTCAACTTTTCCAATTAGAAATCTCTATTAAATGCATGTTTTCTACCAATTACCAAAGAAATAAAATTATTTCAAAAAAATGATGTTTCAATAGGTCCTACTCTTTTTAATGATATTTTAAAAAATATATAAAAATACCCTTTTGTAGAGCTCAGAATTATGATTATCATCATATAAGTTTATATTATTTTGATTAGATCTAATTTATTATAATTTCAAAATACTGCAAGTTGGTATTTTAACATTCGAGAAGATGCTACTTCAAAAATAGAAGAAAAATAGTAAAACATATTAGAAAAAATTAAAATTTATATTTAACACTAGAGGAGAGAGTCCTCTTCAAGAATATGTAATTATTTTTCTGAATGGTGTAGATTTGATAGGGGAAATTTGGTCGGAGATGAAAATTGTCAATTTCAGATAAGTTTGACTTTGAGTAGTTATAACAGAGAAAATATATATCTTACACCAATTTTTCTTATTTTTTGCACTATCTATACATGTCATCTATAACAAATTTTGAAATCAAAGTAAAAAAAGATTATTTGCATATACTTTTTTGGTGGGAACTAGACCCCTGTTTCTCAACATTTTTCAGCAGTTAAAAAATGCACTTCAAAAGTTAAAAAACTATGTCAATTCTGACTCAAAAATAAAAATAAAAATTATAAGCATAAACTTTATCCACTTTTACACATTTCATCAATTTACATCATCTTCAAATTCTAAATATAAATGCCACTTTTATGTCGTTAAAGTTGAATAGTTTGCATTTTGTTGACCTTTTCCTTTATAAAAGTGTGACATATGTTTGTACTTTTACCCGTCTATGAATTTTGAAGGAACACACATCACTTTGGACAGTGAAGAAAATCCGTTCAGTGATCATGAGGACATTGTTGACAAATCAGCTGATGAGCAGCAGGACATGGGAGAAAATGAGGAAGAAGGAATATAAACAAGAAAGGAAGAAGAAGTAGAAGCAACACAAGAAGAACCACAAATTAATGCAGCAATAGAGCAGGAAGTTCCACGGGAGAAGAAAATAATCATTCCTAAGCCCAAGGAAGCATTATAAAAACCATAGATTGAATCAATATTTGCTAGTCTTGGATAGGAAGTTGATGATGATGATCAAATAGAGTTGATCTCATCTTTGAACAAGATTATTGGAAATAATAAGAAGGTAAAAAGACTTGAAGGAATGTTACTTGAGGTAACTAAGAAACAACAAAGCACAATATCTAGTCAAATCAGTGAGGCAGATCCACAGGGAAAAGCAAAAGAAGTTGTGAAAGCTTTTGATGCAGAATTCACTAACTTATCAGATATAGCCACAATAAAAGCTCAAGCATCTCATGAAGCTAAAATATTCTAGGATTTATGTCAAAATATCAAAAATTATATAGATAATATGGATATTTGTATTAAAGAGTTAAGAAGATGTTTGTAAAGAGGAAAAGCTTTGTACATTTAGTGTACAAAATCAGAAAACCATATATCACAAATAACAAAGAAAATGAAGATCAAAGAGGTAGAGATACAAGCAACAGTAAACCTTATTTGAGGCCCTAATGTGAAGATCTCAGACATTGAAAGGAACATTAGTAAAATCTATGATGATATGAGACTTCTGAATCATGAGAAGGAGAAAAGATTGAAGAGATTTTCTCTATTAAGAGAGCATGCATCAATTAAGTTGAGTATTCTTGATACTCAATTAGAGGAATGTCTTTCTTCAAAGACATCTTATGCAAAATTTCACTATGAAAACCTAAAGGCATGTGAAATTAAATCTTTTGGCCTATGTGCACTACTAAACATTTTAGATGCAGTAAATAAATGATGGGATAGGGAGATAGAGAGTCTGAAGATAAATTTTGCTGATTGTATTGCAAGTGTACTGACCTCGCAATTTTGAAATTTTAAAGGTAAACCATTTTTTGATACCTTTTTCATTGTTGTCAAAGGGGGAGTAGCATTAGAAGAAAATTATATGTATCGATAGTATATGTATAGAATAGTGCATACTCTTAGGGGGAGTATAGACATTCCAAAGATATAGATATTTTGGAGATATAAGTAGTTGTATGAATGGCCACAATTTTGTATCTTAAAAGTTTTTGGGACTTAGCCAATTTTCTTAAATGTTGCCACCAATGACAAAGGAGGAGATTGTTGGCAATTTGGCTGAGTATTATATTAGATTGTTATCATTATGGAAACATATAATCACCATGTTGATCTCATAATAGAAGAAAGTAGTTTTGTATGAGTGCAAGTGAAAATTGTCTAAGTACAACAGTATTTACCAGCCTAATCGGAGATAGTTTTGGTTAGAGATGTTCACAGAAGTAGGTTCAGTGCATGTGCACTTGAATATGGATAATTATATGTATATATCAAAGCTACATATGAGAGCTCAAGTCTGTATGACATCTACAGAAGGAGATATTAGAAGATTACAAAGGCAATGTTGAAGTTGACCTGAACAGAGCAAGAAGACAGAATGAGAATATTAAGTTAAGGGATTATTTTTTTTTATCAAAATAATGACTTAACCATATAAGGGATGACATCCTAGATGTTAACCCTTAGGCAACATGAATTAATTTTGTATTTTGAAAAGAGTCTATGTTTAGTAATGCTGACTGGAAATTATTACTCTTAATAACTTGTATATATGTAAGAAGCATGTAATAGGAAGATGTAACAAGTCTTGTAATGTTGTAATGTTATGATGTGAAGTTGTATATTGTAAGAAGAAAAGAAAGTAGAATCTATGTATGAAAGTGAAGACCCTAGAAAGATAAATCAAAATAGGAAAGCTATTTGATAGCAGTAAAAGGTTATGTACTTTACCTTTGTATTCAGATATCATTATATATTGCATGTTTGGGCAATGTGCTCATCTTGCAGAGATCCTATTTTTGTCATACCAACTCCTTATAGGGCTAAGGCTTCTAACAAGGCCTAGAGTCCTTTAATCAGGACATAGACACTATATGTATGTAATAGACTCCTATTAGGGTCAACATCCTTAACCATATACTTTTGACTAGTGGATCAGTTGTGGGTATCATCCCCACTGGGGTTTTCCCTTGGTTAGGGTTACCTTGAGAACAAATATGACATTATGAGTTCATTTTAATTATTGCTATTCTTGTTATTTAGTTTAATTTGTTATGCAAGGTTCAAGTTAATTTGTTATATCCATAATTGGGCAAAAGTCAAATTTTGTGAAATACTGATTCATCCCCCCTCTCACTATTCCCTATTTATAACATCTCTCTCTTTCCCATTTTCTTTAATTACATAATATTTATGGAAAAATCAAAGAACAACATTAAATAATAATAAAAATTTGTGTAAAAAAGTCTACATAATTGCCTAATTATTTTTATCTTGCACCAGTAAAAGTAGATAAACTAGTTGGAATGAGAGTAGTTGTAAGCATGATTCTTGTTTCTATTTGATAGTTGTGTAAGTATGTTTTCTATTTTGAAATGTCTTTAAAAAGAGAATAATGGCTCTATTTGGAGGCCTTTTGATGTTAACATCACATTATAGATAATTCATAATAGAACCATTGGATAAAGTTGGAATGGAAACCTTTAGAAGTAGTTATTTTATAGAACTCTAAAGTTGAAATGTGACAACTAAAATCAAATTTATCCCAATATTTTTGAAGTTAAAAAGAAATCTAGCTAAAAAAAAATACAAGTATTTAGAACTAATTATTTTAGGATGTAGTCAATGCCTACAGAAGAAACATAATGTCTATAAGGGCTATTATGTCTATCAATTAGAAACTACATGAGATAATTGTTTGCGTGCAACATTTCTAGAAACTATACGAGGTAATTGTCCACACAACTTTTCTAAGGGATATAGAAGGTTTCCTAAAAAATTTCCTACAAATTTTTTTTGTTATTTTCCTTGTTCAATCTATTTGTGATTATTCTATTGTTATTTTATCTACTCTTGAATATTTAATCATTATATTCTTCTAGCAGCAAATTATTATAGCACGTGATTTATGCTCAAGAATATCAATATCTAATAACATTCTCAGTTCCATATTTTTCATCTATAATATAAAGTATAACCATCTAATAATATTATTTAGGTTTATATAAGTGTACTTTAAAATCCTTCTGGACTTAGTTTCTAAGTTGAAATGGAAATTTAAACTAGAAAATAAACTTCAATATCGTTACCTTATATGAAATATTATTTTAATTAGCTATTAGGTTTTTACATGGTGGGAACTGCCTGCCATGAGTGTCTTATGTTGTTAGCATGAGTGAACATTGAATATGTCATATGGGGGAGTATTCTAGCATTACTGGAGAGGTCACATGTTGCATTCATGACTGTATTTTTCATTGATGTCAACATACTATTTATACTCAAGATTGAGAGAGTTTGAGTTAGCACACACAATGGATTGCACATGTGGTCATGCACAATTGAGGAGATTTTTTTCATAGTTTCCTGATGACATGGTCAAGAGAGCATACAGAAAGTCAAATAATTGTGACAATTATAAGAGATCTAGTGAAGACTGTATTCTGACAGAGTTCTTGAGAAGCAATTTGTGATGATTGTATTATATCTTCTAATAGGGATAAAATATGGACAAGCAAAGTTATACAAAGGTTGAAGACATTATGAAGGTGCTCTAGCTAAGTCAGCATAGTTAGAGGTTGCATGTATGAAGATTTATTAAGTTTGTGAGCCAATAGTGTTGTGTAATTATGAAACTAATATGTTATGTGTATTGGTTTATATTTTATAATTGATAAATTCTAATTGGTTGGCTCATTTATGAAATACAAGGTGTGGTATAAAGGAAGGATTTTTTTGATTTTATGTAATATTTATAAGAAATATATGTCTTGAAGTATGAAATGATGCAAGTTAGTGATATGAGGGATTACTATGTGATGCAAAATTTATAGATCTGGTATTGAGATCTAGGAAGTATTTGGTGAGGAAAAGGAACAGTCAGAGGAGATAAGAAAGAGTTGTTGAGATAAGTTATATCTGGTATTAATCTATTCAGGATAATACAAAGATCAGTTGGACAGTGAGTTTGGTGACCTTTCCCTTGAAGCTATTTGGAGACTAGCTCCTTCTACCTTCCACAACTCCTAACAGGGTTAGAATCTCCTCATAGGGACTAATATGTATTGAATGTATTTCATAGATTCCTAACAGGGTCCATACTCTTACAAGGAAATTTTATGTTAGTACATCTTTTGTGGGTACCAGCCCCACGAGGGTTTACTCTCTGATCAAGAGGTTCCCTAATTAACAATTCTGGTGTCATTGTGTATGGTTATAAGAGTTGTTTTAATTAGATAACTGATTCACCCCTCATCTCTATTATCTTGGTGGAATTTACTTTCTAACAATTGGTATCAGAGCATTAGGTCCTTGAAGGAGAAGCTTAACAACTTAAGGACATCCATGGTGATTCATTTTAGAAAAGAAAATCCTAAGTTTGATGAAATTAACTATGACAATTAGAAAGAGAAGATGAAGACACATTTTTTATGTTACAGGCCAGGATATTGGTGTTGGAAATATTCAGGAAGTAACCGAGTTACTGAGAGGGGAGGGGTGAATCAGTAACTCCAAATTTTCTTTCCATTTTAACATGTAATTTACTTTTTAACCTTTGCATACAGAAAGCATGAAACTTAAAAACATTTACAATAATGACACATAGATTTGGTTACCCAGAAACCTTCGAAAAGAAAGTAAAACTGGGGTGGGGATGAAACCCACAAAGCTTTAATACTGCAGAATAAAGTTGGCCGGTTAAGGCTTACAATTTGATCACTTCTGATGATCTGCCCTATTAGGAGCAATAAGGATTGCTAAATCCACCCTGTTAAAGGATTTACAAACATACAATGAAGTATGCACTCGGTAAAGAGATTTTACAAAGACTGTTAGGTCTACCCGGTTAAAGGATTTAGTACTGATTCACCTATTAGAATGAAACAGTAGATCTCTGCTTTGCAACTGGATTGCTGATTTGAGATTCGCTGATGTACTGATCACCTTCTGTGATGAATTTGTCTTTGCTGTATCTTATACTTCTGAAGCCTTTTGTAATTCCCTTATCTCTGCCTTTCTTTCTCTTTCACATATGTTTTTTTATCATATCTTTCATTTCTATATCATTACATTTTTACAACATTGTTTATATACAAGTCTTAAACAATTAACTACAATTATAATTACACAGTCGGCTTGACAAGTAAACTTAAGTGCTACTAAGTCGGCCCAAGTATGATTACACGGTTCCTGTAAACTGACTCGGTGACTTTCTGATACTCGGCGTCCACTGCATTACTCGGCATCATCATGCACTCGGTAGAAGTGAAGGCACGGTTCATACTGATCACTCGGTAGGTTTTGAACTCAGTAAGTACTGGTGACTCGGTAGACATGATGTTACTCGGTTTACACTGTCCTGTTCGGTTTGCTCAATTTCCACTGTCTGCTCGGTTTGCACTGTCTGCTCGGTTTGCACTATTTTCTCGGTTTGCACTGTCTGCTCGGTTTGCACTGTTTTCTCGGTTTGCACTGTCTGCTCAGTTTGTACTGTCTGCTCGGTTTGTACTGTTTGCTCAGTTTGCACTGTCTGCTCGATTTGCACTGTTTGCTCGGTTTGCACTGTCTGCTTGGTTTGTACTATCTGCTCGGTTTGCACTGTCTATTCGGTTTGCACTATTTGCTCGGTTTGTACTGTTTGCTCGGTTTGTATCCAGAATGCAAATAAGTGTTGTCACTAGTGGCAATTCTGCTTAATGCCAACAATCTCCCCCTTTGGCATTAGTGACAAAAACACTTATTGGCCAAAATTTATATACACGAATCATGCTAAATTTTATTTTGATTTTTCAAAATTTGTCTTTGTTATAGGGCTTTATACATTGTCTCCCCCTTTCAATGTGCTAACTGTTTCTTATACAAATCTATACAGTATACATATCTCTCCTTCTATACATATCTCCCCCTTTTTGACGATAATGCCAAAGGTGCATATACAAGTTATTTACAGAGAGAATCCAAAATTTGATAGGAAATCAGAATGGACCTTCATTATTAGTGCCAGGATTCTGTCCCAACTTTCTTGTAGAATCTTACATGTTTGTATAGGAATTTGGACTTCTGCAGAGAGTTCAATCATGTGATCTGCTATAGAGAACTGATTGTCATGAATCAATGTTTTGGAATGTTCAATGTGCTTATACATTGTATTCATGATGGGAAGGATCATGTGTTGGATGTCTAGCAGTGTGGAACGGATCCTTGAGTCTTCTTTCAGTAGATCAGACTGCATATTAGATAGGTGTGAAATTTTCATGTGATGAGCAGAGCTTGAACTTGGTTCAAGTTGCAGCTTCTGTATGCTAATCTTCATATCCTCATCCATTTTATTCATTTTATCTTTAACATCCTTTGTGAACTCGGCAATATTGCACAGTCTGGCCAAAAGAGAGGTAGCATTCGAATAGATAGATTCTATGTTAGACAAAACTGAAGATAATTCCACTTGGTTAATAGCTATGTGCTGAGCAATGTGCTCAAGCACTTTATTGTTGAATCTCTTCTCGGCTCTTTCAACTAACTTTTCTGTCCCAGATGAGTCCTCATTGTATTTCTCAACTGCTTCTGCTAATTGTAACAAAACATGCTGGGAGGAGTCTATTTTAATGCCTAATGCATCAGACAAAATGTCCTTAGCATCCTTGATGATTTGATACTCCTTGTCTCTCTCCTCTTTAAGCTTCTTTTGTTTTGCTTTCCTTTGGAGGATCTCACCTATATTCTGCATTTGGTCTGCTGAGAGATTTGCAAAATCTAATGTAGGAATCTCTATCTCTTCATCTAGGTCTATATCCTCTACTATATTTTTACCCAAAAATTTTATACTCAGTAGAGCCTTAGGCTTATCTGTACTTAATGCTTTGGTAGTAGTGACAGTAGATAAAGTAGGGCTGGCTATAGATACTGGCATACTTTCTACTGGAGAACTTAAAATATTTACACTTGAAGATTCAAAAGTTGGAAAACTTACTGCTGGAAAACTTGATGGTGCAGGAGACTGCAGCTCGGTAGAAGAAATGGTAGCTGCTTCTGATGTTGCTAGGGATGATTGGACAAATGTGGAAGTTGTCACAACCATGCTTGAAGGTGTCTCTGGGCTGGATGTAGAGACTTTCACTGGAGAGGTAGGAAGGGATGCAATGACTTCTGCTGCTATCCTTACAGTATCATCTACCTCAGTGTCTTCTTCTTGTTCATCACTGTCATCTTCAATATCTTTTATTATTACAGTTTCAATGCTCGGTTGGTGAAGGTGGTATATGTTCTTCCATGTGGCCTTTGCAGCCTTCACAACTGATTCAATATTGTTGATCAAAATCAAACAAGTATTGAATTTCAATGTCATCTTATTCTCATTTTCTTTTAATGCCTTCTTTACTTCATCATTATTCAAGCTCGGCATCAACTGTCTCAGGTTTTGATCAAATATGTCTATCACAGTTTGCCTTGCATTGCTCCATCTCATTTTTATTGGATTCAATAGAACTGCTAGAACCTGTGGGGCAATTTCTTCAGGAGAGTATTTCCACTGTCCCGTCTTCTCAACAACAGCATCTTCTATTTCCTTCTGTTCTGCTTCCGATTTGGTTTCATATCTCAAGGATTTTATGTTACTTACTCTAGATCCTGATCCATCTCTAAAGAGTTTGAGCTTTTCTTGAAGGCTTAGAGGAGGCCTTTTGAATACTATATCTTTATCTGCCTTTTCTGCCTTATCTGCCTTGCCTCTTGTATTTCTCCTTGTAAACACAGCAGTGGGAGGCACAGGTGCCTTAGTGATGAAAATTTTTCCTTTCTTCTTTGTAGGTTCTGGTTCCTCTGTTTTCTCATCCTTTTCCTCTTCTTTTTCATCTATTTCTTCTTTGTCCTCGGTTATCATTTGCATTTTGGCTATCCTCTTTTTTTCTTTGTTTACCGCCTGTGGAAGCTTTATGCTTAGTTCAATTCTCACCTTAGCTTCATCATATGTTCCTAAATATGGAGCTTTGGGATTGACAGGCTGATTTAGAAGAGCTTCAATGATATTCTTGGTTTCATCAATATTTACCTCATAAGGAAGAGGTTTTACATAAACAGTTCTTGGTTTAACTGCTTGAATATACACATTATCACAATCTACCATAAAATAGATGTCATCTTTGTAATCTTCCACCAACTTCTGTGGAATCCAGAATCTGTCATTCATTTTCTCCTTGAAAGACTTGAAATAATTATCCATGATGCTTTCAAAGTTTTCACCCATTTCTGAAATGTATTCATTTATTTCATAGAGGATTGGCACATCTTTTCTCCATACAACTTTTCCTTTAGAAGGGAAGAATTTCTGAACATAGAAGAATAAACAGACCAACAAGGATCCAAACTTACATGGATTGTTTTTGGAAGTTTTAATGCTTTCCATGTTTTTGTTAAACTGTTTCAACAATAAGTCTGCTAGGTCAAATGTCAAGTTATTCTTGACCACTTTGTATGCTAGGT
Organism: Chamaecyparis obtusa; assembly: GCA_027943335.1. Lineage (NCBI taxonomy): Eukaryota > Viridiplantae > Streptophyta > Pinopsida > Cupressales > Cupressaceae > Chamaecyparis > Chamaecyparis obtusa. Next base: position 524,582 of record BSBK01004348.1, read on the forward strand.
CAATAGCTTCACAGGAGACACTGTTCTGTCAACTAGAACTGTAAATCTTATGGGCAATGATGTGTGTACCAAACTTCAGTTCAGCATCGGTAATGCTGCTAACTTTCATGCCTCTACCGTCCCACTCAGCTAGGGTTTTCTTCTCTAGTTCCGTCCGACCTAGGGTTTTGGTAGTTTTAGCTTTGTTCAACATGGGAAGACCGGTGACTTGTTGAATCATTTTCTTTGTGATCTCAATAGGTTGCTCAAGCCAAATTTTGCCATCATGTACACGGCTGAGAATATATCTAACCCATTTATCTCAAAAGTTTCGAGGTAGATGTGCAATGTGAACTAAACCTTTATCTTCCAGATGTTTGTGCTCGGGTTTCAGAATACCATCCACACATAGTTCCTCACGCACAATGTCTAGTTCTAGGTTTCCCATTTCATGAATTGAACAGTTAAAATGATTGTGGATATCGTTAATAAGCAGTACCTTAGGAGGAATCTGAGATTGAGCTCCGTTCGGATCTAGGGCTGCTGCAATTACGGGCACGATCTTAAAATCTAGTGCTTTCCACTCCCCTTGGACTAACATATCAGATCCTTTCTTTGCTGAAGTGCTGGATGATGCCATGGTAGCTCACAGAAAATTCCTTTCGCAAAAGTATTAAATCGCTGGGTTGCTCTTGAAATTTTCTGCACCCAAAGTGCTAAAGATTCACGGTGAAGAATGAGTTTGATTACTTGCTTTTTGTTTACAACTCTGTCATTAATGCTCATTTTAAATTAGGGTATGAGTTCTGACAGACTGTCACCCACTAAGAATTAATTGCTCAAAAAAGACTTCACAACTCGGTGAACTCGAGAATTCATAATGCTCCGACCTCGCTCGGTAAAGACAGGTACCGACCTTGCTCGGTGAAGACTGATACCGACCTCCCTATGATGTCACTGCATCTTGCATGTTGATTTAGATCTTTCTTTTAATTTCAGTTTTGGAACTGTTTGAGATTGATCTATGAGAATACAGTTCCAGTGCTTCCTTGGAAATTTAGTTTGAGTCGGTAGAGCCATCCATTCCATTACTTGGAGTGGATTGCTCGGTAGCTTTAGGAATCCATTTTTGTCTTACCTGTTTCCTGACCTTAGTTGCTTCATTCTTCTTTCCTTCTTCAATTCCACTAGCATTCATGCAGTTTCTGGCTATGTGACCGAGTTTAGTGCATTTGAAACATCTTATGGTAGTATCTCTTTTCCTTAGATGATGTTTTATGCAATTCATGCCAATGTGTCCATATTCTCCACAGTAATGACATCTACACTAGGTGTTGTAGTCCCATCCAAACATTGCTTTCACAATTTGTTCTGCTAGATTAAATGTCTTGGATCTGCACTCGGATGCCTTGTGACCTTGTTTGTTGCACTTGTGACAATTACCTCTGAATCTAGGTTTTTCCCTACATTCATTTGCTTTGTGACCAGGTTGATTGCAGCTATAACATTTTCCATTGAATTCTGCTTTTTCATTATTCCAACATTTATTTGAAGTATGTCCTATTTTACCACAATGATTACAAGTAGGTTTTTGATTTCTTTGAGTACCTTGCTTAGAGGATTCACCTTATTCTTTGTATCCAAGTCTTGCTTTTCCTTTTTGCCTATGAAGATTTCGCTTATACAGCTGATTCAAGTCTTCTTGACTTTTCAGCATTCCTTCATTGATCTGTTTTTCAGTGTTTAGGTCATCCACCAATCTTAGATTGATTTCCTTTTCAGATCTTAGTTCTTCTCTTGTGTTTTCTATTTCTGATCTTAGATTTAGAATTTCTTCATTTGTATGAGAGATCTGATCAATTAGGTTTTCTAGCTGAAGGGTTTTGTTTTGGACTTCAATGTTTCTTCCATCTAATTCATCTTTCAACTTTTTTCTCTATTCCAAGATCTCACATAATCTTGTAGAGTGTAGCTCTTGTTCTCTTTTCAATTTTCTCACTTCTTCCTGCAGAGACCCATTCTTTTCTAGGAGTTCTTTGATAGCATTGTTTTCTTCATCTGAGTTATTTGAGGGAAGAAGATCTTCAATCTTTTCTTCAATGTAATTCTGATCATTCATCTGATTTGCAAGTTCCTTCCTTTTTCTTAGGGATTGGGAAAGATGTTCTTTTGCTTCTTTGAGTTTAGCTATGGCCATTTCCAGATCTAGCTTTTCATTTTCAATCACCTTGTTCATTTTGAATACCTCCATTGTCCTGGATCTTTGCTCAAGCTAGTTAAGCTTTGTCTTGAGAACCAATGCTGCTCTGATACCAATTGTTGGAAATATTCAGGAAGTAACTGAGTTACTGAGAGGGGAGGGGTGAATCAGTAACTCCAAATTTTCTTTCCATTTTAACATGTAATTTACTTTTTAACCTTTGCATACAGAAAGCATGAAACTTAAAAACATTTACAATAATGACACATAGATTTGGTTACCCAGAAACCTTCCAAAAGAAAGTAAAACTGGGGTGGGGATGAAACCCACAAAGCTTTAATACTGCAGAATAAAGTTGGCTGGTTAAGGCTTACAATTTGTTCACTTCTGATGATCTGCCCTGTTAGGAGCAATAAGGATTGCTAAATCCACCTTGTTAAAGGATTTACAAACATACAATGAAGTATGCACTCGGTAAAGAGATTTTACAAAGACTATTAGGTCTACCCGGTTAAAGGATTTAGTACTGATTCACCTGTTAGAATGAAACAGTAGATCTCTGCTTTGCAACTGGATTGCTGATTTGAGATTCGCTGATGTACTGATCACCTTCTGTGATGAATTTGTCTTTGCTGTATCTTATACTTCTGAAGCCTTCTGTAATTCGCTTATCTCTGCCTTTCTTTCTCTTTCACATATGTTTTTTTATCATATCTTTCATTTCTATATCATTACATTTTTACAACATTGTTTATATACAAGTCTTAAACAATTAACTACAATTATAATTACACAGTCGGCTTGACAAGTAAACTTAAGTGCTACTAAGTCGGCCCAAGTATGATTACACGGTTCCTGCAAACTGACTCGGTGACTTTCTGATACTCGGCGTCCACTGCATTACTCGGCATCGTCATGCACTCGGTAGAAGTGAAGGCACGGTTCATACTGATCACTCGGTAGGTTTTGAACTCGGTAAGTACTGGTGACTCGGTAGACATGATGTTACTTGGTTTACACTGTCCTGTTCGGTTTGCTCAGTTTCCACTGTCTGCTCGGTTTGCACTATCTGCTCGGTTTGCACTGTCTGCTCGGTTTGCACTGTTTGCTCGGTTTGCACTATCTGCTCAGTTTGCACTGTCTACTCGGTTTGTACTATCTGCTCGGTTTGCACTGTTTGCTCGGTTTGCACTGTCTGCTCGGTTTGCACTATTTGCTCAATTTGCACTGTCTACTCGGTTTGTACTGTCTACTCGGTTTGCACTGTCTGCTCGGTTTGCACTGTTTTCTTAGTTTGTACTGTTTGCTCAGTTTGTATCCAGAATGCAAATAAGTGTTGTCACTAGTGGCAATTCTGCTTAATGCCAACAATTGGTTGATCAGTAAGAATGAGAAAACTATCATTAAAGAAGACAAGATTGAGGATTTTACTAAAAAAGAAAGAGATCTATTCATGTGTAACATACTTTCTAGAGAATCACTTTTGTCATCTCTTCCTGAGAATGAGAATAGTCAGGTAAAATCTTTAAAAACATCTCATGAAATTTGGTTAGCTTTGGAGTCTACTTTTGAAGCTGATAAGCATGCTAAGAGAATCAGATTGAAAAATTGTATATGTTTATTTCAAGAGGCTAAAATGATGGAAGATGAATTTTTTTAAGTTATATTAGTTCTAGAATATCAGATATTATTGTAGGTATCAAAGCTTTTGAAGGAAATAAGGATAAAGATGAGATTATGTGGAAGATCTTGAAAACCCTAACTCCAACATTTAAGCAAACAATATAGATGATTGAACAAGTTATACCATGTACAAAGAAGTTTACTAGGGAGACTCTTCTTGGAAGATTGGAAGTAGCTGAGATAAGTCTGGAACAATCTAGAGATTTGCTCAGGATTGAGACTACTTTTAGCACACTTAGTGTTTTCCCTACTTTGTGTAGGAGTGTCAGTATCAATGGAGATTATGCCAGCAACAACACATCTAAATTTGAAGAAGACAAAAGGATTGAAGAAAGAATTTCTTTTCTTGTGAAAAGAGAACCAAAAGGTAAGAAAATCTTTAAATGTTGGACTTGTCAAGAATTTGGTGATTTTTCTTCTAAATGTCCTAAGAGAGTGAAGAAATACAAGAACTTTAAGCCTAGAAGACCTAAAGAATGTTACTATGAGAATGATGAATAATTTGAAGCCAGTATGGAAAAATTCTTAAGTGAGAGTGGTAATGAAAGTGATGATATAGGATTTGTTGCAATAAAAGAAGAAAATTTAGAAAAAGAAGTCAAAGAAGAAAAAAAATTAGTGTCACAAGTTGAAAAGAAAATTGATTAGATCATAGACAATGGTTGTTCACATCATATGACTGGTGATATGAATAAGTTTATCAAGTTTAACAAATATGATGGAGGAATTGTTAGAGTTGGAAATAATGTACCTATTGAGCATCATTTTTACATGAGACAACAACTATGAATTTGGATGAACAAATTCCCCTCTTGGAAGAATGATGAAATCAGTTTCAAGGTTCCTTTTGTGTTGGGTCTCAACCTCCTAGATAGCTCAATTGAAGAAAAATGTGAAATTGTTCACAAGGAGGGCTCTGGTGGTTCAATCTTAGAGTGGCTGCAAAACAATCTTCAAACAAATGATCTTTATCTTCTCTTTTTCTATTGTATTTTTTGAATGAAAGCAATGTAAATTTGATTTAAACTCCTATGAATGATTTGTAAAGAAAGAAACGAGCAAGGTAACAAGAACTAAATGAAAGTTGTGAAAAGTAAAACTAATGGACATAAACCATCATTGCACAACCTTGCGAATTAAATTACTACAAAGGGAGAAAATCCACAAAATATAGGTTTGAATAACTCACAACCCCTATTTTGTAGGTGCAATCATCAATGAAAATAAATGCAAATGTAAGATTTGTCAAAACTCATCAAATTGTGAAGCCACCATGAACGTGCACACAGATGAGACAAATTTATCTTGAAGTACCAAAGAATGATCTTACCAATAATTTGTCACAACAAAGTAATGCAGTAATGATAAACACCAGACTAATGAATTTGTAGATCAAAATCACCATAAAATCAATTAGCTCTTTGAAATAAATGAATGAGAAAACACACATTCATAAACTTCGCAAAGATAGAAGAAAATCACACTATGATTGAAGCACCAATTTTTATATATTGTATTGCAATTGTAACCAACCATAATGACATTGTCGATTTATAATTTATAGGGCTTCGCCCTTTAGGGAAATAAAATTTGTAGCTAGGGTTTCAACAATGCACATAACTTTTAAAAAACAAATTAAACTAAAGCTTTACTAAAATAAAACTACTAATAAAGAAACCCTAAACTATCTAGCACATATTTAATCCACATGCATTACAATTTTGAAGCCTAAGATGCATTAAAAAACTCAAAATCCACTTTGGAGTTTCACCATTTTCCTGCATAATTTTACTTAAAAACTTGGAGTTCACCACATAAATCCTCATCATGGTTTCCCTTTGAGGTTCTAACTGAAATATATCTCCAAAGTATGCAAAAATGACCCAAAACATGTGGTCAATCAAATTGGAGATCCACCATTGAAGACTAGATGTTCTTGGTGATGACAGCCCATAAATTGTGGACCTCGACCTCTACTCCAAACAAAAAGAACATTTAAAAATGACTAAGTACACAACATCATTCTGAGAAAAATTTTGCACTTTCGGAGGCCGAAAGGCCAAAAATCTTGCAGTGAAAATTTTGATTAAGTGTTAAGAAATCTCCTTTATGAAAAAATTTGGTAAGTCCAAAACTGAATACTTAGCCGCTTGGGAGGATCTCTGGATGTGTCTTCATATTTCTTTTTATTATTCTTATTGTATCATTTTAAAATGGAAGAACTTCCATCTTGGTAGGTTTAGCACCCTCATTTAGTGCATTTTCATGATAGATCTACATTTAGGATGCATCTACACTTGATTCTTCATTTCTTGGTGAAATTAGGGTTAGGATCCTGAGGATTCTCCTTCATTTCCTTCTTTGTGGCTCTATTTTCTAGGTAGGACCTATGTATTGGCCCTCCTAGCATTCACCACATTTCTTCTAGGCCTATGTACCCTTTTCCAACATTCTATTATGTTTTCCCATCATTCTAAGGCTCTAGCCGGCCTAGAAACCTCCCTAAAACTCTAAGTTGCCTATCTTGAAACCTTAGGTTAGGGTTGAGGTCAACCATGACCTTTGTTGGGTTTTGGTTCCCACTTACAAACTTGGATCACAACAGGGCCCTAATTTAGAAATGGGCCTTCAGATCTTAATGCGGATGGGTTTTTATTCAAAATTCATTTAATTCTTTTCCTCCTTAGTTAGCTATTGTGATTGGACCATAATTCAAGGTGAAATTTGAATTAGGTGCCCTTACATTTCCCAATGACCCTTGCCTTGAAATCTCTATATAAGAGCTCTCTTTTTTCCTTCATTTCAACAAGCAACATGAAGTAACAAGCAAGAAGTTATGAGGAGATGATGATGCAAGATTGCAAGAGGATGCTATAGGAGAACAAGATATCATGATGCCTTGATGTAAGGAAACATTTTTTCGACAAGTTATTGTGGACATTCATTTAGAGCAAGAAAGATTCCTTCTTCCTTGATCTACCATTTTCAACATTCAAGCATTCCAAAGATACAATCATGGGGTAGCAACTACGAATTGTGATTTTGGTAGGAGTACTTTATCCTTGGGGGCTTGGTATGCTTTCTTTAACATATTCAAATCTATGCATTTCTCTCTCATTTAAATTCATGCTAGGCTTTCAATCTAGAGGATTAGATCTTGGCATTTCACATTCAAAGCTCTTCCTACAAGCAACACACACACACACACATTCTATTACATCTGGCTATTCGGGGAGGTGGAAATCACCAAAATGGGGGTTTGACTAAGGCAAAACCATATATAGCCACCCCAAAACACCATTTTAAGATATCTACAATCATTGTTTCAGGAGTTGCAGAGCAAATCTGGATACCCTTTTCGACAAACTTTGGGATCCATGAACATAATTTCAGTTGGAGAAATATAGGTCAAGGTTGACATAAAGGGGTCAATGTCGACCTGTATTTGGGTGAAGGTCAACTTGGCTTAGAAAAGGAAAAGATTTCTAGGTTTTCTCCATCTCTATGTTTCTATTCCAGATCTGGTTGCAGAATTTCTAGAAACTCAGTACAGACACTAGAAAATAGGTATTTCCAGATCTGCTATGTTATGAGGTATTTATTTCATTTTATCTCATTTAATTATTCCTTGCAAGAATTTCTAGATTTATATTCCTTATCATTAGAATTATATGTTTGTGTTAAATATTGGTTTAGGTTCTCTTTTATGTGCAAACCCTCATTGTTCTAAACCCTATCCATATTTTCCACCAAACATTTTGGTGAACCTGTTTATGACAAATCTTTCTTTTTGGTGTTATATTTTCATTTTATGTTAGATCTTACATGCATATAAAAGTATATTTCTTTTATGCTCTTGCATTTATATTTCATAAATAAAAATAAAAATCACAAAATTTCTTTAAAAATACAAAAGAATTTACATTTTTCATGCTTGTAGTGTTACTTTGTGTTCAACATGTATGATTTTTGTTTTGAATACTTTGATGAGGCTTTTATTGCAAAAGATGATGGATCCCATAATGAGGTATATGTAAGTGAGGATGAAAATTGTTTGAATGAGATCTTCATTGATCCTATTCCTATTTCATCCTCCTCCACAACCTCTTCAATTGACCTTTACTATAATGTGTGTGCATGGTTACCTTCATGTTCCACTATTTTCAACATTGATACACTTATAATGTTATTTCCTAAACCTTTTTTGATGGTAGAAGGATGTCCTCTAACAATAATTAAGGGTAAACCTAGAGATCCTTTGGATTTATTTGATAACACATATTTCATTTCACATGGAATAATCCTCAACTTACTATTCCAGTTTCTTTACCTCCTTCCCAACCTATGCTTCCTCAAGTTCCTAGGTTTCCATCTTCCTTTAAGGAGTATGACTTAGTAGAAAAATTACATGCCACTCTTGCTAAGATATATTTATGGGAATTGCTTCAAACTTCCCCAACATATCATGAGGCATTGAAAAAGGCTTTATCTACCCTTCCTACTTCACCTCCTAACCAAGAGAAAATTAATTCTTTTTTGAAGTGCATGCATACTATGCCTTCTATACCTCCTATTTTGTTTAGCGATGATGATTTACCTTCTATCGAGGTGCATAATCAATATGATGCTCTTATGGTAGTTGTTTCTATTAATCAAAGTATCATTTGTAGAACATTAATTGATAGAAGATATGGGTTTAATTTTTGTAGCATGAATATGCTTAAGGAAATTAAGCCCGATCTTACCACTATTAAACTTGATAATGTCCCTATTTGTGGATTTGATAATATTGCAAAGAGAGCTTTGGGCATTATTACGTTACCTATTAAAATTGGTCCAATTATTCTAAATACACCTATTCATGTTATGCCTAGACCGCTCAATTATAATCTTCTTTTAGGTAGACCTTGGTTACATATTATGGATGTAGTTCCTTCTACTCTTCATCGCAAGGTTAGGTTCATTTATAACAATTTTATGTATACGCTAGATGCGGATGATGCGTCAAATCCTTGCTTAATTGTAGAATATGCTAAAGTTTTTGAACCTCTCCAACCAAGTAAAGAGCCTGAAAGGCCACCTAAGATTAAACAAACCACAACTCCATCTTCTTCTTTCACTGAGGATTATTGGGGAACATTGGACTTTAATCCTTATTTTATCTAAGAATATAAATTTTCTGATTTGAAATTTATGAAACCACAAAGTGGGTTTGAAAAACAAGTTTTTACTCCTACCCTACTTTCTGTAGAATTAAAAAGTAACTTTATTTCTGCCTCGATTGAAGAAACAATTGAAACAATAAAACTTGATTGCTATGATATTGTGACATGCTACTCCTTGGACTCAATTTGATATGCCAGATAGATAAGGTTTTGGTTATCATCTACTCAAGAAATCAAGATTTAATGGGAAAGGATGTGGTAAATATGAACAAGGTATACAAGTACCTTTGGACAATGAAATTTATGATTATACATGTGGATTGGGGTTAAATCCCTAAAAACAACCATCGACTTTTCCTCTAAATTTTAATCATATATGTGATGGACATTTGAAGTTGGTTAACCCACTCCTCGACATGAATCAAAAACCTATCTTGGATGTTTTTCTCGAAGATGAAGCCTTAGTAGATTTTTTAGGAGTTTATGAGGATCTACCTAAGTTCATCATAAATGAAAGAAGCCTTATTGTCAAAATACAGAAGCTTATTTTGGAGAAGATGATGAAAAAAATATTTCTCCTTTACCAATGGATTCTCTGATACAAAGTAATTTGCTAATAACTAAGAGTATTGAGGTTCAAATGGATGAAAGTGACTCTGAGAGGATGATAAAAATTGGGAAATGTTTGAATCAAGATGAACATGATCAATTGGTTTCTCTTTTACTTGAATTTAAGGATATTTTTTCTTGGGCATATTAGGATATGCCAGGTATAGATTTTAAGATTTTTACTCACAATATTGTTCTCAAACCAAATGTTAAATGTGTGAAGTAGAAAATCTGAAAGATGAATCTAGGAATTGCTTTACTAGTCAAGGCTGAAATTGAAAGATTATTGGATGCTAGATTCATCCTCTCTATTGATTACTCAGATTGGATTTCAAAAATTGTGCCCATTTCAAAAGGAGAAAATAAGATAAGAATGTGTAGTGAATTTAGAGATTTAAATAAAGAATCCTTAAAAGATGATTTCTCATTACCTAATATTGATATGATTGTGGATTCAACAGCGGGTCATGCTTTATTATCTTTTATGGATGGATTTTTGGGCTATAATCAAAATTTTATTCCTCCTAAAGATCAATTTAAGACTACATTTATAACACCTTGGGGAATATTTTGTTGTGTCATGATGTCTTTTGGATAAAAAAATGTGGGAGCAACTTATCATCAACCCATGAATTTGATTTTTCATGATTACATTCATTAGATTCTTGAGGATTATGTGGATGATATCTTGGCAAAATCTATACAAAGAGAAGGTCGTGTTAGTATTTTACAATATATATTTGCAAGGATTAGAAGTTACAATATGAGATTTAATCCTATGAAATGTGTCTTTGGAGTTGATTCTAGTAAATTATTAGGGTTAATAATCTCTAAGTGAGGCATAGAGGTAGATACTGAAAAGATTGAAGCTATTGTTAATATGCCTCCTCCTAAGAACATTTCTCAGTTATTAAGTTTACAATGAAAAATCCAAGCTATTTGTTGCTTTGTTTCCAACTTAGCTGATAGAACTATTCCTTTTAACTCCTTGCTTAGAAAGGACACCACTTTCTCTTGGAATGAAGAATGTAAACAATCCTTTGAGAAATTTAAGGAGTATCTTTCCAATCCTCCTACTTTGAAACCTGCTCATTTTGATAAACCCTTTTATCTGTATACTTTAGCTAGTCTAAATGCGATGAGTGCATTGTTGGCTTAGCATGATAGTGAAGGTAAGGAAAGACTTGTGTACTACATTAGTCGGACTTTACTTGATTACAAAACAAGAAATACAGATTTGGAAAGACAATGTTTAGCTTTAGTTTATGCTTTCCAGAAACTTAGGCATTATCTCTTTAATGTTGAACTCAATGTGATTGTTAAATTTGATCCTTTGAAACATGTTTTCTCAAAAACTAATCTCTCTAGCCATCTTGCAAAGTGGGTGATGTTACTTACGAAATTTGATCTTAATTTCATTTCTCAAAATTCAATTAAAGGACAAGCTTTAATAGATTATTTGGTCGAAGCTCCTTGTCCTCATTTCGATACATTCTTTACTTCAATAGAATTCCCTGATCAAAATATTCTATCTATTAAACAAGATCATGTTTTGGAGTTATATTTTGACGGATCTAGATGTAAGACAGGTTTTGGTGTTGGTATTATCTTGATCTCTCCTATGAAAAAAGTTGATTCCTCTATCATATAAATTAAATTTTCCTTGTACTTGTATTATCAGAAAATGGAAGCACTTCCATTTAGGACAGGTTTAGCCCTTCGAGTAAATGGTTTGGGGTCATGTCAAATGGCCTAAATGGGTCTTTGACTTGGATCTAGATTTTTTCCTCGTTCTACCCTATTTTATGCTCCTTTCCTACCTATGTTTGGCATCTTGCTCTGAGATCTCAAGGTTCTTGATCTCAGGGTCAAGATCGACCTTTTGGGTCAAGGTCGACCTCGACCCTGACCTAGGTTAGAGTCCAAATTTCAAATTCCAAATATTTTTAGATATCAGGGTTTGGAAAGATTTCCTTTTTCCCTCTTCTGGGTTGGTTGTTTTGGGCTTTGAAATGATAAATTTTAAAAGGCATTTAATATAGGTCCACTTCTAAGGGTATGAGCCTAAGGGGAATTTATTTCTCATATGTCAACCTCTCTAGAAGCTTGTTCCCTAGACTAGTATATAAGGAAGCCTTTTCCTCTCATTTTTGGGAAGAAAGAAAAGAAGCAAACAAGAAAAAAAGAAAAAATAAGAAGGGAGCAAGAAATAAGGAGAAAGGAAGCATTCAAGCATTCAAGAATTCAAACATTCAAGCATTAAAACATTCAAGTAATCAAGAATTTAAGATTCAGTTCATCAAGGAGATCCATTGGTAGCCATTGAAGGATTCAAGCTCTATGGATCCCTCTTGTTAAAGATTTCTCCATCCATATCCATTCAAGCTTCTTCCTATTCCAAGATTTATTCAAGATTGGTGTTGAAGATCTAAATGAAATTGATTTGAGACATCCTACATCCTACAATTATACATCCATTTGGAGAATCCATACTCGTGGATTCAAGGATTTGAATCATCCACAAGGGGTTTCAACATAAGCAAGGTGAATTGTTCTATTTACTTTGTTTATTAATGCAATTTTAATTATATTTCAAGGTTAATTCCAAAACTAGGGTTTGCCCAAGGCAAACCCCTCATCCAAACAATAAACCATTTTTCTTGCAGGTGTAAGTGTAGAAAATCAAATTACAAAGAAGATTCAGATACCCTTTTTGAAAAACTTTTGGGATCCATAAATAGAATTTCCATCGGAGCAGTGCTATTCAAGGTTGACATAAAGGGGTCAAGGTCGACCTGGCTCAGAAAAGAAAAAGATTTCTGGGTTTTCTCTTTCTCTATGTTTCTGTTCTAGGACTGGTTGCAGAATTTCTAGAAACTCAGTACAGACACCAAAATTTTTTTTTTTCCAAATCTTCTATACCTTGAGGTTAGTATTTGTCTTCAATTCATTTCAATTAAGATTTTAATACTCTCTTCCAAAATGGAATGTAAGGTTTTCCTCTTTCTTCTTATTACAAATTAATTGATTCATTTATGCATTGACCATTTTCTTGTGGTTAACCAATTTGGATCTTTCCTTTGGGACTTTAGGATTAAGAAGATAATATTACCTTCCCCAACTCCTCTATACATTAAAGGACATAGATCATTTTATTTTCTTTACATTTTGGTAAATTTATATTCTTTACATTTTGGTGAACCCGTTTATGACAACTCTTTCTTTTGTGGTGTTAGCTTTACATTTTATGCGAGATCTCGCATGTATATTAGATTAGCCTTCTTTTATATGCTTGCATTTACATTTCAAAAAAAAAAAATCATATCTTTATACCTTGTGTTTTCCTAATTTAGTTGATTTGCATTGTATTGGTATATGAGCTTTACTATCTCTAGTCCTACTTATAATATCTTGGTTAGAAGAAGTCACAGACTTATGGGTTCCTTCGATCCTAAGTCTTCCTCTCCTTTCCTTAGGATCTCAGATGCCAATTTGATCACTCGTGATTCCAATCCTACTATGGAGCATAACTCTTATTACTCATTTCATGATGAGGATGATGTTTTAAGAGTTCCTCCTGAACAAGTCCAAAAACTTTCCACTAAACCTGATAAAATGGGAAATCAGCTTATTCAAGAAAACCACAATCAAGATTCTATTCAAGTTATAGAGTCTCTTAAGAAATTTCTTTGAGATAGTGATCAAGGTGTTAATATCTTGTGTAGTATCACTCATCTTGTGCATATAAATATCAAACCTTTAGCTCAAGAAGCTCAAGATCTAGGATTCACTCCTCCTATCACTAGTGCGGAACCTTTTTCTATTCCTTTAGTGACTACATATATTCCATCTCTTCCTATGTGTGTTCCATTGGTGTCTCTACCTACCTCACAACCTTCTTACAATAGTGTTCCTTTTACCTTTTCCAATCCTCTTCCAACTATGGTTCCAAGTATTCCACCAGTCGTGTCTTCTATTCCTTCTATTTCCTACACTTTCCCTAGTGTTTCTAATATTTCTATCCCTCTTGTTTCTTCTAATGATTCCACAATCATTAGTTTGTCTCAAACTATGTCCTCTTTATGACAACAAATTGTGCCCTTAACTCAATACAAGTTTATTATTCTTACATGTGACATGAGTAGTCCTTTATCCGTAGACATTATTCATGCTCCTGTTCCTCAACAAGATGATATTCCTCATCTTGAGAATTAAAATCATAAGGGAGACACTTTCACTCATGTTAAAATATTTCAAATCCTTTGTAGTGACTATGGTCATGACCATAGGATTTTAGCCAAGTTGTTTTTTAGAACTTTTCATGATAAGGCCTTGCAATGGTATTGTTCCTTGCCTCCTTATTCTATTAATTCTTTTCCAAAACTTGCTAATGCATTTATCCAACAATTCCAAAATAATATTAGTCTGCAAGTGTCCTTAGCTAATTTGATGCATTTTAAACAAAATACTAAAGAAAATTTGACTGAATTTATTGGTAGATTTAAGCATTTGTATGCTCAAATTTCTTATCTTGTTCCTGATATTGATATTTAGAATATGTTTATTTTAAATTGACAAAAGGATATTAGAGATAAGATTTTTCTTACTGAATTTACCTCTTTTCAACAAATTTGTGCAACACTTCATCATCATCAATTACAAGTGAGTCAATTTGAGAGTAACACTCCAATGGCTCCTATTCTAGTTGATAAGAGTGATGCTGCTCCTAATCCCAACAAGTTTGAAAAACCTAACAACTATGTCAAGATAAATAAGGAAGAAAATGTAGTTGTTGATCAAGTTGTTGTTGGATCCAATAATGTCACTTCTGCATCCACTTCTTTTCATCTGAATCATATGTTTACTCCTCTTGCCAAATATTTTTATTCTATTATGAGTAAATTTTTTAATGCTAATATGATTACTTTTCCTCCTATTCAACCTCTTTTACCTACTATGATGGCATCCAAATACTTTTATTCCAAAGCCTTTTGTCAATACCATCGTTAGAATGGCCATGATACTGAGAAGTGCTATTCTCTAAAACATAAGGTTCAAGACTTAATTGATTCTAATTATTTATCTGTTGATAATTTTGATGGTAGTGGGAACAAATTCACCTCTCCTCCTAATCAAAACCTCCAAATATATATGAATCCTTTTCCTACACATGATACTAATACCATTATTTAGCCATCTTCTATGGATATTGTTTATGATTCAAAGATGGATGATGTCAATCATATTGTTAACCACATGGACCATTTTGTTTTGTCTCAACCTATATCTCCACCCCAACCTCAATCTCAACCTCAACTTCAAGTTCCACCTCAACCTAAGCCTAAACTGAAACCTCAACCTAAACCTTGAAAACAACCTAAGAATAAAATACCTAGGGAACTCTTTATCACCTTTGATGATTCTGAGACTATTAAAGCTCCTGATGGTCCCCTCTACATTTACGCTATGATTTCTAAGATACATACGCATGGTTTTCTTGTTGACCCTACATCCTTATTCAATGTCATTACTAAAGAAAACCTTTTTATGAAGAACTTACAATGTGATAGTTATGATACATCTAATGTGTGGATCCAAACTTGTAATGGTTTTATCTATCCATTATTTGGTTCTATTAACTTTCATGTTGAACTTTGTGGTAAAGTTGTGGACACTACCTTCATTGTTGTTCCTACTTCTGATCAGTTTCAAGTTAAGCTTGGTTTTCCTTGGTTGAATTCCATGCATGTCGTTGCTTCTCCTATCCATAAGTGTATTAAATTTATTCAAGATGAAGAAGTGAAAATGATTAATCATAGTTTATATCAACCTTCTAGGCCTAGGTATTGTGTTACCCTTGACTTATTTTGGCCTTCATTACCTAATTCATGTCCATCTCGACCTGATAACCTTTTTTGCTCATATCAAGCCTATAAGCATCGCAATATTGTTGAGTTAAGCATGCCTCAAATGGATATTAACCATGGTCTTTTTCCTATGCCTTCCATACCTCTTTATCCATTGCTTCTAGTTCTGTTAATCAAGCTTTTAGTGTTTCTTTTTAGCCTACTAAGAATCCTACTAATCCTCCTATAGAGCCTATGAAGGAGCTGGTGGTTGTTCCTCCTAGTTCTCAACATATTTCAAACAAGAAAAAACATAACTGATCTACCAATGAACATCATAAGAATCAACGGGCTCAAGCTAGGGCCCATGCCTCTATTCTTCAAAGTTCTTTACCTTCTTTTCACCATCCTATGCATGATGTGTTGGAAGAAGTTAATGTTAATAATGATGTTAATATGAATGATTATGATGATTCTATTCATATTTTAGATTCTATTTTGATTAATCTCGATGAAGAAGATACTCTTGATGATCCTAATGATGCTAATGATGAATATGAGACTATTGACATTGATACTAATTTACCTAATATGCTTTCAACACAATTGATAATTACACCTAGTATCGAACATCATGATTCTCAAGAGGATCCTTGTTTGGAACTGGCTATTATCCCTACTATGTTGGATATAGTCCCTCTTGTGAGTTTTCCACCTTCACTAAATGATAAAGATCAATATGGGGAGAGTAGGAAATGCACTTGATTGTCTTGTCATCCATGGTAGCTTTTTGGTGTGTTTGCCTGTTGTATTGTGTTTCTCTTGTAACATGTTTGCTAAATGTTTATTAGATTCTTTTATACAACCCTTGTTACTTTGTCTGTACAAGGTGATAAAGGAATCAAACTTGTACTATTCCTCTATATGTATCTCTATTATTGTATATGTTATTTTCATGTTATGTTGTACTTGTGCTATTGTTCATAAATGTTTTCCTTGTGTAGATGACTTGGATTTGAGACTTCGTAGCATTGATTCTTTTCAGTCTCCATGTTGTGATTCGAAAAGACTCTTCTTCGTAACTCTTATGTTTTCTTTCTTCCATTGTGATTGTAGTTCTAATTTCTTTGGGGAATGATGTCAATTCATTTTCAATAATATATATATATATATATATATATAATCTTATGATCATACTGACCCCATGCTAGGTAGATCCTTTTTGTGTTCTCTTTATGTTTATGTGGTATTTCCCTTGATTTATCTTCACTTGGAGGCATCTCGTAGTGGAAACGTAATCAGTGGAGTTGTTTATGTTTCCATTCAATCCATTGCTCCTCTTAAAGTGTCAGCAATGATTTTAATGTGGGGGCATATGCTCTACTCACTTTTTGCACACACACACTTCCAAAATATTTTTCAAAACTTTTCTCCCTTTATGGAGTAGAGACTAATCCTTAAAGCATGGATTTTTACCTTATAGGATCTCTTGATCCCTCCAGTTTCAATTTTCAAAGTTTTGATCCCTTAAGGTCAGAGGTGTCCTTAAGACTGGATCTATCTTGTTTTGGCTTTTCTCTTTTGGAATAGAATATTCCTGAGGGTGAATCCTTGGTGGATTGACTAGTGAGTAGCCACATTCACTAGGCGATTCAACTCCATATTTCCAATTGCATTGTTTCCTTGTGTGATTCACAATGGGACAAAAGTTCTCATTGGACAAGGTAATCACACCCTCTTCTCTCATTTTTCTAGTGTTGTCTCTCTTATTGTAATCTTGGGGTTGAAAAAGACTTGAGTCCCTAAGGGCTTGAATATTTCTTTGACCCTTTGATTTCAATAGGATTTTCTTTCTCTTTATGATCTCCTTTACCAAGAGTTTGTATCGAGTCCATACTCTTGCTAAAGTAGGGGCTAAATGTATCATCAAAAAATGGAAGCACTTACATTTAGGACTGGTTTAGCCCTCAGATTAAGTGGTTCAGGGTCATGTCAAATGCCTTGAATGGGTATTTGACTTGGATCTAGATTTTTCACCTATCTTGCCCGACTTTTCACTTCTTTCCTACCTATTTCTAGAATCTTTCTCTGGGATTTTGAGGTTCTTGATCTCACAGTCAAGGTTGACCTTCTAGGTTAGGGTCAACCTTAACCTTTACCTAGGTCAAGGTTGACCTCAACCTTGACCTGGGGTCCAAATTTCAAATTCTAAAGATTTTCGAATGTCAGGTTTTGGAAAGATTTATTTTTTCCCGCTTTTCTGGTCAGCTTTTTTGGGCTTTGAAATGGTAACTTTTAAAAGGCATTTAATATAGGTCCACTTCTAAGGGTATGAGCCTAAGGGGAATTTATTTCTCATATGTCAACCTCTCTAGAAGTTTGTGCCCTAGACTGGTATATAAGGAAGCCTTTTCCTCTCATTTTTGGGGAGAAAGAAAAGAAGAAAATAAGAAAATAAGAAGAAATAAGAAGTGAGAAAAAAAGAAGGAGAAAGGAAGCATTGAAGCATTCAAAAATTCAAGTACTCAAGACTTCAAGATCCAATTCATCAAGCAGATCCATTGGTAGCCATTGAAGGATTCAAGCTCTATGGAGCCCTCTTGTTAAAGATTTCCCCGTCCATATCCATTCAAGATTCTTTCTATTCCAAGATTTATTCAAGATAGGTGTTGAAGATATAAATGAAATTGATTTGAGACATCCTACATCCTACAATTCTACATCCATTTGGAGCATCCATACTTATGGATTCAAGGATTCAAATCCTCCACAAGGGGTTTCAACATAAGTAAGGTGAATTGTTCTATTTACTTTGTTTATTACTAAAATTTAAATTATATTTAAAGGTTAATTCCAAAACTAAGGTTTGACCAAGGCAAACCCCTCATCCAATAATAAAACCATTTTTCTTACAGGTGCAGGTGTGGAACAATGAATTACAAAGAAGATTCAGATACCCTTTTTGAAAAACTTTCAGGATCTGTGAACAAAATTTGTGTCAGAGTAGTGCAAGTAAAGGTCAATATAAAGGGGTTAAGGTCAACCTATATTTGGGTCAAGGTCAACCTGGCTCAGAAAAGAAAAAGATTTCTCGGTTTTCTCCTTCTCTGTGTTTTTGTTCCAAATCTGGTTGTAGAATTTCTAGAAACTCAGTACAGACACTTGAAAATAGTAATTTCTAGATCTTCTATACTTTGAGGTTAGTATTTGTCTTCAATTCATTTCAATTAACATTTTAATACTCTCTTCCAAAATAGAATGTAAGTTTTTTCTCTTTCTTCTTATTACTAATCGATTGATTCATTTATGCATTGACCATTTTCTTGTGGTTAATCATATTGGATCTTTCCTTTGATAATTTGGGATTAAGAAGAGAATCTTACCTTCCCCAATTCTTTTATATGTAAAGGATACCATTCCCCTTCATCACCATATATATTTTCATTCTTTACAATACTAATAATATTGCGGATAATGAAGCTCTTATAGATGGCTTACAAGAAGCTTGATCCCGTAGCATTAAAAACTTGGAAATTTATGGAGATTCACAATTGATTGTGGAATAGATTAAAGGATCTTTTTAGACTAACAACAATAAAATGACATAATATAGAGATTTGACTCTTGATTTTCTTTCACAATTCTCTTCTTATACGATTCAAACTTTACCTAGGAAAGATACTTGACATGCAGACGCCATGGCAAGTGAAACTTCTTTGGTTTGTCTTTCAAGAATAATGCTAAAAAATTTCAATTTATTATACATACTCTAAAAAACCCTACAATTTCCAATAAGGTTACCTTTGATTGTTTCAATTTGCATTTGGATGAATGGTATTCTCGTATCTTTCATTTTTTGAAAGATGGTACTTTTCCTCAATCAGCATCAAGGAACATACGTAATCATATTAGGAAGCTTGCAACGTGTTGTATCATTTAAGGATATATGATTTACAAACACTCTTATGATGGTTTTCTATTAAGATGTCTTGGTAGAACAAAAATTCCAGTAGCTTTGGCAGAAGATCATTCTGGTTCTTGTGGGGGATATTTTGGTAGAAAATCTTTAGTCAATAAACTTCTTAGAATGGGATATTATTGGCAAAAAATGGAACAAGATTCTTTCATGTTTGTTAAGAAATTTCCTCAATGTCAGTAGCATAGTAATTTGATTCATCCTCCTACTCATGAGCTTCGTAATCAGGCTGCTCCATGGCCTTTTAGTATTTGGGGTTTTGATCTTATTTGAAAAATCTCAACAGCTTCTTCTCAAGGACATACTCACATCCTGACAGCTATAGATTACTTTACAAAGTGGGTGAAAGTTGTCCCTCTCCATTCAACATCTGCAGATGTTATTTGTGATTTCATTCTTAACAATATTATAAGACGATTTGGTATTCCTTCAACATAAAGAAGTCATGAAATTCTTGGAGAAATATCAAATTCAACATATATTTTTGAGTCCTTATTATCCTCAATCTAATGGTGAAGCTGAAGCATCAAATAAATTCATTAAACAAATTCTAAGGAAAATAGTTACTAAGCATGCAAAATATTGCCATACCCAACTTACCTATGCTTTATGGGCTTATAGAACTAGTGTTCGTACTGCCATAGGTACTTCACCTTATAATATTGTCTATGGTATTGATGCTATTATGCCTTTGGAATTGGAAATACCTTCTTTATGTGTTTCATTTCATGGGATAATTGTCAAAGATACATTTTGAGAACAAAAATTACAAGAATTAGAAATGTTGGATGAACAATGAATAAATGCTTTGGAACATATAAAAGCTTATCATAAATCACTTCAGAAGCAGTATAATCTTAAGGTAAATGAATGATCATTTTTAGTGGGTGATTTAGTATTATATGAGAATCAAAGAAATGTAAATGCTTTACTTGATGAAAAAGTAAAGTTTAGCCCTAATTGGCTTGGACCTTTTGTTGTAATTGAGGACTTTGGTTCAGGTGCTTACAAAATTGTTGATATGGATGGTGTTCCTTTTAAGGAACCTATCAATATTATTCATCTCAAATGTTATTATCCCTAGTACATCTTTCTTTCCTTGTGAATTTATGTATTCCTTATAAAATAGTTATGCTTGTTTTATAGGTTTTGTGATTTTAGAAAATTGCATTTGAATACATTTATACATGTTCTTTCTTTCTATTAAGTTTTATGTTATTGGTGAAAATATAGTAATCAATCACATAACTAACTAGCAAAGAGAGTTTGTCATTTATAAATTCTTTTGAGTTTGGTACATATGTGGCACAATTCCCTATCTATCACTCTCTCTATCCCTATGCTCTGATGGTTGATGGCTCCCAAATCTCTCTGATCTATGATGAGAAGATGAAGATCTATGTCTGGTAGTCCATGAGTGGCTCCTCTATATGATAAGCTCATATACATGCTCCTGTGATCTCCATAAGTCATCCATCAGCCTCCCCTCTCTTTGTCTACATAACCTCAGCTCTCAGTTGACATGAGCAAAGATATCGACATGCCTGTCAGGATCTCTATGACCAATGGGGAACTCTCACTATCTAGCTGGTAGTCAGTAGGATAGACATGTATCCTTTAGGACCTCAGATACAAAGCTCATCCACTTCATTATGCTAGCTGCAAAATTGAAATATATTTATCTTTTAGTCCTTTTTCCTCACAAATTAAGTTAAATATTTATATCAATTGTATGTTTTATACTTGGATCTCCCTCTTGGGTATCATGGAAGGGTCTAGATGGTGGGGGCATGGAGTGACTACTCTCACTAGGCTCGCTATGTCTAGGTCTCAGAGGTGGTGTCTCTGTATGGGCACATGGAGGTCATCGTGATCTTAGTGGTGATGCGTGAACAACATTCACATTTGCACCTGTACTATCAGCTCAGGGCATCTCATCTTCTCTTTCCTTTGTTCTCTCCTCCTCCATGAGGTCTCCTATAGAGATCAAATCCTCCTCCTCCTCTAGTATGCTACTATCTTGATGTGTCCTCTCTAAAAGGACTAGATCACCTATGGGATAGTCATCAAGGAAGATAGGGTGGGTTCCCTTCAGACTCTAATATCTGATGTAGTCCTTGCTAATGCCTAAATAGGTCACACTAGGGGCTACCTCTATATCCTTTGTCTCATTTGTATTGCTATATATAATGTATTCTACTGATGGTTAGCATATAGTGCTGGGTCTCTGATAGTATCTCATCAGATGTGTATACCGAGTAACTTCTCTAGGGACCCCCTATATAAAACCAAACTATCTCATCACTCTATCATAGTAGTACAACATCACTATGTGACTAGGATGACCCTCTAGTAGCTTGTCCTGCTATAGTGTCTCATTTGATGTCATGCATCTGGCCACTCTATAATGTGATAATATGGTCTACATATCACATCTATTCCCAGTACACGGTCTAGACATACCCTCCAATAGAGGATATCTCTGTCCTACCAGACATCTCCTAGTGGATAAGAAAAGGCTCTTGGTACTCACGTCTACCATCATAGGAACACCTTGTGGTTTTGTACATGTGAAATGATTGAACAACCAAATTTGTAACAGTGTGCATACCATGAGACTCTCTCACTGATATCTCACCAAATGACATAAATCATGGTATAGATGGGCTAGCATGCTGCAACCCCACATGAAGATAGTCCTATCACTCTCAATCATGCATATGAGATGGGTAAAATGTGTTGAAATTAATGTACCCTTTGTGTTGGGTACTACAACCAAAGAAAGTATACACAACATAACCCTCTATACCAAGGGTGTTAGACCTACCAATATGGCAAATAGGGTGATGTGGTTTTCTCAGGTTTGCATGTGTGGAACCTTTCCTAATTAATACTCTACATTTTCTTGGATATCCTCAAGACCCCATTGTACTCTTGGTCTGACAAGTTCACCTCAAACTGGAAGTCGTAGGATCTTGTACACATCCTCTAGTGTCACTATGATCTCTCCTAAGGGAAGATGAAAGGAACCTGTGTCCTCATTCCACCTCTGTATAAGAGCCAATATCATGGCTTGGTGGCATCTCATTTGTGGTAGGACTATTACATAGTATAGTCCTACATCTCTCAACAACTATATCTCATCCCCTCTCAACTCAGATAGTTTCTCTTTGATGATCAGTAGTTGCCCTCGGAAGGGGTGCTATCAGAGACAAACTAGGTCCTATAAGCACAAACTAACATCATATCAAAACTATAGAATCAAAAAACTACAAATCAAACTTGACTAGGTCAAGGTTAACCTTTGTTAGGTCGAGGTCGACCTTCCTAGGTCAAGGTTGACCTCACTCCAGAAAAGGTGTAGACCTTCCTAGTTTATGTCAACCTTAAAGGGCCAAGGTCAACATAACTAGGTTAGGGTTGACCTTTAAGGGTTAGGGTCAACATTGCCTATAAAAATAGGAATTTGAGATTATAGAAATCAACAATAGCAAACCTACTTCGAGAAGCGACTGTCTAGTGGCCAGGCACTATCTCAGGAGCTCCATTCACGTCGCTCAAAGTTATTCTATGATCATCATCCTTCTTTCTCCCCTAAACTCTACAAATGGTAAGAATGAGTAGGTATGTACTCTCTTCCCTTATTTATAGATCAAAATTAGGGTTTTTGTTAAGGTTTTTTAGGGTTTATTTATGTTAACTTCTAATTTCACTTCATATGCTTTTAGATAGACATTCACTCTTTTCATACTAACTTGAGTTATGTAGCTCTATTTTTCAGTGTCGTCTATGATGTTGGAATCATGATTTAGATACCTAACTCCTTGAATCAGTTTAGGAAGGGTAGTAATCCTTCTAACTAGTTTAGGAAAAGGCATTTTTCAATAAATTGCATATCCAATGTATAGGGCTATCCTTATCACCCTGTTTCACCCTTCAGAAGTAGAAAGGAAAAATAGGTGGGTATAAGGGGCTCTATGCACTTCTCAATTTCAATTTAGTAAGTCTTAGGTGATTTATGGATTTTCATTAACCTTGTGTGCTGTAGGTTGTGGGTACTAATGGTTTTTTGTAGGATCTCTACATTGAGGACTTGGTTATATCCTTTCTATTTATGATGATGTTTTAGCTTGCATACTCACATAGTGTCATATCTAAGATAAAGTGGGGGCTAAATATATCATCTTAAAATGGAATCAATTCCATCTTGATAGGTTTAGCACCCTTATTTAGTGCATTTTCATGATAGATTTGCATTTAGGATGCATCTGCACTTGATTCTTCATTTCTAGGTAAAATTAGGGTCAGGATCCTGAGGATTCTCCTTGATTTCCTTCTTCATGGCTCTATTTTCTAGGTAGGACCTATGTATTGGTCCTCCTAGCCTTCATCAAATTTCTTCTAGGCCTTTGTGCCCTTTTCTAGCATTCTATTATGTTTTCCCATCATTCTAAGTCTTTGGCCAACCTAGAAACTTCGCTAAAACTCTAAGTTGACTAGCCTGAAACCTCAGATCAGGGTCAAGGTTGACCCTGACCTAGGTAATGGTCAAGGTCAACCTTGACCTAGGCAAGGGTCTAGGTTGATCATGACCTTTTTTGGGTTTTGGTTCCTACTTTCAAATTTGGATCATAGCGGGGCCCTAATTTAAAAATGAGCCTCCAGATCTGAATGTGGAAGGGTTTTTATTCAAAATTAATTTAATTCTTTTCCTCCTTATTTTTATATTGTGATTGGACTATAATATGAAGTGAAATTTTAATTAGGGGCCCTTTTATTTCCTGAGGATTCTTTCCTTGAAATATCTATATAAGCACTCCCTTTTGCCTTCATTTCAAAAAGCAACATGAAGTAACAAGCAAGAAGTTATGAGGAGATGATGATGCAAGATTGCAAGAGGATGCTATAGGAGAACAAGATATGATGATGCCTTGATGCAAGTAGGCATTTTGTGGACAAATTATTGTGGACAGTCATTTGGAGCAAGAAAGATTCCTTCTTCCTTGATCTACCATTTTCAACATTGAAGCATTCCAAATATACAATCATGGAGTAGCAACTAAGGATTGTGAATTTGGTAGGAGTACTTTAGTCTTGTGGGATTGGTATGCTTTCTTTATCATATTCAAATATATGCATTTCTCTCTCATTTAAATTCATGCTAGGGTTTCAATCTACAAGATTAGATCTTGGCATTGCACATTCAAAGCTCCTCCTACGAGAAACACACACACATATTCTATTACATCTGACTATTCATGGAGGTGGAAATCACCAAAATAGGGGCTTGACTAAGGCAAAAATCTATATAGCCACCCTGAAACACCATTTTTAGATATCTACAGTCGTTATTTCAGGAGTTGTAGAGCAGATCTAGTTACCCATTTCGGCAAACTTCTTGGATCTGCAAACAATTTTTTTGTCAAAGCGGTGTAGGTCAAGGTTGACATGAAGGGGTCAAGGTTGACCTATATTTGGGTCAAGGCTGACCTAGCTCAGAAGGGAAAAATATTATGGGTTTTCTCCGTCTCTCTATTTCTATTTCAGATCCAATTTTAGAATTTCCAGAAACTCGATATAAACACCAAAAAAAAGGTATTTCCAGATCTCCTATGTTATGAGGTATGTATTTCATTTTATTTGATTTCATTATTCCTTGCAAGAATTTCTAGATTTATATTCCTTATCATTATAATTATATGTTTGTGTTAAATTAGGGTCTCTTTTATGTGCAAAGCCCCATTTTTCTAAACCCTATCCATATTTTACACCAAACACTTTCTCAAGCATTTTTGATAAATATTCATGGCCTTGGTAATATCCTTGATCCATTCCTCAAAATTATCAAGTTTCGAGCCTTCATAAATCTTCACCAGAATCTGGAAGCTTTTCTTTGATGTTACTTTAAGGTCATCAAGAATCCTTTTCCATTTCACAAGTTGTGCCTCTAATCCTTCCTCATCACAGATCATATCCACCAATTTGGTGATCTCCCTAAGCATATCTTTAAAAGGTCTCAAAACTTTCCTTAAGGAAGCCCTTTTGAACTCCTCAAAGTCATCCTTCCAATCGGAACACACATGAAACTAGTACAAAAACAATAATATATGACTAAATAAACTACTAAAAATTGTAGATAAATGCCTAATTTTGGTCACATGACCATTAGTAGTTTATTTCTGGTCATTTATCTCACAACTGAACTTATGACTAAAGTATTTTAGTCATTGATTTGGTCATTTATCTAGTCATTTATTTGGTCATTTATTTGGTCATATATTTGGTCTTTTATTTGATCATTTATTTGGTCATTTATTTGGTCATTTATTTGGTTGTTTATTTGGTAATTTATTTGGTCATTTATTTGGTCATTTATTTGGTCATATATTTGGTCATATATTTGGTCATATATTTGGTCATTAATTTAGTCATATATGTAGTCATTAATTTAGTCATATATTTAGTAATATTAGGGCATGATGACATCGAACCATCATCCTCCTACTTGTAAAGTAGGTGCTCTTCCATTGAGCTAGTACCCTTTAAAGAATAATCATACCATGTATACTAGCACTTTCCATTAAACACGATTTCAAGTTTTTCCATCTATACTTCAAGGGTAGAAAAGCCTAAGAGGAGGATGACTAGTGATACTTTAAACTCAATGGTGAAGTTATTCAATGTGCAATATAAGAATGAAGTGAATGATGCCATTGAAAAATACATTACATGTGGCTTGTTCCCCATATTATAATGACAATCATATATCTTTAGGGGAAACTAGCCACATTAAATAGAGATAAAGTATGTACCCATGATCATACTTTCTACTTTTTCACTCCTAATTAACCCATCAAAAGCTTTACTTCTTTAGAAGTCCACACTCTTGATAACCTACCAATCTATTGCACTTTTATCCAATACATCAATCATAAAATTATTATTATTAAGGAAATTTGACAAGAAAAAACCTCTTAGGTTTTGTAGTCAATTTACCAATCTTTTCATACACACTGATGTCACCAAATTTTCAAAGTGGGATAAGAAACAAAAATCCATTGGGAACCAAATCAATAGTGCCATGTTTAGTGAAAAAAATTATGTGCAAAAAATTTATTGATCAGATATCAACTAAATCCTCTTTAGTTGAGACACAAATCAAATACATAGTTCAAAACTTTAAGATGGCTTCTTAAAAAATATACCAATTCAATATGAAGAACAACCTACATGTGAAATTTGGTGACAACCCTACATCCATCTCTTATCAACTAGCTAATAAAAAATAATAACAGTGGAGAAAGAAGAAAGAAAAATGTAAACAACAATTAAACATTAAATTAATCACTTAACGATGAACATGGTGAAAGATATTGAATGCTCTATTTTTGTGGAAAATTATGCTATGTTTTTGTGGAAGAATATAGGACAACTATCTAGATTTCTAATGAAGGCTTCCATATTAAACAAAAAAAACTTGTAGTTTATTATATGCTAAAAGCTACAGAGGTAAGCATTATCACACATGATCAAGGAAAAACTAATGGTGAGAGCATAGAACCCAGTTTAACAATGTTGCTCCTAACTAGCCACAATCATTTGCATATGCTTTAACAGGGTACGACATATGACCAAATGCATACAATTGAATAGTCAACACTTGAAGGCAACATCAAGGGCCAAGCCATATAATATTTAATTTTTTAAAAGCATTAATTAATCTGATCATCTCAAACAGTCACAAGGATAAATCATAGAGGTCATAACCATGCTTCAAGGGTGAGAATGCAACCAAGTTTAAAAATGTTGCTCCTAACTAGCCACAAGCATTTGCATATGGTTTAAAAGACTGCAACATATGACCAAATACATACAATTGAATAGTCAATACTTGAAGATAATATCAAGGGCCAAGCCATATCATATTTAATTTTGTAAAAGAATTAATTAATTTGATTGTCTTAAATAGTCACAAGGACAAATCACAGAGGCCATAACAATGCTTCCAATTTTCTCTTAGTTCAAGATCAATCTCTATAATTCTAAAATGGCACAAGAAATTCTGGCACAAGAAAGTACATTGTAGAGATGAAAGCATAAATATGTGAGCTTAAAATAAACAAAATCAATGCATTTGTGCAAGTTAGAATCAAATAAAATTCATAATAAATAGTACATTGTGTCAAACTTTTCCTCATGCCTTTGAGTAAATGTTGATCTTTTCCGTAATGATCAGCTGGAACAGTGCTGGTGTTCAAAATGGATGCTTATGCTCTCAAGCTACCAATATACCCTCAGATATATTTTAGGATTGGTTAGTTCCAAAATGTATAAGGATCTTAGGGTAACTGGACCAGCTATAGGGATAAGACTTCCCTCTTCACTTCTGGCTCTGCAAAACCAAGGCAAGTGCACCTAACCCAGTGAAAACTATACTTCACACACCAAAGACTGGGTCTCAACAACAGATTGATAGTAAGAAAGTACTAAATGCTAATCTCACATTCATTGACTCTCCATTAATATTGGGTAACACAACCATACAACCAAAGACTTAAAGCTTGAAAAGGTTAATGATTTCAATTTTTTGGAATGCAATAACTTCAACCAGTGTATGTTAACAAGAGGAATACTCATTTAGGCCAGTGCCTCATCCATTGGGAAAGAGTTCTAAGACACAAAGACACACAAACTTGAGAATACCTAAGAATTCATAGCCATAAACACATTTATCCTAATCTCTACTACTTACAAAATATCCTTACACAGACAAGGGAAAACCCATATCCCATCCAGAGTATAGTTTAATCTAATCCTAGATTAGAACTCAAGAATGAAGATACATACATAAAAAACAATATGTAATGAGCTAGAAAACTCAAATCTTACTTGACTTGACACAAAGGAGAGATGAGAACTAGATATTTGTATTAAGTATGATGAATTCCTTCTATGTACACAATGAATCACAAGACGCCCTGCTTGCAAATTACAGCTTAGACCTAAAACTTTCTTCTTTCATTAACAAACACTAAATCAAAAACTATTACAAAATCCCTGGGACCAGAAACTTTGGACTGTTTTGTGAACTTCAAAACTAGAACCCCTACAAAATCAAAATTTCCACATTATATACCCCTAGTTACCTTGGAATCTCAAACATGTTAGGATGCAACAAGCTACGGATAACTAGGGTAAGGGTTAGGGTTTCCACCCACCAAAAAATTCAAACATATCAGCAATTAAAACATTGGATGGAAAACTAAGCAATCCTAAGCAATCAGATCCTAAATTGATCTTTACTTATGGTAAATCTTCTAGAAATGTACTAAAGATCATGAAATTATTGCAAATTCATCTGATTTGACCCCCTACAACATGTCTCAAACACCTTTAGGGTAAAAGCAAAATCAGGTGACCTTTTTGGCTAACTTATCAGCATAGCTGAATTTTAGTATTTGTAACTAAAAATTAATTTTGGTCAAACATATGATCTAGCTAGATTCATTCTAGCTAAGCTAGATAAGTTCTTTAACTTTTCCAATTGGAAATATATATTAAATGCATGTTTTATACCACTTTGGGTCCAATTACCATAAAAATAAAATTATTTTAGAAAAATGGCATTTCAATAACACCTAATCTTTTTAATGATATTTTTTAAAAAATAAAAAAATACCCTTTTGTAGAGATTAGAGTCAAGAATATCCTCATACAGATTTTATAGTGTTTTAATTAGACATAGTTTATTGTAATTAAAAAATATTGCAAGTAGGTATTTTAACAGTCAAGGAGATATTGATTTAGAAAAAGAAAAAAATATTAAATCATATTAAATAATTTTGAAAAACATATGGTGCACTAGAGGATAGTTTCCTCTTCAATAATATATATTTCTTTTTTTGATTGGGATAGATTTGTTATGAAAAATATGTTGCGAGATGAAAACTATCAATCTCAGTGCGTTGAAATTTGAATTGTTATAAAAGAGAACATATAGGTCACAAATCAATTTTTATTTCTTCATGCATTAGATATATATGTCATATATGACATATTTTGAAATTAGGAGAAAAAATGTTTATTTACATATAATTGTTTGGTGGGGACTAGACCCCTAATTTTCAGCATTTTTCAACAACTAAAAAATCATCTTTAAAAATTAAAAATACATATCAATTCTTATTCAAAAAAATTATTAAAAATATTAATCATAAACTTCATCCATTTTATCACATTTAATTAGTGTACATCATCTTCAAATTCCCAACATAAATGTCATTTTTATACATTAAAGTTGAACAGCTCTGATTTTGTTAGCCTCTTCCTTTGTAAAAGGGTGACAACTTATTGTGCTTTTACCCTTTATTTATTCCCACATGGCATAAAAATCCTTGCAGTCAATCATCATACTCACTGGACCACACTGCAACAATCGGCACCACCAAACAAATCAAATACGGCTACTAAAACATTAAAAACTAGTCCTTTCTATCGCTGAGAAAACCCTCAAAAATTTGAAATTGAACTGCAACAGTTACTTTATAGTGCCTGCAATATATCGATGGTCACAATTTGAAATTGGATCAACTTTATAACCTGACCATGAGATTCTGACGTTTCACGGGCTTTATGACTTTAACTCATTAGAAAACCTTGGGTTAACTCTCAGCGAACTAGCAAAAAAGGAATTTCTTATTCGCAAAGTGAAAACACTAACCCACCTTTAACTCCGTGAATTGGTGACTGAAAACCTTTTCGCCAATTAGAAGAATAACTTATGTCCCCGCTAAAAAATTTAGCGACTACGTGACCCTCCTTTGCTGAAATGCCAAGTGGTTTAGAGCACTGCTATTTTTCTTTGCTAATGAGCAAAACCCTTTAAACTTTTGTCGAACCACTAGACAATTTATTAGGACCACTAAAACCTTAAACCAAAACCTGGGCCCGCTTACAAGAAGATCGATGGTCATCTCATCTTTGCATGTGTTAGAAAAAACCCTTCAAATTATACGCCGACCGTCGATGCTCTATCATTGTCAGAACTACTGAAACTTGAAAAACCTAGCCCCACCGACATAATCCAATTCATCACCATGTGGACAAATGAAAAGTAGACAACTCAGCACACTGTGGCACATAAAAACCACCTAGTAATTAGACCCACCTTAATACTGTCACCTAAGAATAAAGTAACAATGACGGCTAGCGTAAGATCTCAAAGCTCTGACACATCACATGAGAACTTACACCAACCGTTGATCGACCACAGATGTCAGAACCCTCCGAGTCTTTGAAAAATTAGGTCCCATTGATAGCATATCTAGTCATTCACCCATGGACCAATCACAACTTGCCATTTGTACTTACGTGTCACTTCAGACCCATAGTCATCAGCCTTTAACACACGGAAGATCAGACAACTGACGTATAATATCAATGGCTCCAAAGATTCCTTGAGATCATGTGCCCACCATAGATCTCAAAACTTCACATTGAGATACTAGGCCTGCCTAATAGAATGTCCAACTCACGGTCATGTAGACCAATTAAAGAACGCCACCTGTGCCAACATGGCAGTGGACCTGCTGCAAAGAAAGGATATGTCACAAAGAAGAATTGGTGGCTAGCACATGTTTGCAAGCCTCTAATAAATCTCATGAGAAGATGTGCCCACCGTTAGATTGAGATGGTGTCAGAGAACCAAGCCCAGGAAATACAAGCCGAAAACATTAGAAAAAAAAAATCACTAGGACCTAGGAAATATTAAAGCCAATGGACTTAGGAAAAATATTTCACTGGGTGCTAGACTTAGGGAAATCATTTAAGCACATGGGTTTATAAGATTTTAAGTGGCCCAAAAAGTAACACGAGAATAGAATAGGGCCAAGGTAAATTAGGGTTTTTTCCTTGTAACGGCTAGATTTATGAAATTTTCTTAGGGTTTAGCAAGGAAATGGGAGAAAAAAGATTGCAGAGGCACAAAAATAGGATGAAATGATGGAAATTTTACTTTTGCTAATAGTGGCTCGTACTCGGGGATGTGTATCTCCTATAGATACAATGAGCAAGCTAGAATCTCCTAGAAGAGAAGACTAACTCAAAATTTTGACCCAAAAAGAAAAAATAGATGACTGTACAGGGGAAAACCTAAACTACTGCTCATGGAAAAGATACTTCAAGAGAAGTAAAACTTTAGGAATTGTCCATGAATAGGCAATTCCAAAGTACCACTCATTAAATCCTTCAGGACATAAGAATCTATCCCCCATTTTCTTTCAATAAGATAAGGGCCCAACCAAATTGGATCAAACTTTCCATGCTTCCCCTTATCTCCTAACCTTGCATTCCACATCAATACAAGGTCATCAACTTCAAAAATTCTTTGAATAGCCCTTCTATCAAACAAATTCTTAC
Organism: Chamaecyparis obtusa; assembly: GCA_027943335.1. Lineage (NCBI taxonomy): Eukaryota > Viridiplantae > Streptophyta > Pinopsida > Cupressales > Cupressaceae > Chamaecyparis > Chamaecyparis obtusa. Next base: position 556,457 of record BSBK01004348.1, read on the forward strand.
ACTGTCTCTACAATGTCTCATTTCTTTCATGTGCATCTCTCCTTACCTCTTCCAACTGGATTAGTTCATCCATTCTTACTCTCATCTCATCATTCAAATCTTCATCATATGCTTGGACGAACTTATACATATGCAATAGATTATTTTGAGGCAATCTAGAATTTATTCCATCTACCAAATCAAATGGAGCACAACCTATGGCCTTCTTTATAGTTACCCTATCAGCCCATAATTCCCACCATAACTTTGAGTCCTAGGCCTTCTTATTCTTGTCCAACACTCTCTTGAGAATCTTAATCAAACTTTTATTACTAGACTCAGCCTGGCCATTTCCTTGTGGATGATATGGGGAAGAAAATGAAATGTGTATTCCATATTGCTGACAAAAATCACTAAATTCCTATGATCTAAAACACATTGCATTATCAACCACAACTATCTTTGGGCAACCAAACTTGGTAAGGATGTTCCGCATCACAAAGTCTGCTACCACTTTTCTAGTAGCCTTTCTAGTAGGGATAGCTTCAACCCACTTGGTAAAATAGTTTTTTGCCACTAGTATGTAAGAATTTCCACCACTAGACTTACTTGGAATCTCCCCAATAAAGTCAATACCCCACTTCTAGAAAGGAGCCTGAACTGCAATAGGTCAGAGTGGCAAATTTCCATTAAATTTCAACTTTCTAGACAATCTCTAACATGCATCACACCTTCTTACAAACTTAAATATGTATCCTTAAAAATTGTAGGCCACCAAAATCTAGACCTAAGGATCTTGTGAGCTATGGTCTTTGCCATATAGTGTCCTCCACAAACACCCTGGTGCATTTCCTTTAATAGAGCTTCATATCTCTCATGGTCTATGCACTTTAGCAATACTCCTTCATTGCTTCTCCACCACAACTTACCATGTATAATGGCATACCTTGATAATTGCAACTTGATAGTTCTCCTTTTATTTTCATCCATCTCAAGGGGAAAGACCAATTTCTACAAGTAACCAATAACATCTTTGTACCAGTCACAATAATCCATATCACAAATATATGGCCTTTGTTCTTCTTCTAACACATTCACATGATTCACAATTAAATTGCTTTGTGCCATTAATTTTGTAAGACCTAAGCCTCTTACCAACTTTGTAATCTAGATTTCAATATTAAAGTCTTGGATCCTATTAATCCATCTACATCTTTTCCCTAAAATTTCTTGTTGCACCAATATATCCTTAACTGCAGCATTAGGAACATAAGCAACTACCTTAGCTCGCACAAGGTAACATCTAAAAGCCTTGACTACTTTAACTAAGGCATAAGCCTATTTCTCAATAATATCATATTTCAATTCTTCTGCTTGTAGGGATTTACTAAAAAATGATATGGGTTGTTCATATCCATCTGAATTCTTCTGCAATAAAACTGCTACAACTATATGACAAGAAGCAAAAGAAAAAATCTGCATGGGCTTACCATAATCAAGTGTCCTAAAAATAGGAGCATCCTTGATGGCCTTTTTGATATTTCTAAAAGATTCATCTGCTTCTTCATTCCATTCAATCTTTTCTTCCTTTTTCAACATTCTAGAGATAGGGATATTGATTTTTTCAAAATTTGTAACAAATCTCCTTAGAAAGTTTACCTGCCCAAAGAAGGACTATATTCCTTTAACATTTCTAGGTGCTGAAAGCCTATCTATAGCCATAACCCTTTTAGAGTCAATTCTCACTCCATCCTTGGACACAATATGTCCTAAGAGCTTTCCTTCCACAACACCAAAAGAACACTTCTTTGGATTCAAAGAAATCCCATACTCCAAAGCCCTGATAAAAATCTTCTCAAGATCTTCACAATGTTGATCTTCCTTATCTGAATATGTTGTGAGATCATCCTGATACACCACTAGGAATTTGTTTATGAAGTCTTCAAAGGACACATCCATAGCTCTCTAAAAAGTAGCTCTTGCATTTGTCAGACCAAAGGGCATTCTAACATAAACATATGTTCCCCAAGGGGTAGTGAATGCAGTCTTGAACTGTTCTGACTCCTTGACCATGACTTGATTATATCTAGAGAAACCATCCATCATGGACATTAACTCTGATCCAATAACCTTCTGCAACATATTCTCCATATTAGGCAAACCATAATTTTCCTTCAAAGAATTGACATTCAATTTCCTAAAATCAAAACATAACCTAATGTCACCATTCTTTTTTTTGACTGGAACCAAGTTTGAAACCCACAAAGAATGTCTGACAGGCTTGATGATGCCAGGATCCATCATACTTTTGAGTTCATCTTGCATTTTTGGTGCCAAGGTAGGATTCATAGGCCTTAATTTTTGCCTAAAAGGTTTAGTACCTTCCTTCAATGGTATTTCATGCTGGAATAGATCCTCTCTATAGGCTTTCAAATCATCATAAGACCATGCAAAGACATGTCTAAATTTTTTGAGAAGATCAATCAGATTATTCCTAGTTCTTTTGGACAAACATTTACCTATATAAACATTTTTAGGTATTTGACCTATTCCTAAATTTACTTCCTTCAAATTATTTATCTTATCAACAAATTTAGGAAAACAAGTGCTTTCTTTATCATCAAATGCCCTCTAAAGAGCAACCAATCCCCTTGGGATCATATTTGATCTCAATTGCAAAACTTCCTTCCCAAGAACATTTTCTTTTCCATTTTTGATGTCAACATAAGTGTTGAAATCCATCTCCTGACCATCAAAATGAGAATCACACTGCAAAAACCTTAGTATATCCTAATCATCAGAAAATACCTGTCAATTACCAACATTGTCTGGGATAGAAGGCCTAGACTTACACTCAATTTTGGATATCCCCACAAAAGTAATATCCTCTGGCCTTAGTGCTATGTTTTCCAATAAGTTAGCCATCCTATTTTGGCTTCTATCCACCCAATCAGTAACAAAGGCACTGAAACCTTCAATTTCATCCCAAACAACATTTCTATATTGTTTTAGCCTTTGATTCTTTGATGCATAGCTCGATCTAATCTGAGAAATTATTAACTCAAAGTCACCAATCACCCTAAGATGTTTAATTCCATGTTTTCATGCTTGTCTCAAACCAATTAGTAGCGCCTCATATTCAGCAACATTATTTGTGCAAAGGAACAAGAGAGTGAAAGAAAACTTGAAAGTCCTACCACTTGGGGATATCAATAGCACTCCTGCTCTGACACCTTCCTTTGAACTTGCTCCATCAAAATATAGGGTCCATAAGACATTACGTTCTGCCATATTATTTTCATCATCAGCTAGAAGGACAAGCTTGACCTTTTCTTTCACTTCTCTCTCCTGAACTTGGAAAGAGCCAATGTCAGTGTCAACAAAATAATTCATATTGTCATCTTCATCCTCCTCAATCATATGTGGAGTTCTAGCTTCCCTTGAAACTTTCACACTTTCTCCTTCAATGCTAAAAGTAGCAAAAGACAAGTCACATTGAATAATTCCTCCCATAGAAGCACTCCATTTTATAGATAATAACATTCCATACTGAGGAGGAATGTCAACTACAAGAACACTCATAGTTATTTGTTTGTCAAGAAATGCTACTAATTTATAAGGCAAAGCCTTAATGGTACCAATAACTAGTACTTCTCTTGAGTCCATAGCTTGACATCTCCCATGAGGTGTATCAACCTTTAGTCCCAATGACTTCATGATCTCTATAGGCATTATAGTGTTTGCTGCTCTAGAATCAATCATGCAATTCTTCAATAATTTTTGATTTATCATAAGGGACAAGAAAAAAGGATCAACTGTCCTTGATGTAGCATTTACAACATTTGCATTCAAAAATATCTGAGGGATCTTAGAGAAAATTTCTTCATTTTTACTGTTAGGTGTGTCATCTAAAGAAGCTACATGCTTATCACCTTTGTTCATTTCTTGGACCTTTATAGAAGAGGCACCATTTACCCAATCCAAAGATTTCACCTTGTGCTCTTCTATCCTCATCATTTCCAAAAGTGGAACTTTGACAGTTATTTGTGAAAGTAATTTAGTCATATCAATGGGAACATATGTATGGTTGCCCATGTCTTCCTTAATCTCAGTGACATCTTTATCTTCCTTTTGGACAGTCAATTCAGATTTACCTTTGTGTAGAAACTCATCATCCTTATGAGCTATAGGAACAATTGGTTCTGATGTCTTTTCTTTACCTTGAGGTATTGCAGCAGGTCCCATCTTCTTTTTTACTTTAACTTTACTGACAACACCAACATCTTTCTCCTTTTCCTCATGATGTTGTGTACTCTTTTCTAATTTTTTGATAAACATGCTACCAGGTTTACCATTTGTGCTTCCAACTATCCTGTTTCTCAAATTATAATTGCTCCTAGCTTGAGTGACCATGTCTGTGGTGATTTGAGCAATTTCCTCATCAGAGGGTCTCCTTAAGGAAACATGTTCCTCACACTTCACTGTACCACATCCAACATCATCAAATTCTTCTTCCTCATCATTAGTAAAGTCAACCTCATCCCATGCATGTGAAGAAGTCATTGCACAACCACTCTGATCATATTGCTCATCCTATTCTTGGTTGTCAGATAAATTCAGAGCAATAACATAATGTTCTGGACTATGAGGAGATTGACAAGCAGTACACCATGGGATATCATCATTGATGTTAACTAAATTTCTTTGCAAAGGATCAGGAATCCTATCATCATGCCTATCCCTTTTAACTGGAAAAATGGGCTTTCCATCCTTCCACTGAGTATTGTATGGGTAATTTTGCATTCTTGGTTGCCTACTAAAATTACTTGAAATAGGCCAGTCATTTGTTACAACCCTATTATTTATTTTTTCATCAGGCTTTAGATCCTCTAAAGCACTTAGAATTTTCTTTAGATTATCCTCCTCCTTTGGCTTAAAATTAGCAGACCTTCCCATCTCTTTCTTATTTTGCACTTGAGGCCTATAATCATCTCTTCTCCCTAATTTTCCTAATATTCTTCTATTACTTTCTATGTTGATAGCCAACTTGTAAGCCTCCCTAGGATTTATAGGGTTCTTATCCCTTAAAAGCTAACCCATCTTTGCATCAAAAGCATTTAAGTATGTCACAAGACACACTCTATCATCTAACCTGATAACTTGCAGGAGCCTACGCATAGCCTTTTAGAATCTTATATTAAATTCAAGGACCTCTTCATTCTAATTTTTCTTTATGTTATTGAATTCATTCAAAATAAAACCCTCATTTGTTTTATCTCCATAATGTTCCTTGAAACAATTCTTAAATTCATTCCAAGATCCTATACTAGCATGGGGCAATCCTCTAAACCAATCCCTAGCATCTTTGGTCAGAGATTGCACACATAACTTCATTACTGTTGGCATTAAATAGAATTGCCACTAGTGACAACACTTATTTGCATTCTGGGTGCAAACCGAGCAGACAGTGCAAACCGAGCAGATAGTGCAAACTGAGCAAACAGTGCAAACTGAGCAAGACAATGCAAACCGAGCAAGTTAGTACAAACTGAGTAGGACAGTGTAAATCGAGTAACATCATGTCTACCAAGTCACCAGTATTTACCGAGTTCAAAACCTACCGAGTGATCAGTATGAACCGTGCCTTCACTTCTACCGAGTGCATGATGATGCCGAGTAATGCAGTGGACGCCGAGTATCAGAAAGTCATCGAGTTAGTTTGCAGGAACCATGTAACCATACTTGGGCCGACTTAGTAGCACTTATGTTTATTTGTCAAGCCGACTTTGTAATTGTAATTGTAATTAATTGTTCAAGACTTGTATATAAACAATGTTGTAAAAATGTCAAGACAATGTAAGAAGCATATATGTGAAAAAGAAAGAAAGGCAGAGATAAGCGAATTACAAAGGGCTTCAACAGTATAAGGAATAGCAAAGACAAATTCATCACAGAAGGTGATCAGTACATCAGCGAATCTCAATCAGCAATCTAGTTGCAAAGCAAGAGATCTACTATTTCATCCTAACAGGTGAATCAGTACTAAATCCTTTAACCGGGTAGACTTAACAGTCTTTTGTAAAATCTCTTTACCGAGTGCATACTTCATTATATGTTTGTAAATCCTTTAACAGGGTGGATTTAGCAATCCTTATTGCTCCTAATAGGGAAGATCATCAGAAGTGATCAAATTGTAAGCCTTAACCAGCCAACTTTATTGTGCAGTATTAAAGCTTTGTGGGTTTCATCCCCACCCCAGTTTTACTTTCTTTTTGGAAGGTTTCTGGGTAACCAAATCTATGTGTCATCATTGTGAATGCTCTTAAGTTTCATATGCAAAGGTTAAAGTAAATTACATGTTAATACATCTGTAATTGAAAGAAAATTTAGAGTTACTGATTCACCCCTCCCCTCTCAGTAACTCGGTTAATTCCTGAATATTTCCAACACATTACAACATCATCAGGCTCAACATTATAATCATCTATTACATCCATAAATTTTTTTAGATGTTCGTCACATGTGATGACATTGTTCCTAGAAAACTTTGGGAGCTTCTTTCTAATTTCATCGGGAATTACATTAGGATAACTAGGAATACCAAAAACGATAAGCTATTTGTACCTTTCATGAATAGGAACTCCTTGAAGGGGGTCCATTCCTTGAGATGTAGATGTCCTTGTGTCTGAACTAGCAAGAATTTTAGCATCACCTGAAATGCCATTTGTTTGAGTTGCAAGGTTACCATGATTTCCACCTTGCCCCAAAAAGGAAGCAACAACATTTGAAGCTCCTGAGGTATGCTTGATAAAATCAATCTTCTTTCTTATTTCTGCAGTAGTAGCCTCCAATTCTTCTTTCTCTAATTCTTTAGCCCACATTTCTTTCTCTTTTCTAGCCTTCTCAAGGTCTACATCTAATCTCAACCCTTGCTCTAATGGGTTTTCCACATGAACTTGTTCATTGATTTGAACTCCAACAGCCTTCTATTTTCCTTTATCCCTAGGCCTAGTTATCTCATGTGTTCTCTTTACAATGGGCTGTTCCTCTACTCTTTTAGGCTCTAGGACAAAATTAATTACTTCCAAATCTAACAAATGCCTCTTTAGCTGATCAGCCCTCATCATGGCTTGTCTTACTTTGTCTTCTTTGTCCTTTTCTCTTTGTTTTTTGATAGAAACTTGTTCTTGGACTCTTCTTTCCAATTCATAGACCTCTTCAAAGATTTCTTCTGATTCTCGGAGAGTAGTCTCAGACTCATCATCTCCCACTTGAAATTCATCCTCACACTGGTTCAATCCCAAATCAACAGCCTCTTCATATTCTAAAATATTTTCTTCTTGAATAGGCTTGGTTTGAGTTTCTTGTCTTGTATCCTTTTTATTTTTCCAAGTATGAGAAACATTTCTTTTCTTCTTTCCTCCCCTTGTCTAACTAGGCCTAGAAGTGCTTGGAATACCTTCTTCCATTCCACCTTCAGGATGCTCCTTTCTCCGAGACCTAGTACCTTTGTGACTCATTTTATAAATAATCTACTGACTAGCACTACTACAAAGATGTTTGAGTCACCACCCAAGAATATTGGGAATCTTATAATACAACTTCGTCAGTTAACAAATATCCAAATGAGCTTGACAAGACAAGGGACAATAATAACCCTATTTCTTCCAATGATGACCTACTAGTTATTATAGACTTGTGTAACATTTCCCGAGTAGAGTCACCATCTTGTTGGTGTTCAAAATGGACGCTTATGCTCTCAGGCTGCCAATAAACCCTTAGATAGATTTTAGGATTGGTTAGTTCTAAAATGTATAAGGATCTTAGGGTAACTAGACCAACTATAGGGACAAGACTGCACTCTTCACTTCTGGCTCTGCCAAACCAAGGTGGGTGCACCTAACCTAGTGAAAACTATACTTCACACACCAAAGACTAGGTCTCAACAATAGATTGATAGTAAGAAAGTACTAAATGCTTGTAATACCCCAATAATGGGCTATAAGTTCATTAATCTTCTATATCAACAATTCGAACGAAATCGACATCAAAGTCCTAATCTAAGGCACATCTAAACATCATCGAATCCTAATTGATTATCTTAAATTCTACATTGGGGAATATTCCTAGCAATATTCCTAATTATCTTAATTATCTTTAATTTAATGATTATTTGGCGATAAATCACATTTATCCTAAGTTTGATTAATTGAGTATTTTCATATCTAATTAATTAGATTTAATATCTTGCCACTTAATTATGTAATTAAATTTAATTCTATCTATTATTAATTGTATTATTTAATTTTGACAATAAATCCAATATCCTATGAATAATTGATTAAATTCTTATTTAATTGATTAAAGCAGGTTGTCATTATTTAATAATATAGTTATTAATAAAAGTTTGATAAAATAGTTAATTAACCCATAAATTAATTATTTTATTTCAAAATTAGTTAAGTTGAGAATAAATCACTTTATTTATTTATTAAATCATAATTATCCATGTGCATATTCAAGGACCAGTTAAACTCAAATTGGAAAATCAATGCAAGTTGTTAGCTTTTTGAAACTCAACATCTTTTTGAGTTTTAAAGTTGATCTAAACTTCTAATTCAAGTTGAACTGTGCTTTTGCATGTTTTTGTGAATTAAATTATCTTTATTTAAAAATAACTCAAAAATCAACCTGAGTTATTTGAGTGATTTATGGCTTTTTTTTCATGCACCTCCAAAGTCCTGGATTTCTATAAAACCAAGGCTCAGCTCTTCATAATTCATCTCGCAAATTGCAAACTTACTCTACAAGAATCATAGCATATCAGATTTGGAGAATTTGCACAATTGGAGCTTGAAAGATAAATTTGAGGATTCGAAGCTTTGTGAGATCAATTTCAAATTCATAGCTTTCATATTATTGTTAGAATTTTCATTCTCATATCATATCATTTCTAGATTAGCATTGCATATCAATTTTCATATTAGCATAGATTCATATTAGTTTTCATCATATTATTGCATAGAAAATATAAAAAATATAGATTAATTACATTCATATTTCATATCAATTTTGCATTCAAATCCTTCATTTAGGTGTCATCTAGGTCACTGATCTCAATAACAATCTGAGAACATTAATCTCGCACCTACTAGAAGGCAGTAAATCGCTTGGTTAGATTAGATTTCAATTTTGCATGATTATTTCTAACCTCTAATGTTTTACTGAAGTGTTGTGTCTACAGATCAGGTACAATGTTCACACACACACACAATGCTAACCTCACATTCATTGACTCTCCATTACTATTGGGTAACACAACCATATAACCAAAGACTTAAAGCTTGAAAAGGTTAATGATTTTAATTTTTTGGAATGCAATAACTTCAACCAGTGTATGTTAACAAGAGGAATACTCATTTAGGCTAGTGTCTCATCCATTGGGAAAGAGTTCTTAGACACAAAGACACACAAACTTGAGAATACCTAAGAATTCATAGTCATAAACACATTTATCCTAATCTCTACTGCTTACAAAACATCCTTACATAGACAAGGGCAAACCCATATCCCATCCAGAGCATAGTTTAATCTAATCCTAGATTAGAACTCAAGAATGAAGATACATACATAAAAAACAATATGTAATGAGCTAGAAAACTCAAAGCTTACTTGACTTGACACAAAGGAGAGATGAGAACCAGATATTTGTATTAAGTATGATGAATTCCTCTGTGTACACAATGAATCACAAGACACCTTGCTTGAAAATTACAGCTTAGACCTACAACTTTCTTCTTTCATTAACACACACTAAATCAAAAACTATTACAAAACCCCTAGGACTAGAAACTTGGGACTATTTTTTGAACTTCAAAACTAGAACCCCTACAAAATCAAAATTTCCACATTATATACCCCTAGTTACCTTGGAATCCCAAACAGGTTAGGATGCAACAAGCTATGGATAACCAAGGTAAGGGTTAGGGTTTCCACCCACCAAACAATTCAAACATATCAGCAATTAAAACATTGGATGGAAAACCAAGCAATCCTGAGCAATCAGATCCTAAATTGATCTTTACTTATGGTAAATCTTCTAGAAATGTACTGAAGATCATGAAATTCTTGCAAATTCACCTGATTTGACCCCCTGCAACATGTCTCAAACACTTTTATTCATTCCCCCATGGCATAAAACTCCTTGCAGTCAATCATCATACTCATTGGACCACACTACAACAATCGACACCACCAAACAAATCAAATTTGGCCTCTAAAACATTAAAAACCAGTCCTTTCTGTTGCTAAGAAAACCCTCAAAAATTTGAAATTGAACTGCAACGGTTACTTTATAGCACCTACAATATATCGACAGTCACAATTTGAAATTGGATCAACTTTATAACCTGACCGTGAGATTCTGACGCTTCACGGGCTTTATGACTTTAACTCATTAGAAAACCTTGAGTTAACTCTGAGTGAATTGGTGACAAAGGAATTTCTTATTCGTGAAGTGAATACACTAACCCACCTTTAACTCTATGAACTGGTGACTAAAGACCTTTTTGCCAATTAGCAGAATAACTTAAGTCCCTGCTAAAAAAATTAGCGACTACGTGACCCTCCTTCACTAAAACACCAAGTGATTTAGAGCACTGCTATTTTTCTTTATGAATGAGAGAAACCCTTTAAACTTTTGTTGGACCGCCAAACAATTTATCAGGACTGCTAAAACCTTAGACCAAAACCTAGGCCTGCTTACAAGAAGATCAATGGTCGTCTTATCTTTGCATGTGTCAAAAAAAACCCTTTAGATTATACGCCGACCGTCGATGCTCTATCATTGTCAGAACTATTGAAACTCAAAAAACTTGGCCCCACTAACATAATCCAATTCATCACCATGTGGACAAATGAAAAGTAGACAACTCAGCACACTGTGGCACATAAAAACCACCTAGCAATCGGACCCACCTTAATACTACCACCTAAGAATAAAGTAACATTGATGGCTGGCATAAGATCTCAAAGCTCTAACACATCTCATGAGAACTTACATCAATTATTGATCGACTATGAATGTTAGAACCCTCTAAGTCTTTGGAAAATCAGGTCCCACTAACATCATATCCATTCATTCACCTATGGACCAATCATAGCTTTCCATTTGTACTTATGTGTCACTTCAGACCCATGGTCATCAGCCTTTAACACACGGAAGATTAGACAGTCGGCGTATAATCTCAAGTGCTCCAAAGATTCCTTGAGATCATGCGCCCACCGTAGATCTTAAAACTTCACACTGAGATACTAGGCCTACCTGACAGAACGTTCAACTCATAGTCATGCAGACCAATTAAAGTATGCCACCTATGCCAACATGGCAGTGGACCCACTGCAAAGAAAGGATATGTCACAAAGAAGAATCGGTGGCTGGCGCATGTTCACAAGCCTCTAAAAAATCTCATGAGAAGATGTTCCCACTGTTAGATTGAGATGGTGTCAGAGAACCGAGCCCAGGAAATACAAGCCGAAAACATTAGAAAAAAACAATCGCTGGGACCTAGGAAATATTAAAGCTGACGGACTTAGGAAAAATATTTAACTGGGCGCTAGACTTAAGGAAATTATTTAAGCACATGGGTTTATAAGATTTTAAGTGGCCCGAAAAGTAACATGAGAATAGAACAGGGCTAGGGTAAATTAGGGTTTTTTCCTTGTAACAGCTAGATTTATGAAATTTGCCTAGGGTTTAGCCAGGAAACGGGAGAAAAAAGACTAGAGAGGCACAAAAATAGGATGAAACCATGAAAATTTTACTTGTGCTAACAAACAGAAACCAATTTTGCAGCACCAAAGCCAATTGCAAATAGGGATTGGATAGGATTGGCCCCTTTCAATAGCTTTTTCACCTACAAAGTGTAAGAACTATAAAAAAATTATTTAGCATATCATATTATTTAAGTAATTATATCAATAGCATTCTAAACAGGCATCAATAAATTTGGAAGTGCAACACATACAGAAAATTCAAGGATGGGAAGAATAACCTGATTTTTTGTAATATCTTCCAGCCAGTCGACAATGATAATTTCTAAAATACGAGTCCAGCCATAAACCCTAGCAACGTCAACATGTTTTAAATCCAAATTTATGCCATGTGGAAAATGAAAATTTTTAAGTCCTTAATTTATAGAGCTAGTTCTTAGATTAAACTATAACTTGCACTACCCTATTTCACATTTTTAGAATCTCATATGAATATCTCTGAGCTACTAAATATTTCTTACAAACTCCCAATAGTAAATTGATGAAAATAATAGTTCAATGATTTACAACATGTGAACCTTTAAAATAGGATTTCCCTTTGAAGAAAAAATAATAACTAAATTTAGTTAGTAAGAAACCCAATCGTCTTACTAATAATTGCATCTCATTTCCACTTAAAACTACAACATGTGACCTGTTGCTAGAAAATTGTATTAAAAATCATTATGACCTTGAGTAGCCAATTTTATGATTATATGTAATGGTACTATTGAACATCACATTTGTCAATGATATTGAATGGTAATATTGAACATCCTCAATCAACTTTCAAGTCTTAAACAGAGAATGATAATGAATAAGGTAGCTGAGACATTCAATAATAAGGAAGCACAATTAAAAAATGAATTGAAAAAATGATTTTTTTTAGGACACTCCATTACTATGAAATGGAATGGAGACACATTAAACAGAATTTGGATGAAAAATTAAACACAATGTATTCAAAATATTTTCACTCATTATTCATCTCAAGTTCACACTGTAAGATTACATTACCAATTTTGGGACATTTCCAATATTGACTAATTTGCATTTAAAGAGCATCAAATTCTCCTCCTCTATTTTACCATAAAATAATACAGTGTTTCTGATAAATAATAAACTTGTTACATATGTGTAGCACTTTATTTATAAACTCCATGAAGGCATGTGGATTTTGACAAAACAAAAAAATATCATGTCATGTACCCGAATAAACTGGTCGGTCAAGAATAAATAAAAAGGTTTTCTCAAACACCCCTTCATCTAATATGTACATTTAAATATAAAATAATTAAATAAATAATTAAAAGACAAATAAATTCTTTTAATTCCAGGCTTGGAGAAGCTCAACGCTATTCAAATATTGTTAGCAATCAGTAAGTTGACCAATCAAGCAACATGAGATGCATTGAGTGGCATGTTGTCAGTAGAATCTATACTTCACTACATGAGATTCTCCATTCCAACATGGAACAAACACTATCACAACCTTTCAAGTAGACAAATAAAGGTTAGTTTTTTATCTTATTAGACTCTTCATGGCTTTTTATAAAAGAGAGGTGTAAGAGGGTCCTCGACATCTAGAAGAGAGAAAACCATAACCATTAGAGTGAGAGTCAGGGTATCAAGGAACCTAGGCCATAGAAAATCACAAAAACAAGAAACACCTCACAAACATATCCCCAAAGATATATATCAAGGTGGAAGAAGGAAAACAAAAGTTAGAACTACAGAATGTACATAACACACAGAATATATATTTGTGACTTCTCACATCTCTTAACTCTATTGAGTTGAGGCACCTATGGGCATGTATTTGTGAATGTATAAAGTCTATTCTTTAGCTATCTGAGATACCACCTAATGAAACTAGGCATCCTGTGCTCTTTGGCATTTGAGTCTAACCTTCTGTCTAGTTTGCACTTTGCTGAATAACATGAGCAAGTCTTTCTCTTGCTTTCTCTTTTGAAAAAAATGTTTGATTGCTTCAGTCCAAATTTGGATTTGCACAAATTTTCTAGAGAAAATGGATGCAGTCAATCTGGTTTGTCATAAATTTCTATAGAACATATTTATTTTATTAATCTACCTCTCAAACCCATTCATCTATTTTAGCCAGATATGGACATTAAGAAAATTTGCATTTTAGTTCTATCAAATATTTCAAACATTTATAGCATTTCGTGTATCTTTTATTATCTAAAATGTAAATTATGCACATTAATTATTTTAGTCACTTCACCCTTCTCACTTCTGATAATTTCACAGGTTCTTACTAGGATGTAGTTGTGACTGAAAATGGATTCCCAGTTTATGATATTGTAAGAATAATTTTACACCATACACTACTCTTTTTCTAGATCTTTATATCTTTACATTTCTGGTTTGTAAATGAGCTTCTGATTATTTTTTGCATTTTATCAATGTAGTGGATTTCACAAGTTCACTTGACTATGCAAATTCTCAGCCACAACTTTTGGACATTTATAAAACTATGCAATAGTTGAAACCTTGGGTTCTAGCACAACCAGAACTATGGCATTTTTTTAATTTGAGAAACTAAATAAAATTTCAAAATGCATGTAACATGTAGGATGATATTTGTGCCAGAAATTTCATGATTTATTGTCTCTTTAAGGGTCATATTTATTAACTTATTACACACCTCTTTTATTTGGTGCCAAGAAATCAGTTAGAACTATCCTTGGATTCAAAGGCAAGCATAATTTTTGTTTCAAAAAGTCTATAACTCTCACTAATTAAGTGATTGTGAAGAATCTAGTTTGGAAAATCTTTTTGTGCTTCATTATATACACAATACCATATCATATGCAAACCATATCTATAGTGGCACAAAGATAATCATATAATAAACAAGTACTAATCATGTATGTTGTGTCAGTAATTTAGGCCTTGATAGTGAAAGAAAGAAATGTCTAAGATAAGTTCAACGAGTGCCCATACTCAAAGTTGAGTGATCCAATACTAACCTTGTCACAACATTATGTGCCCCTAATCATAGTTAAAAATGGTTTAAAAGAAATTACAAGTTTTCAAACCACTTCCAACATTTAAAATTGGAAGTGCACTCAACAAAATAAAAAGCAGAAATACCACTAAGTTAAAATAAAATATAGGTTGGGATAATCAATTTCTATAAATATTTTGTTCCCTTGATAAAACCAGGGAAAGGGCATCTTTGTTGATGAAAAAGACTGGTGTTTACAATGGCATGATTTGCATTATTCTAGTTTCTAGTTGTACAAATTTGCAATAGTTAAATCAAACCCCTACATTTGTCTGTGAATTTCAATTTTCCAAAATATATATCATCGTAAGTTTAGTCATGGAGAGCCAGTCACCTTACATTAGAAATATTTGTTTATGGTGACTTCAATAGTCCAAGAACACTTGGTGACCCTTTTTACTTACTCTCCTATTAACTAAAATAACGATTGAGCATATAGTTTTGATATTTATATCATCAAGTTTGATATGTCACATACCATGAGTTATAACACAAGTAGAACAATAGAGTGAATGACTGAATAATAGATTGAGGACTACTATTATTTATTTTAAAAACATAACCGGTCAATATAAGTCAATACATTTGGAAATAAGTAAATTTCAGAACATGTAGATCCATAGATAGATGGACTGCCAAAATGTAAGGTTGCATGCTGAAAGAAACAAGTAGTAAGTTCTATTGGTTTACTAACACTCTATGACCTATTTTTAACTTTTCTTATGTTATTATAGGATACTTAGTTGAAGCCATACTTTTGTCCAACAAGTGACCACAAAATGGGTCAAAGGGACTATCAATAACAATACAGGAGACCAATTCACAATAGGGACACCAAATGGTGTCTGGGGAGAGAAAGAAAAAAAAAACAAGAGACCAACAAACAAACCAAAGCGGGTGGGTTGAATAGGGAAACCCCACTACCTCTAAGAGGTTGGAGCACCAGCAAAGAACCCATAGATAGAGGATTAAGATGAAGATCTAGGAGGGCCCCTGTGCCACCTCTAAGAAGTCTTGGAGGAGGATTTCTATTTTTGGGAGGTCCTAGAGGAGGTAGGCCACTACTAAAAATAAAACTTGTGAGGCTTAACAGATCTGGAAAAACCTAAAGAGGCACAAGCTAACACTTGGTGCCCTAGCCAAGGGTAGCCCAACAAAGGAGGTGATGAGCTGAAAAGAGTGTGAATAAATAAGAGAGCCCGGTGCTAAATTAGTCCAATCCACTATCTATACATATGGAGTCAAACCTACGTCATCCTATAATTTCAGGTGAGTGGGATGGAATCAAGGTAAACAAGAAGACCATAGGTTCAAAATTAATAGACTTAATTATAGGTATATCCAATGCACAGACTATAGAAGTATAAGCATATGATGCCAATGGAATATTCATTTTTTCCTAATGCTTTCTTTGAACATGTTTCTCAATATCCTTATTACAAGGAGTCCATGGTCAATGATTGCAAAGATAGTGTTACTTATTAGTTCCTACCATGGCAGAGAACTGTTGTGAAGGCTCTATGCAAGTAAATAGTTATTAATCTTTTTCCCTTTTAGCCAATGAAACCATTCAATTTTCATTCATAAGTTTCTTTCCCTATATTCACTATACACCAACTTGCATATTTTTTACCTAAAATAGCGGTTTAAATTATTTTTCCCCTATTTGATTGGCATTGCAGATGTTTGGCAGATACGTTCATAGCTACCAATGCAAGAGAAAACTTGATTCTCAAGATATTTGTTAGTGTGTTGCAGGAGTTATAGTATATAATATAATTAATCATAGATTACACATTGAACAAGGCTATATTGAGCCGCATCTCCATGTGCTCCAAGATTTAGAATTCTTACAAAGACATGTGTTTGGCATATGAAGATCATGTGGGGGGAAATAATGTATACATATGTTCATTTTAGTATGAAGTGTATAACGAATTGAAGTCCCCTCTCCTACAAATTAAGGGTTTGGAGTTGACTATTTTGATTGTTGTGAGAGAATGATATGGACAACAAGCAGGAGGATTTTGTGCACCAATTTTTTGGATTGTCTGATAATTACTCTTTCATTTTCAAGTCTTCCTCGTAACAGCAGATAGAGGCTCAACATATTATTAATATAGCTCACATCAATTGACTAACAAGTCTTCTAGCACCAGATGGAATTTGTTAACATCCCACATTCCCTACCATGCTTCAACATTTTGCATGCTTCTGGACGTGGCCAACACTAAGGAAATAGGGAGTCGAGTACTATCCCAGAGCCTCTTTTGGACTTATCATTTGAAATTGTTATGGGTAAAGATTTGTTCTGTATATTTCAGTTAAATTAGGGTTTGCAACTATTGAAGGTTGAATATATCCTATGTATATTTCTATTAAATTAGGGTCAACATAGAATAAACTAAACAAAGTTGAAATTCTTTGTGTGGCCAAGTATTGTGGAGCATCTATGGGATACTATCTAGATCTTCTCCACTTAGAGATGGTGAAGGATACTATGGCATTGGAAATACCCTACAGGAGGGTTGGTTCCTCAATCACCCAGAGAAATTTATATCCATTCATGATAGGTAACATAAACATATGGCCCAAAGAATCTCATGATTTGGAAAATTGAAACACTTTTAATCTTATGCCTTATAATCTGTTGTTGGATAATTATTATGAATTCCACTAGCCTTGATTCATATTAATGTGTAGTTATTGGAAAGTTGACTATACTATTGTATATGACTAAATATAGTGTTTTCATTATGGAAACAAAGTCATATATTGTTTTGGAGTTAGCGTACATTATCAAAAGATCAAAAATTGGTTAAGTACAGAAGACTAGATAGATAACAAAGCACCAGTAGATCAAAGCATTGGTACACATGCGTATGATACAATTATGGTATGCGCCCTAGAAGCTAAGTTGGTAAGAGTGTAATGATGCTTGTGTTAGAAAGTAAAGTCCACCAAGATAACTGAGGGGGGGGGGGGGTGAATCAGTTATCTGATAATTATAACTTTTATCAACTTCAATAGATTTTAACCATGTAAGCAATATAATTACCAACCATAGAAAGATATTCATACACAATAACACAATGACACAAGATATGTTGACTAGGGAACCTCTTGATCAAAGAGTAAACCCTAGTGGGAATGATGCCCAAAAAAGATGCACTAATATGAATATTCCTTGTGAAAGGATGGAATCTATTAGGATTCTTATGAAATACATTCAATACATATGAATCCCTATTAGGATATTTTGAATCCTTGCTAAAAGATTCTAACTCTGTTAGGAGTTATGGAAGATAGAAGGACCCACTGCCCAAATAGCTTCAATGGCAAGATCACTGAACACACTATCAAACTAATCTCTAGATTATTCAATATAATAATATCAAATGATTACTAATCTCAACAATATGTTACCTCTTCTTTGACTATGCCAAACAACACTCACTACTACACGAGATCTCAATTTCAGATCTTTGTACCTCGCATGTCTTCCTTCATAAATTTTCTTTCACAATTATTCACTTTATCAATTTCATTCATCACACACACTTACAACAAGGAAAAAAATTCCTTCCTTTTTACCACACTCAACTAATTACAAATGAGTCAGCATCCAATTACAAAATAAAAGTTTCCACACGTTATATAAAAAATTACACAAAACTGTCAGCTTCCAATTAGAATAATTCTTCACTTGTGTGACCTCGAAGTTTGTGCTATCACCCACATCACTATCAACATGTCTTCAACTACTCTTTAATTGTGCAAAAATAGATTCCATCCTGATTAGGAGATATCGTCCGATTTCCACAAACCGCTACTTAGGAACACTGCCTGAATACTGCTTCCACCAAAATGCTCATAACTTTCATGAATAAATGAATTACTATCTGTGCTCTTAACCATGAACATATAACATATCAAAGAGTAAATCATCAACATCGCATAGCTTGATCTACAATATCCCACGTGCATTAATCAAAACATTGTTTGCTCCTCTGCTAATCTCCAGTAGATCACTATGTTGACATCAATGACAATCATAGTCATGAATGCAACAACAACTGCTATAGAATGGCTGCCAATTCTCCCATAGGATATATTTAGTATTCATTCCTAACAATCTCCCCCATTGACATTGATGGAAACATAGATGAAAAACATCCAATATTCCATGAATCCAATACTACAATTCTGCTGCTCTGAAAAATATTTTCAAATCCTCTTCATCAATCAAATCTTGCTTCATTTTCCTATTCTGTTCTCTCCAACAGATGGTACAAATGGTTTTTCATGTAAAATTCTCCCCCATTGACATCAATGATAGAAATTTCATCATTATGTCAATAACAACTCTAATGTCAAAAGACACTGGTCATAAAATACATTCACTAGAGTCCTCATGACTCAGCTCAGATACACATACTCCCCCATAGAGGAAGTACCAACATCCAATCTAGAAGAAAGATAAGGCTCATATACCACTGGATGGATGCAACCAATCTACATCACTTCTCAAAAGTAGGTTGGGGCATAAACCTAAGCATACCTCTCAGACACTCAAGTGTATCCTTAGGCAAAGGCTTTGTAAATATGTCTGCAATCTACTCCTTTGTGCTTATGTACTCAAGTCTAACTTCTTTCTCAGCAACTTTCTCTCTTACTACATGATACTTAATCTCTATATTCTTTGTCTTAGAATGTAATATAGGATTCTTAGACATACTAACTATACTGGTGTTGTCACAATGTATAACTGTAATCATCTAAAAATGGTCATCTAGACTATTAGCCCTTTTTGCTAAATCATCAATTGCTTATTCTTGATCAAATCTTAGTTTTGTTATTCATTCGATTATTTTCTATGGGCTAACCATCTTATCCTAAGTCTTTATTTAATTAAAAGGAATATTTCCTCCCCTTTTATTAAATAAAAAGTCCCCACTTTTCCTTTTATCCTAAGTTACACAATTAAAGCATTATTCTTATTTTATAAAAAGAAGAAAAAGCACTTTTTGTCTCATATGGGCACAAAAGTCAACTCTTATTTTCTCATTGGAGGTTATTTGTGCACATGGATTTCTCCTCTTTGATGCTCCACCATTGATTAAATATTTTTCCTCTTAATCTCCATGGTCCATTCTTTCTCATTTCTTATAAAAAGAGAGCTCTCTTCTTCATTCTAGATCCCTAACTTTTTATGCTAATGTTATGATGTAGGTTTTCTAGGTCACTTTGGAGCTTTTGAAGATTTGGAGCATTCTTGGGTTTTACATCTACATTCCATTCTTAGTTTCATTCTTTCATAGTAGCTTCATGTTTATGCTTTCATAGTGTAGATTTCCTTTCAAGCTTTAGAGTAACTCATCTAGCTTAACTAGGAGGCTTGGTAATACTTGTATTTTTCTTTACATAGCATAGCTTGTACTTTCATTTCCATAGCTTAGCTTGCATCTCTCATTTCTAGCTTGCATTTGCATTTCATTTGGATTCTTGGGGATATTGGAATTCTTTCCCTTGTCTTCATTTGAATCTCTCATTGTGTGGTTGACTAGCAAGGTCATAAGTTTATTAGCTCTAGTTGACAGCAATTTTACAATCTTGCAGCTCCATACATAGAGAGATCTAGGTCACTATTGAAGGTTTCCCTTTCATGGATTTCCTTTGATGTAATGACTTAGAGAAATGCACTACTTTTGTGTTTACAATAACAACAAGTTCAACAAACTTTATTCCAATATCCTTCAGCATCTGCTTCATCCAAATTATCTGGTTGCAATTTTTTACTATTACTACATATTCTACTTCTATTGTGCTCTGTGAAATACAATTCTGCTTCTTTCTTAGCCAAGAAACCAATCTTCCTCCAAGGAAAAATGTTCCACCACTGGTGCTCTTTTTATCATCAATACTACCTCCCTAATCAGCATTTGTATATGCACATAGGGTAAAATCATCATAATTTTCATACCACAATCCATAGTCCAGTGGGCCTCTTAAATATCTCAGTATCCTCTTTACTGCTGCATAATGTGATTCTCTAGGTTCAGCTTGAAATCTTGCTACAATTCCAACTAAATGTGCTATATTAGGTCTTGTATGTGTCAAGTACTACAATCCTCCAATCACAAATCTATACTTCTTTAGTTCAACTGTAGGAGTCTCATCTGTGCTAGATAATTTATGTCCAGTTACCATATGTGTTCCAAGTAGTTTATAGGTCTCCATTCCAAATCTCATTAACAAAACATTCAAGTAGTTTGTCTAGCTTATAAAGATACCATCACTATTCTATGTTATCTATTTTAGCACCATGCAAAATTTCATGGCCCTAGCATGTTTTTTCTGGTCCCTGCAAATTATTTTTGTGTCCCTGTCTTTGAAACCCTAGCAAGAAATTCATAAATCTAGCCGTTATAGTGAGAAAACCCTAAACTTCCTTGGCCTCTTTCTAATTCTTCATTACCTTTTTCAGGCCCCTTAAGTGATCTAAAATGCATGTGCGCTTTTCTTTTTCCTGATGGTCGCTTATTCGTTTAATCCTCTGGTGGTTAGTCTTTTTGTTCGATGATTTAGCGAATGCATGTTTGTCACTGGTTCACTTGGTTTCCCGGTGGTTATCTTTTTCTTCCAATGATTGGGTGAACATGGTGTTCATGTATTCTCCAATTCCTGATGGCTTATCTCTTAACAGTTAGCGACTTGGCATGGTGGTTTCTTTTCTTTAGTTGCATGTTTGCATAGTCTCTAGGCCCAGGCTTTCTGACACCATCTTGATCTAACAGTGGTCATATATTCTCAAGAGATGTGTCAGAGCTATGTGCTTTTGTGATGACCATTGATTCTCCTTTATGGTAGAGCTTCTCAAATAGGTGGGTCTGTTGACACGTATGCACAGTTGGTAGTTTTTGATTGGTTTATGATTTAGTGTGTTGGTAGTTGTCAGTGGGACCTAGTTTCTGGATGCATCAGAGGGTCTTGACCTTGTCAGAGAATCAATGAATGGCGTAAGTTCTCATCAAATTTTTTAGAGGCTTGAGATTATGTGACAACCATTGATTTCATCCGGTGTCAGAGGGTTGTCAGGGTAGGGTAAGATTCCTCATCTAACGGTGGGTGTGTAATCTAATGGAATCTTGGAGGTCTATGCGAAGATGAGACAGCCGTCGATCTTTTTGTTGCAGGCTCAGTTAGTTTGTCAGTCTTTTTGGTGGTTCTGAAAATGCTTGCTTGGTTCACTGGTTCATGTGATATTTTAGTGAAGGGTCTAAAGACTTAGCGATTTGGTGAATAGTGTTTGCGTAGTAGCCAAATGATTTAGCAGTGCTCTCAAAGTTCTCTCGAATGGGTGAGGGTTTCTTTAGTCACTTTTTCACCAAATGGATAGAAGGTTAAGGGTTAGCTGAGTACAGTGGGACCGCATGATGATTCATCACTAAGGTGTTAGTTTCTAATTAATTGAGCTAGAGGATGGTGAGGAATACTATAGGGTGGGGCCATTGTCAGAGGACTCAATGATGAGGAAAAAATCTACGAACGGTGTAAGATCTCATTGAATGTGTCAGAGCCATGAGCTCTTGCACCCATCATCTGATTTCAAGGCTTACTAAATGTGAGTCTTGTGTCAGAGATGATTGAGCATGAGCAGCAAATAACATGGTGGGAGGTGGCACAAAGTGGGCCCAGGTGGGGTCTAAGGTCATAGCAGTCCAGATAAAAGGGGTTGGCGGCCCAACAAATTTTATAAGGTTTCGCTTATTCGCATGAAGAATTGGTGGTGATCCAAAATGATGGGCGATTCAGCGAAGGAAGGTCACGTAGTCGCTAAAATTTTAAGCCATGACCTAAAGTGTTTCACGAACTCGCGGAAACCTTCTTTCACCAGTTCGCTAAATGTGACTAGGGTTATATTAAAAAGTAAATCATAAAGCCCGTGAAAGGACAAGATCTGATGGTCATGACTTAAAGTTGGCTCAGTTTCAAATTATGACCGCCGATTTGCTGCTGGCACTTGAATGTGACCGTTGTAATTCAGATTTGAATTTTCTAAGGGTTTCCAGTGATAGAAAGGAATGGTTTTGAACGCTTTAGAGGCCAGATTTGATTTGTTTGGTGGCCCCAGTGGTTGCAGTGTGGTCCAGGTTGCCATGATCGATTGCTGTAGGATGTTTTGCTATACTATGAGGGATGGTTTTGTGGTACAGGTGGCTGGACAGACTGGTTTTTATGGCTAATTCCTTGCTGTTATGTACTATTCTCATAGATTTTCATGATTGCAGATTTGTTTGAGATTCATTCTCTCCAAGTTGCCTATGTTTCTTCCCCTACAATAACTTTTGTTGTATTTTGATTGGTTGGGTAATTGAAACCCTAACCCTAGTCACCCGAAGCTTGATGCATCCTTTTTGAGGATTCCAAGGTGACTAGGGGTATAAGTAGTGAAATGTTTTATTTTATAAGGGTTCCTTCTTCTATAATTTTGAGGAGAACTGGTTCCATGAAGGGTCCTTTTCTTGTAGATTTTCTCTGCTTCTCTGCATATAGGGTGTTTTTTTTTCCTTTGTTGGCTTAGAGAATATGATATGTATTGTAACTGATTTGTCTTATGTATGAGGATTCAGTATATTCTTACTGTCATCAAACTATCTCCATTTGAATCTTGAATTCATTAATCATACATCAAGGGTGTTTGATTTTTCTATTTGTATTTCCCATGTGTTTGCAAGTGGAGTTGTCTTCATAGAGATAACTGGTTTAGGATTAGTTTTCATGTATGTATGAGCTAAGGTGTCAAAGATATGTCATGCTTATCTTCTGGTGGATGCTGGTCAATGTATTATCTATTTATAGGTCTCTTCTAAGGGGAGGGTTAAAATCCTTTGGATGGGTCGTAACATACTTGAATACATAGGTGGGTTATTAAAGTGAGGTTTGGTCATGGTGTGTGATTGATGTTAGGCATCAACATAATGAGTACACTATCTTTTTGTTTCATAGTTGTCTATTGCAATAGGGTATTTGACTCTGTAGCCCATTGGACAAGGCACTAGTCTATCATAGACTTAGTGTATCTCAGGGGTCTCTTCAACCCAACATTAAAATCATTCAAATCAAATACCTTTCCCTTTCATGTTGGTAGTAATAGTAGGAGGTGCTTTCTAGTCTTCAGAATCATTCTATGCAAGTAGGGCTATTGCATGTGAATTGGCTTCATTGGGGTACATGTTACTTGAAGGGTTTGAAGATTATTCCACAATAATCTATCTATAGGCCTATTGTTTATCATGAGGTGTCTTGAGTGTGTAGATAATGCAATACCCACTTGAGTGATGTGGAGCTCAAAGAAGAAGGAGGATTCCTTTCAATCCTCATCAATTGGACTATTTTCTTGTCAAACTTGAGTGCCTGATGTGAGATCCAATCCCATATATTGATTAAAGTTTGTTCCTACAAGAAAAAGCTCCAACAAAAGTGGTGACTCTACTCGAGAGGCCATTGGGAATAGTCAAATAGAAAAAATACATTTGTAAATTCTTCTCACTAAGTGTTGAGTGGTGGCTCTGAGGTTCTCTATTTGATCAGTGCAAATTCTGATAAACAGTGAGGCCTGGTGAAGTTCTTGGTTGATCGGAAGAAGACACAAAAAGTGAAATATTTTCCTCTTCAAGGAGGTGGCAACTCTACACAACAAAGAATTTGATGGAGCTGCATGGTGAGCTCTAGATTTGCCCTACCTTCTAGTCAATAAGGTATTCTGCTACAAAACTCTCAAGTATTTCTCAAAGATCTAAAATGTCTCCTTATTAAGTGATCAAGCACTAAGAAAAGGATAAGGTGTGAGTAGAGGTATGCATACTTCAAGTTTTTAGTTGCATCCCTGCAAAATTTTATGGAAGTAGAGCATTAAGTTGTAATGGGTAAGCTTGAGGAGGAGCTTGCATTATTAGATCAAGGCATCTAGAGGGATTGCATAAAATTGGTAAGATTGAAAGTGGGAAGTAGGAGGGAGCTATCAATACCTTTGTTCTATGAGAAGATTTGTGAAGCATATGATCAGCTTCCAGAAGGTGTTTAGTTTCTATAGTCTGTGTTCATTGGCTTATTTTTGGAGCTCTATTTTCCTGAATCAACCCACTAGCCAACCTCCTTGTATAAGGAGTGTTATGTGCATCTTAGGGGGTGGATACTTAGTGATGATAGCCCTGGACTTGAGGATGCACTTGGGGTTATGTCCTTAAAAGTTGAGAACTAGTAGTTAGTGGGGAATAGGAGGTTGAGGGCATTGACTTCTCTTTATGTTGATCATGAGGAGACCAGTAGTTCTGATGTTGATTGTCATTTTGCAGAGGATATTGATTATGAAGCTGACATTGAGGTTAGTGCATATGAGAGTGTTGAAGATGGATCTAAGAGTGATAATGTTTCCAATTTGTCTACAGATTTTTCTTCTTTTCAATATCAAAGTTCTTGTTTCTTCTCCCAGTTCAATGATGTTTTGTGTGAGTGGCAAGAAAATGAATATGATGCAGATGATGATTCCTGCATTAGTTTATCCACACAAGATGATCTAAGGCTAGTGGACTCTATTCTTGTCTTAGACAAGGAAGATGCTTGCAATAGGGGTGAAGCTGAGGAAGATGAAAGTATGGCCCAAAGTCCATTAAGTAGTGAAGAGATTTTAGCACTTCTGACTCTAGAACTTCAGAGGTATGCCTCTATTTTGGATTTTGATTTGTAGCTCCCCTATGATTTATCGTTTGACACTGATAATGAGGCCAGTGTTCAAAGTGACCCTGAGGACCCATGTATATTACAGTTCCCCTCATGTAGTTACTCTGAAGAAGAAGAAGTTGAAGGTCATGACAGTGTGTTGTCCTGTCATAAGAATTCTATTGATGAACAAGTTTCTTGTTCAAACCCTTTTCTTTCTTTTGCTAAATATGACAGTGATGGTGACATTGTTGAGGACTTAGTCTTCAATAGTTGGGACATACTTTATTTTGGTGAAAATGATGATGTAGATCAGTTGTTCCCCTATCACAAAATTTTTGATGAAGATGTTCACTTGGTTGATGATACAATTCATGAAAATATCATAAAGGAGCCAAGTTGTTTAGTGGCCGAAGCAATTCATGAAGATAAATCAAAGTATCTAGGTCCTTTTTAGCTAGATAATTATATGGTAATGCATAATAATCAATATGTCACATTTTTTGATGCATTACTTGATCCTTTTATTGTTTCCAATCATCAAGAAGAAGTGAGTGATGTTCCTTACTTCTTGGATTATGGATATGAGTATGATAGTTGTGATTGGAAAAAAATGGGTAATGATCAGTATAAGTTTATTCTTTAGCCCATGGTTACTCATATATGTTGGCAACTAGGTGGTCAAGATAATTTCAAGTGCCTGGCCACATATGTAGATGAGAATCAGATTTTTGATTTAGGAGTGGCATTGATTTTCTTTTGGTGGCCTGGGGCCACTAAATAAAATTGTATAATTTTTGTAAAAATTGTAACTCCTTGTACAGTTGTCTTTCCCTTTCCTATTTCTTTCTTTCTTGTTTGGTTGTCATTTTTTGAGGTCCCTATTTTTGTCCTGCGGGTGGTCTGCTTCTCCCAGTGATTCTAAGTCCTTGTTATGCCTGCAAGAGGCACACATCCACAGAGAGAGCCACTGTTAGCACCCTACAAAATTTCATGGCCCTAGCATGTTTTTTATGGTCCCTACAAATTATTTTTGTATCCCTGGCTTTGAAACCCTATCAAGAAATTCATAAATCTAGCCGTTATAGTGAGAAAACCCTAAATGGCCTTGGCCTCTTTATAATTCTTCATTACCTTTTTTGGGCCCCTTAAGTGATCTAAAATGCATGTGCACTTTTCTTTTGCCCGATGGTCACTTATTCATTTAATCCTCTGATAGTTAGTCTTTTTGTTCGGTGATTTAGCAAATGCATGTTTGTCACTGGTTCGCTTGGTTTTCTGGCGGCTATCTTTTTCTTCTAGTGATTGGGTGAACATGGTGTTTGCGTATTCTCATGTTCTTGATGGCTTATCTCTTAACAGTTAGTGACTTGGTGTGGCAATTTCTTTTCTTTAGTCACATGTTCGCATAGTCTCGAGACCCAGGCTTTCTTACACCATATCGATCTAATGGTGGTCATATATTCTCAAGAGATGTGTCAGAGCTATGCGCTTTTGTGATGGCTGTTGATTCTCCTTTATGGAAAAGCTTCTCAAATAGGTGGGTCCATTGACATGTATGCATAGTTGGCAATTTTTCATTGGTCTAAAATTTAGTGTGTTGGTAGTTGTCAGTGGGACCTAGTTTTTGGATGTGTTAGAGGGTCCTAACTTTCTTAGAGAATGGATGAATGACATAAGTTCTCATCAAATTTGTCAGAGGCTTGAGATTATGCAACAGCCGTTGATTTCATCTGGTGTTAAAGGGTTGTTAGGGTAGGGTAAGATTCCTTATCTAATGGTGGGTGTGTAATCTGATGGATTCTTGGAGGTCTTTGCAAAGATGAGATGATTGTCAATCTTCTTGTTGCAAGCCCAGTTAGTTTGTCAGTCTTTTTGGCAGTTCTGACAAATGCTTGCTTGGTTTGCTAGTTCACGTGATGTTTTAGCAAAGGGTCTAAAGAATTAGTGATTTGGGGAACAGTTTTCGGGTAGTAGCCAAATGATTTACCAGTGCTCTCAAAGTTCTCACGAATGGGTGAGGGTTTCTTTAGTCACTTGTTCACCAAATGGATAGAAGGTTAAGGGTTAGCCAAGGATAATGGGACCGCATGGTGATTCATTACTGAGGTGTTAGTTTCTGATTGATTGAGCTAGAGGATGATGAGGAATACTATAGGGTGGGGCCGTTGTTAGAGGAGTCAGTGATGAGGACAAAATCTATGAATAGCGTAAGATCTCATCAAATGTGTCAGAGCCATGAGATCTTGCACCTGCCATCTGATTTCAAGGCTTACTGAATGTGGGTCCTATTTCAAAGATGACCGAGCATGAGAAGAAAATAACATGGTGATAGGTGGCACAAAGCAGGCCCAGGTGGGGTCTAAGGTCTTAGCAGTCCAGACAAAAGGGGTTGGCGACCTGACAAATTTTAAAAGTTTTCACTCATTCACAAGAAGAATTGGTGGTGATCCAAAATGATGGGAAATTCAGTGAAGGAAGGTCGCGTAGTTGTTAAAAATTTTAGCAGTGACCTAAAGCATTTCACGAACTAGTGGAAACCTTTTGTCGCTAGTTCGCTAAATGTGACTGGGGTTATATTAAAAAGTAAATCATAAAGCTCATGAAAGGACAAGATCTGATGGTCATGACTTAAAGTTGGCTCAGTTTCAAATTATGACTATCGATTTGCTGCTGGCACTTGAATGTGACCATTGTAATTCAAATTTGAAGTTTTTGAGAGTTTCCAACGATAGAAAGGACTGGTTTTAATTTCTTTAGAGGCTAGATTTGATTTGTTTGGTGGTGTCAGTGGTTGTAGTGTGCTCCAGGTTTCCATGATCAATTACTGCAGGATGTTTTTTTGTACTATGAGGGATGATTTTGTGTTGTAGGTGGCAAGACATACTAGTTTTTATGGCTAATTCCTTACTATTATGTACTATTCTCATAGATTTTTATGATTGTAGATCTCTTTGAGATTCATTCTCTCCGGGTTTCCTATGTTTCTTCCCCTCTAATAACTTTTGTTGTATTTTGATTGGTTTGGTAATTGAAACCCTAACCCTAGTCACCTAAAGCTTGATGCATCCTCTTTGAGGATTCCAAGGTGACTAGGGGTATAAGTAGTGAAATGTTTTATTTTATAAGGGTTCCTTCTATAATTTTGAGGAGAACTGGTTCCATGAAGGGTCCTTTTCCTGTAGATTTTCTCTACTTCTCTGCATATAGGGTGTTCTATTCTACTTTGTTGGCTCAAAGAATATGATATGTATTATAACTAATTTTTCTTATGTATGAGGATTCACTCTATTATTACTGTCATCAAACTATCTCCATTTGAATCTTGAATTCATTAATCATACATCAAGGGTGTTTGATTTTTCTATTTGCATTTCCCATGTGTTCGCAAGTGGAGTTGTCTTCGTAGAGATAATTGGTTTAGGATTAGTTTTCATGTATGTATGAGTGAGGTGTCAAAAATATGTCATGCTTGTCTTCTGGTGGATGCTGGTCAATGTATTATCTATTTATACGTCTCTTCTAAGGGGAGGGTTAAAATCCTTTGGATGGGTAATAACATACTTGAATTAATAGGTGGGTTGTTAAAGTGAGGTTTGGTCATGGTGTGTGATTGATGTTAGCCATCAACACATTGAGTAAACTATCTTTTTGTTTCATAGTTCTCTATTGCAATAGGGTATTTGACTTTGTGGCCCATTGGACAAGGCATTAGTCTATCAAAGACTTAGTGTATCTCAGGGGTCTCTTCAACCCAACATTAAAATCATTCAAATCAAATACCTTTCCCTTTCATGTTGGTAGTAATAGTAGGAGGTCCTTTCTAGTCTTTAGACTCATTCTATGCAAGTAGGGCTATTGCATGTGAATTGGCTTCATTAGGGTATAGGTTACCTAAAGTGGTTTGAAGATTATTCCATAATAATCTATCTGTAGGCCTATTGTTTATCATGAGGTGTCTTGAGTGTGCAGATAAGGCAATACCCACTTGAGTGATGTGGAGCTCAAAGAAGAAGGAGGACTCCTTTCAATCCTCATCAATTGGACTATTTTCTTGTCAAACTTGAGTGGCTGACCTGAGATCCAATCCCATCTATTGATTCAAGTTTGGTCCTCCAAGAAAAAGATCCAAAAAAATTGGTGACTCTACTGGGAGGCCATTAGAAAGAGTCAAATAGAAAAAATACATTTGTAAAATCTTCTCACTAAGTGTTGAGTGGCAGCTCTAAGGTTCTCTGTTTGATCAGTGCAATTTTTGATAAAAAGTGAGGCCTGGTGAAGTTCTTGGTTGATCGAAAGAAGACACAAAAAGTGAAATATTTTCCTCTTCAAGGAGGTGGTGACCCTACACAACAAAGAATCTGATGGAGCTGCATGGTGAGCTCTAGAGATGCCCTGCCTTCCAGTCAATAAGGTCTTTTGCTACAAAACTCTTAGGTATTTCTCAAAGATTTGAAATGTCTCCTTATTACGTGATCAAGCACTAAGAAAAGGATAAGGTGTGAGTAGAGGTTTGCATAATTGAAGTTTTCAATTGCATCCCTACAAAACTTTATGAAAGTAGTGCATTAAGTTGTAATGGGTAAGCTTGAGGAGGAGCTTGCATTATTAGATCAAGGCATCTAGAGGGATTACATAAAATTGGTAAGATTGAAAGTGGGAAGTGGGAGGGAGCTGTCAACACCTTTGTTCTATGAGAAGCTTTGTCAAGCATATGATCAACTTCTAGAAGGTGTTCAGTTTCCAGAGTCTCTATTCATTGGCTTGTTTTTGGAGCTCTATTTTCCTGAATCAACCCACTGGCCAACCTCCTTGTATAAGGAGTGTTATGTGCATCTTAGGGAGTGGATACTAAGTGATGATAGCCTTGGGCTTGAGGATGCACTTGGGGTTATCTTCTTAAAAGCTGAGAATTGGTAGTTAGTGGGGGACATGAGGTTGAGGGCATTGGCTTCTCTTTATGTTGATCATGAGGAGACTAGTAGTTCTGATGTTCATTGTCATTTTGCAGAGGATATTGATTATGAAGCTAACATTGAGGTTAGTGGATATGAGAGTGTTGAAGATGGATCTGAGAGTGATAATGTTTCCAATTTGTCTGCATATTTTTCTTCTTTTCAACATCAGAGTTCTTATTTCTTGTCCCAATTTGATGATTTTTTGTGTGAGTGGCAAGAAAATAAATATGATGCAGATGATGATTCCTACATTAGTTTATCCACACAAGATGATCTAAGGCTATTGGTCTCTATTATTGTCTTAGACAAGGAAGATGTTTGCAATAGGGATGAAGTTGAGGAAGATGAAAGTATGGTGCAAAGTCCATTAAGTAGTGAAGAGATTTCAGCACTTCTGGCTAGAGAACTTCAGAGGTATGCCCCTATTTTGGATTTTGATTTGCAACTCCCCTATGATTTATCCTTTGACACTGATAATGAGGCTAGTGTTCAAAGTGACCCTAAGGACCCATGTATATTACAGTTCCCCTCATGTACTGACTCTACAGAAGAATAAGTTGAAGGTCATGACAGTATGTTGTCCTATCATAAGAATTGTATTGATGAACAAGTTTCTTGTTCAAACCCTTTTCCTTCTTTTGCTAAATATGACAGTGATGGTGACATTGTTGAGGACTTAGTCTTCAATAGTTGGGACAAAATTTATTTTGGTGAAAATGATGATGCAGATCAGTTGTTCCCCTATCACAAAAATTTTGATGAAGACCTTCACTTGGTTCATGATCCAATTCATGAAAATATCATAGAGGAACCAAGTTTCTTAGTGGCTAAAGCAATTCATGAAGATAAATCAAAGGATCCAGGTCCTTTTCAGCCATGTAATTATATGGTAATGCATAATAATCAATATGTCACATTTTCTAATGCATTACTTGATTCCTTTATTGTTTCCAGTCATCAAGAAGAAGTGAGTTATGTTCCTTACTTCTTGGATTATGGATATGAGTATGATAGTTGTGATTGGAAAAACATGGGTAGTGATCAGTATAATTTTATTCTTCAGCCCATGGTTACTCATATATGTTGGCAACTAGGTGGTCAAGATAATTTCAAGTGTCTGGCCACATATGTAGATGAGAATCATATTTTTGATTCAGGAGGGGCATTGATTTTCTTTTGGTGGCCTGGGGCCACTAAATAAAATTGGATAATTTTTGTGAAAATTGTAAATTCTTATATAGTTGTCTATCCCTTTCCTGTTTCTTTCTTTCCTATTTGGTTGTCATTTTTTGAGGTCCCTATTTTTGTCCTATGGGTGGTCTGCTTCTCCCAGTGAATCTAAGTCCTTTTTATGCCTGCAAGAGGCACACATCCCCAGATAGAGCCACTGTTAACACCCTACAAAATTTCATGGCCCTAGCATGTTTTTTCTGGTCCTTGCAAATTATTTTTGTGTCCCTGTCTCTGAAACCCTAGCGAGAAATTCATAAATCTAGCCGTTATAGTGAGAAAACACTAAACTGCCTCGGCCTCTTTCTAATTCTTCATTACCTTTTTTGGGCCCCTTAAGTGATTTAAAATGCATGCGTGCTTTTCTTTTACTTGATGGTCGCTTATTCATTTAATCCTCTAGCAGTTAGTCTTTTTGTTTTGCAATTTAGCGAATGCATGTTTGTCGCTAGTTCGGTTGGTTTCCCAGTGGTTATCTATTTCTTCCAGCGATTGGGAAAACATGGTGTTCGCGTGTTCTCATGTTCCTGATGGCTTATCTCTTAACAATTACTAACTTAGTGTGGTAGTTTTTTTTCTTTAGTTGCATGTTCACATGGTCTCTAGACCTAGGCTTTCTGACACCATCTCGATCTAACGGTGGTCATATATTCTCAAGAGATGTGTCAAAGCTATGCGCTTTTGCGAGGGTTTTTTATTCTCCTTTATGGTAGAGCTTCTCAAACAGGTGGGTCCTTTGACATGTATGCATAGTTGGCAATTTTTGATTGGTCTACAATTTAGTGTGTTGGCAGTTGTCAGTGGGACCTAGTTTCCAGATGCGTCAGAGGGTCCTGACCTTGTTAGAGAATCAACAAATGGTGTAAGTTCTCATCAAATTTGTTAGAGGCTTGAGATTATGTGACAGCCGTTGATTTCATCCGGTGCCAGAGGGTTGTCAGGGTAGGGTAAGATTTCTCATCTAACGGTGGGCATGTAATCTGATGGAATCTTGGAGGTCTATGCGAAGATGAGACGGTCATCAATCTTCTTGTTGTTGGCCTGGTTAGTTTGTCAGTCTTTTTTGCGGTTCTGACAAATGCTTTCTTGGTTCACTGGTTTGCATGATGTTTTAGCAAAGGGTCTAAAGACTTAATGATTTGGGGAACAGTGTTCGCGTAGTAGCCAAATGATTTAGCAGTGCTCTCAAAGTTCTCACAAATGGGTGAGGGTTTCTTTAGTCGCTTGTTCGACAAATGGATACAAGGTTAAGGGTTAGTCGAGGACAGTGGGACTGCATGATGATTCATCATTGAGGTGTCAGTTTTTGATTGATTGTGTTGACAACTAAAAATTTAGGTCTTAAAATTGAAAATGTGTCAGGGAAGTATGGTATTTTATTTTTATTATTTCCCTATTTTCTGAAAAATTAAATAATTAAAAAGGGGTACATAATGTTTATATGGTTTGATTTTTGAAGAAAAAGTTAATTATTTTATTTCCAAGTTTTAAAAGCATTTATATTTTTTTGGAATAAAATAATTATTAAAAATTAGGTAAAAGGGGTGGCGATCGGGAGTTGAACACTCAACCTGTCAAGCCAATCCCCTTTTCCTACCTACCTAATCCCTCACCCCTAACCAATTGGTCTACAATATTCTTTGAGAGGAATAGGGGAAAAGTATTTACTTATTTTAATTGTATGTGCAGGTGAGAGATCAAAATCACTTTTCACACAGGGAGTTACCTCTTCCCTAATTACCTTTATAATTTAGTAATATGATTATTGTGTTATTTTGTATTTATATATTTCCTAAATTTTAGGAAAAAGAATGGGGAGAGGGAGTTGAACACTCGATCTCTCAACCTGTTCCTCTTTCTACCTATCTACCCAACTCTACCCTTAACCAGCTACTCTACGTTATTCTTTGAGAACATGTGTGTGAATAAATATATAAACTAAAAAAAAAGGTTACCTTTTTTTTGAATTTGAATCAAATAAATTATGGTAAAAGCTTCATGTGACTTGATTTCTTGTAATTATTTTACTTCCCCCCAAAACCCTAAAAGGTTAAAAATATAGGATGAGGTAAATGTATTTTTGATAAATATTAATTTTCTTAGGGTTTGGATGTATTTTCATATTACCTTCTAATTTTCATATTTTTATATGTGATTAAATATTTTCACCTAGGTTATGTTTACTTCTTTCAAGGTGAAAAGATTTTAGAGCTTTTACCTTTCTTTATTTTGACTTTATCTTTTTTGTAAATTAAAAGATTCGTTAATATGAACATTTTAGAATCTTTATTTAGATGGTGAGATTATTTTAGACTTCTAAAATTATATGTATTATCCTACACAGTGGTTTTAGCATTATTTCACATTGGAAATATTTTTTAGTACTAGGGTGGTTACTTTGTATAAGACAATGTTTTTGCCTTATGTGAAATCATTCAAATACTATTCTTAATTTAGGGTAAATGCCTCCTTTAAAGGGTGAATTGTAAAACTCTCTACCCTAATGCTTTTGAAATATTTTCATTACATTATGTTTGTTAATAAATGCATTATGTTGTATTTTAGAAAAATAAAAATAAGATGCTAAAGCATGATGTATTTTATTTATCTCATTATTGAAACTTTTATGAGTTAATAATTAATATGATTGTTTTGATGAAAATGACATATAATAAAATTTTAAATTTTATCATCCAAGTACATATTAATTTTATATGAGACCTATTTATTTTTCAATTAATTATTAATTAATAAATGAAATATAGTTTTCATATAAGATTAATTTATGACATATGTAATGATTTTAGGTTTTAAGTATCTAATGATAGGTGTTTTCGTGCAGGATATTAAATATCAGATTATTATTGCACGGAATGCCAAAGAATGATAAATTGATATATTCATATGGGAATTATTCTTAAAAACCATTATTATGGTTTATTTTAGGGTTAGTTTTTAGAATTAGGTCCTGTGAAATGACATGTCCTTTCACAGGGAACCTTTGAAACATGTATTTATATCAAATTAATTGTAAAAATGAGGGACAACAATTTTCAATATTCTTTTGAGGCTTAATATTTTAAAACAAATTTATGATGATATATACAATCATTGTGGAGTAAAATTTTTTGGGTGGATCTGGAGGGCTAGTAGACGAAATGTGATTAGTACTGTAACACTGCTGGATTGAGATAAGTTTAAATTTCTTTAATGTTATAATTCAGAGTTTTTGATGATATTTATGTGTGGATGAATTCTTTTGAGTTCCTTTAATGTGATCGATTTGAATTCAGTTATCTCTATATTTGATGAAACTATTGGTCTCCTAGGACATGTTTTTAGTTAAACTCTTCCAAATTGTGCAATTGGTTGGTCTATAAACATCGGAGTTAAATTCAATAAAGTTGTCTATACTGGTGATTTGGATTTCATTTTTGTCTCCTAACACATTTTGATTATCAGGACTCTGATGCCCAATGCTATAGGCACTGATCTCGTATTTAGTATTGTACTTTATGTATTTGATTACTTCATTTACTAATTTCCAGGTTTTGCCCTCATTTCAATTTCAAAGCATTTCAATCAATCTTTAGGACTTAGTTTGCAAGTTTTTAGTTCGTATTTCATTGATTAGTGATTACATTGATATTCTAACTTTCTAACCCTAACTAGTATTTGTGCATAGATTTCAGTTTTGTTAGTTGTAACTTAGTTGTTTCAATTTTCAAGTTAGAATCCTAACCTAGATTCATTAGTTGTTAAAATCTTTAGTCCTTAAGTTATTTCAAGTTTTCTGTTATTGGGTACACCCGCCCTGGTTTCTAACCTAAAGTGCAGGGATTCAAGTTAGAGAAAAGGCTTTGAATCCGTCAATTGGCATCCTGAAATCACTAGGATCGAGTCCAGTGATTCCAGGAGCCAACAAATTGGTGACTCTGCTAGGGAAGATTGTCAGTACCTGATAGTTTCAGAGGCTCTGGTCATGTTCGAAGTCAGAAAGACTCCACTGGGAAAAGTGATCTTAGTGTATACAATTTCCTCAAAATAGTTGAGGTGATGACTTTGTGTAAGTTTCAAGAAGTGACTCCGCTGGGAGGTAAGAATTTAGTTCATTTTATTTCCTTTTGATAAAGGGTGGTGACTCAATATAATACAAATTTTCAACATGTATCAGAGAAAATTATTTGTTCCATGGGGGGCACTAGATTTAAGAAGATTTCAGTGTGTTCCCACTAAGGGTGCCCTTACTAAACTCGCACAACTTTTGCCCCAATATCATGGAATATGTAGTGAATCACAACTTGGTCATTTGAGTATATTTTATTCATTCATAAATGAATATCAGATAAATGCAGAAGATATTGTGATGAAGCTTTTTGTCATGACATTATATGGTTATGCAAGAAAGGGATTTGATTTACTACCTAATCGATGCATCTCTTCATGGAATGAACTTGAACGTTGGTTCTTATATGGGTATTATGAGAGTGAAAATGATTTGTTGTGTAAAGAATCCTTTGATTACAGTATGGAAGGGGGACAATGCATACCTTCTGATGACACGACTGAAGAAGAGATCACTTTGCAGACAGATGAAGGAGAAGAAAATGTTTGTGAGTACGATTACCTGAACTATTATGTTGGCACGACAAGGAAAGAGTTGAGTTTGTACTCAAACCCTTTATATGACGAAGTGTTAGAGGAGCAAGGGATTGTGCATTCAGAGGTCAAAAGTAGTAGAACACCTGATCACTCATAGGGTGGAAACCTAGCGCCTGAGGGCCTAGAGGTAAGTGCTCAAGAAGGTATGCACAAATTCCTTATATTTTAAAATTTATTTGAAGAAAATGCATCTATTAATGGTTTACATTCTTTGAATAAGTTTTATAATGAGGATAAAAAATCATTTCAACAAAGTATTCCCAAAAATCCCCTATGGTTTGATATATTTTTAGAATTTTTGAAAGTGAAAAATCTTCTTAATAAGGCTTATTTAAAAATTGAATGTGGGGTTTTCAAATTGTTACATAAATCCTGCCTCATCAATCTCGCCTTATCAATTAACCAAAATAGAATTTTTGACAGAGGTAAGATGGTAAGTATTTTGTCTTATTTTTATTTGTTTATTTATTTTGGGAAGATGTAGGTAGTGATTTTTCTTTTTTTTTGGCATTAATCTATATATATTCTCTATATATATTTTTTATATACTCTCTATTTTTTATTTATGCAAATCACTATATCTTGTGCAAAGTTTATCGAATATCAAATTTAATTTATTGAAATAATTGAATCTTCTTTAAATGAAATTTTCTAAATTAATTAATAAAAGGCCCTTAAAATATTTGAAGTATATATGTGAATAATTAAATTTGTGTACTTCTAGGGCTTGTATGATTTTAATGGTTAAAATTTTGTTGATATCCGTCAATGCATAAGATCTAAAAACATTTTTTATGAACATATGTATTATATTTTTAGCATGATAATATAAAGAACAATTGTATACCTGTAAAGGAAAGTATATCTTCCTTGTCATTCTTTCAAAATGGATAAAGGAAAGAAATTTTCATTATCGCTATGCATATTTTTCCTTCTAAATCAAAGTATTAAGAAAATTAATATTTTGATCGAAAGTGATTGTTTTAGGTTTCCTTTACTCATTATAAATATTTGTTAAAATTTGTCAGTTAAATGTTAAAATTTAAACTTAAAGTTTTTTCACCTTTGTTTCATTGAAAATGTTGCTAAACCTTATCAGTTGGCATATGTAAGTCATGAAAATATATTGAGGAGGGGAAAGCTAAACTTAGAGAAGACAAAGGCATGCCCAAAATTCATTATGCTTTTAGCATGCATGCTTAAGAAGGAAAATGCAAGCGTCCTCTCGAAGTCATTGCGCTTTTTGAAAGACCTCCATTGTTGAATAAATGGGCTGTTATTGTTCACTTGCTTCTTGGTGAAATTCCAGAGAGGACAACATTTATGCAAAATGGAATGAAAGTAGCCTTGAGGCCATATTTTGAACTTACAAATGTTGTTCATATAGGTGATTTAGAACTTTTCCACAGGGTTGCGGATAATTATTCAGAAACCTTCAACACTGATAGAACACACAGTTTGATTGTTCGATTGCGCCACAATGTGATAAGAACTAAACTGCTTAGGTTGAATTTAATATGATGGTCTTAATCTTGATTCAAATCACATGTGATTCTTGCTGTTTGGTTTAGGACTGGCCTGTTTGGTGACTCTTGAAAGGCAACCGCAATCACAAGACATTCACATTGATCTGGAAAATGCTTTTTTGGATTGAAAATGAGTTTGATCTATATGTCATAACCTAGATCATTGTATCTCTATGTTGAATGCCAAATTGCAAGCTATGTTGGTGGTTGTTTTTGATATTGTAGAAAATTTGGAAGGTTTATAAGATATCTATATGATATCACAAAGGGTGAGTAAGAATGACAAGTAGAGAGAATACTCTAGCACTACCAAAACAACAATCAGATGTAGTATCCAAAGGATATAGCTTTTCTTCCACTTGGGACCATAATGCTCCACTTACAAAGCAACAAAAAGCAATAGTTGCAACTCTTTCTCATGTAGCTGCAGATCGACCCCTTCCAAATAATTTGGCTCAGGAACCCACCGTCATGAAGGATTCAAGTTGGGTCGTATTGTCTATGGATGAACCATCACAAGCTTCTTGGCCTACTGAAGTAGTCTTGCTCAATAGTCATTAGTTCTACAAATGGTTTACAGACTTGAAGTCTGCCATGAAATCAAAGATAGAGGAGAAATATTGTCAATTTGTGAACACATTGACACAACACTTACTAACATGTGACCAAATACTACATCAGGTGGATAGCGCACTCACTCAATTTGATGATTTGCAAGCTCAGCATCAAGCAGTTGCTACAAAGACAAAAACCTTGCATGATGCTTGTGAAAAACTTGTAATGGAGAAATAAAAACTAGTCAAATTTGCTGAGGCACTACATAGTAAAATTAAATATTTTGATGAATTGGAGATGATTGCCACATAGTTTTATTCGCCAAATATGAGTGTTGGAAGTGGTCATTTTCTTCCTTTGTTGAAGTGGCTTGATGAATGTATTTCATATGTTGCAAACAATCCACAATACCCAGAGTCTGGCATTTACCTTGTAAAGTTCTGACAACTTCAGTTTCTCATGTCAGTGACTTGATAAGGTTAGAGATTGCCATGGCAGGCTTCACAGAAGTGTTAACATGGATATTATGCTCTTGTGAAGAAAACTTTTCTATGGTGGTAGAAAGTGTTTGGATGGAAGGATGGAAAGTGATCATGATAGGGGGATGTCGTTAGGACCAACATTGGCACATGTTGTGAGGAATATGGATGAAGTGGATGAATTTTAGAAGATAGAGGTAGATATGATGGAGGATTTATGCTAGGAGATTTTGGATCTTTGGGGTCCAAAATAGATTGAGGAGATGGAGGAGAAGACTGAGTAGCTGGGGGTTTAGCAACTTTGGATGCCATTGTAGATATTTCTTTTAGATGCATTACATCTTTTTACTTTGGGATCCACATCATTTTTGCTTTAGCGTTGGTGGGCCTTTGTGGCCATTGGTATGCATTAGATTTTGTTTTTTCTTTTCTGGGCCTTTGTGGCCATTGGGATGCTTTGGATCGCTTGATTGGATTTTGCTTTGGTTGACCATGTCATTTAGGCTAGACATGACAATCCTTGGATTTTTGTGGATATTTCCCTTTATGCATATTTGATATGGCATCCAAATTGTGAGGAACATTGGAAGGAATATGAGGAGATGTGCGGGATGGAGGAAATATAGATGGAGAGATGGAAGGAGATGGGTAGATATGATATGTGGGAATGTGCCTTTGTTGATTCCACCTAGGGATGTTTGTATTTTGGATGAAGGACTTAGTAGGATAAGATGGTGGATGATATTTTGGGATGTAGGGTCCCAAAATGGATTGGGTATATACAGGATATGTGCTGGAAGATTTTGGGACATAGGGACCCAAAATGGATTTGGAGGATGAAGGAGGAATGTGATAGGTTGTCCTGGGCTATAATGATGGAGGAGGAGGAATGGTGTTGTATGTTTTGGGAGATGTGATGGTGGGTTTGGAAGGATGCTTGAATTTAGCTTTAGTTGTACCAACATTTCTGGAGGAAGTGCCTTTGCCTGGTGTGTGACCAATTCCACATGATTTTGGATGTTTCTTGTCTTGAATGGGCTTCAAATTTCCTTGTTCATGATAGCCTAGGCCTTTGCCTTGATAATTCTATTTCTTGAGAATTTTATCCAAAGAAGGATATTTTTGACTTGGGGAATATGATAAACATCCAGTTTCTGGTTCCCTGATGGAAGATATGAAACTAATTTCTTCTTCTTCAAGTGGGCTGCCTTTGAAAAATGTAAGTGATCCAAGAGGATAGAGTGATGGCAGTGGGATAGTTTGGATTGGAAGATCCTCAAGAGGAGAGGATATGATGGTGGGATTTTGACTGGGATTGGGGTATGGTAATGGATCTTCAGTTGGAGAAACTAGGATGATAGGATCTTGGATTGGAGGAATTGGGATTGGGGGTGATGGAAGCAATAGAAGATGTGATGGGGGAAGTGAAAGGACTGGATCTTGATTATCTTCAATGGGTACTTCAACATGCTTTTGGGAAAGATCTTGACATGATAGGATTTGTGTGGATAGAGTAATGGGGGATGTATGGATGGACTCTTCAGAGGGGGTGGATGGAAGGATGGGAGATTATGTAGTTGTGATGTCTGGAAGAAGGAAGAACTCTTTAGATGGTATGGATGAAAGGATGAAAGATTTTGTAGCTGTGACGGTAGGAAGAAGGGTGAACTCATGAGGCTTATTAGATATGCTTTGGATAATACTAGGAGGAGGTGATGTTGGTGGGGATTGGATGAAAACTTCAGATGGAAGGGACTCAATGATGCTAGGAGATGGAAGAGGATCAATGTACGAAAGACAAATGATAGATGGGAGTGATGGATGGGCCTCATCAGTGATGGCTTTAGATGAAGGTTTGAGATGGCATAGCCCTTCAACTTTTGGAGTGGGATTTGTTATTGACTTCCTTGTGAAACTCCTTGGAGACTTCTAGATTGGAGGAGGTGGGGGATTAGAATGTGTAGAAGATGGGGAGCTTGGATGGTCCTCACATGAAGGTGGGGTGGAAGATTTTGAACTTGCTTGAGGGGATGATGGTGCTGAAGATGTAGAGGTGATGGATCAAGGTATGGGATATGAAGTGGTTTGAAGGATGCACGCTACTTGTGGGAGGGGATTTTTGGAAATGTGGTTTGGAATAGAAGATGGTGGATTGAGATAGGATGGAGGATTGCCGAAAAGGATTGGAAGACTTGGTTTTTGGTTTTGAAAGGGTTTTGGAGGATAAGTGGATGGAGGTTTTAGATAAGGGAAGTAGCGTGAAGTGTTTCGAGGGGATGGTGGTGATTGGGATATGACCATAGCAAGAGATGGAGGTATGAAGGATGCATATGGAGGATGTGTAGGTTTAAGATAGGGATAAGTTGTGGATGGATAAGATAATGGATTTGCCTTGCCGAGGACATGAAAGGGAGTGCTAGTGGATAAGCATGAAGGCATGATAGGATATTTTGGAGGAATGATTGGATGCTGGGGGATGTTTAAAGAAAACTTGCTAAGATTTTCAAAATATGCATCATGATCTACAAGGCTTTCATCATCTTTGGGATAGGACGGATTGAGGGGAGAGACATAATAACCAAACTCATCATAATAGTTTTGAGACATGCTGACTTGCGGATGAGTCGGATAGGAATGAAGGATGAAGATGGATTGGAAGACTAAGACTCAGATTGGGATGACTGACAGGATTAGACTAGGATTGGATTTGACTTAAGATTGGAAGAAGACTGAGTCTAGAGGAAGATAGATAGGGAAATGGGGGATGACCAAGATGACTCTACTAACCTAGGATAGGAGGAAAGGATGACAAGACTGGATTGAATATGACTGGAAGACCATGATTTGAGATTCTGAAAGCTTTGGACATTTTCTAGATCTTGGGAGGATTTGCACTAACATGGCTATTCTGAGTATCTTGAACCAAGTTGTAGATCAGATTGATTTTTTTTCCAATGGAAAAGGATAGATTTCAACAAAGATTTTCATAAAAGAAATCCCCACAAGGGAAAAAGCAACCTTGTGGGATACAAACAAGATAACTGTCTCTGATAAAGCTTTGAAAAGTGTACGCTTCAATAATGTTTTCATGAAGTTTTGACTGTCAAGCACTTTCAAGAAGATCTACCTAAGGAAGGTGAGTATCAAAATTCTTGCCCACAGCTTGGTACCCCCTAAAAGGGAATACAAATGGTGAGTAATCTTGAGGTGATCCGGTAAACCCCTTGGATCGGTCCTTGCACAAGGATTTTAATACATTTAGATATAGATAGGGTAGCCTCTATTTTATCAGGTTTTTAATAGTTCTGTGGAGTCTCCATACCCGGTTATGCTGACTGCTTGTGACTCACTTAAGAGCCTAGCTAACAATGTTGGGGGAGGAATATTTACCTATCCCCAAACATTTGCATTTGGCACAAAATGCCCGTGGATTAGGAGATTTAAGTGAGTACTTTTTGCCTTCACTTTATTTATATACCGGTCATGGGGATACCAATTTGAGGTCATTCTCTAAGGAGGAAGTGCTTTTCTCCCTAGACAGGCCTCACTAAAAGTA
This sequence comes from Chamaecyparis obtusa, assembly GCA_027943335.1. NCBI lineage: Eukaryota > Viridiplantae > Streptophyta > Pinopsida > Cupressales > Cupressaceae > Chamaecyparis > Chamaecyparis obtusa. Next base: position 598,966 of record BSBK01004348.1, read on the forward strand.
GAACAAGTGAACTTGTCCAAGTTTAAATTTTCTACGTTGCTTACTTTAACAAGGATTTTGCAAGAATTGAAAAACTCCTAAATGCACATCAAGCAGGTTTGTTCATTTTCCCAAATTTGATTAAGTGTGTTTGAACTTTGAAATTGAAGACACAAGTGCTTTAAGGTTTGATTTGTTCTTTCTCCAAAAAGTAAATGATTTGAGCAATTGCATGTTCTTTCCTTGATCATTCAAGATTGAGATTGGCGTGTTGATTTAGGAACTTTGAAAAGAGCTTTGTTTTATCCTTAGATCATTCAAGATTGAGTTTGTTTGAACTGAAATTCAAAGAAGAAGGAATAGGGATGCTTGTTCTTTCCAATTTAGATCATTCAAGATTGTGTTTGATTTTCAAAATGATAATGACTCTTTAGGACTTAAGTTTTTTCCCTTAGTTTCATTCAAGATTTGTTTTGACTTTTTTTTTTTTACCAATTTGAGAACAAATTAAGATAAAAAAGATGAAAGCGACATTGTCCAGCCAACAAGCAATGCTAGAAAATGCACAGGCGACACCAAAAAACTCTCAGGCGACATTTAAATGTTTACAAGCGACAGCTAAATATGCATAGGCGACGGAGAAATTTTCCAGGTGATAAAGAAATGGCTATAGGTGATAGAGAAATATTTATAGGTGACAATGAAACTTTTCCAAGCAGTAGAGAAATACTTAGAGCGATAGTGGAATGGTTTACAGACAATAAAGAAATGATTACAGGCGATAGTGAAATGATTAAAAGTGAGACTTCTCTATCCGAAGGCGTAAAAGTTTATCTCACAGGCATGATTACTTATGTTGTAGGTGTGATTACTTATGTTGCAGGTGACAGAACAAGAGTTTTGAGACAGAATAGAAGTTATCAATGGTGGAAATCTGTCAGAAAATAGGCGTCGATACAGAGCTTGTAGGCATCATTTAATTAGTTGTAGGTGTAATTTAATTGCTTGTAGGTGACATTTCATTACTTGAAGGTGACATTTAATTACTTGTAGGTGACATTTCATTGCTTATAGGTGACATTTCATTACTTGTAGGAGACATTTCATTTGTTTCCTGCAAATACGAGAATACAAAGTATGATCTAATCAAAGTGATTATGGTTTTGAGTCCCACCGGGTGTGCCAGAATGTGGACAAGGATTTTGAGGATACCTGTATCTGAAAGCTTTCAAACCAAACAAAGATTTAGATTTTTAATCTAGCATGAAATCAATTCAAAACAAGGAAACTCTAAGCTAAGCCACCTCAGATTGAGCTAAAATAGGTGCATCCAAGCACTATTTGATTTGCTCTTGCTTAAGGGGATGTGAGTGTGCTCTCTAAGCACTTGGAGCATGTTCCTTATGCATTTCAGGATAGATTGAGATCCATGAAAACCTCATAAATGGCACAAAATAGGTATAGAACACCTTATTTTCCCCTAAGGCCTCAAGGATCCAAATGATGCCGAAATGAAGATTAAGCAACATGATGTTTATGCTAAGATTGATTTTAGACCAAATATAGATGTGATATGATGCTATATGCTATGAAAAACAATGAAAGAAACTATGTTAATCCATTATTGCTAAGCTATGATGTGCTAAAAAGCTTGAAGAAAACAATGAAATCTAACAATTAGGATTGATTATGCTAAAGCTAGAAGTAAAAGGGCATGATAACAATGCATGAGAATAAAAGCTAAACTAATTAATTTTCTCTTGAAAGGAGGAGCATTTATAGGATTTGGGAAGGAGGAATGAGTGGCCAGGATCAAAATCCTTAAGAGAGGCCAAGATTCATTCAAAGGGTAGCACATGGATTGTGCTAGTTCAGGGCCACCTCCTTGTGACAAGTGTCACAAGGGTATTGGGTTGAAAGATGGGAGGGATGTGCACAATTTGGGAAATATGCCTAAGGTCAAAGGGTGTAAGAAAGGGGTGAGGGGCTTCTTAAATGCATCATAAATGCATGTAAGAGGGATAAGGAGGCCTTAAATGCATTTAATGCATGTAAGAGAAGTTTCTAGAAGTTTGTTGACTTTGGGTTAAGTTTAGGAGTTGGCTAACCTTGGTTAGGGAATGTGACAAGGTTAGGGGGGGATTAGGATTAGGATTAATATTTAATCTTAATTAAATATTCTTGAGTTGGGATTAGGGTTAGGAAATGATGGGATTAGCCTTTAATCAAAATTAAAGAAGGATTAGAAGATTCTAGAAGAGGTTAGTGGTCTTTAAGAAATTGGCCAAGTTTTGGTAAAAAAATAAATAAATTATTTATTTTGGGATTTTTGGTCAATTTATTAATTAAATAATTAATAAATAGGGAAATAATGTTTAAATAAGATTTAAACATTTTTGGGAGGGATTTCTTAATTAAATATTTTTAATTAAGATAAAGGGATTTAATGGTATAAAAATAAATAAATTAATTAATGATGATGTCATCAGGGATTTTCCAGAAAATAAAAATACTTTATTTTCTAAAGGATTTTTAGGTGTCTACAGTAGGCTTCATAATTTTAGAAAAGTCTCTTACTGCACGTGTAGTACTTATTTTCACAATGTTATCAAAATCTATATGACAAAATCTTTTGTGCCATAACTAACTATAATCAATCTTAGTAATCAAACATGTCATCTCAGTAGGATTCAACTGAAATACATTACCTTTGGTTCTAGATCCAATTCCAATCAAATTTCCATCTTTATCTTTTATCACACAAGTTTTCTCAGTAAACCAAACTTGATATCCCTTATCAAATAACTATCCAACACTCAAAAGATTATGTTTCAAATCACCCACAAAGTAAACATCATCAGTATTACTCTTCCCATCAAGAGTAATAGATCTTATACCTTTAATCAAACAAGGTGCATTGTTTCCAACTCTAACAACTCCTCCATCATAATTGTTAAACTTTATGAATTTTTTCATGTCTCTAGTCATATGATGTGAACAACCACTATATATCATCCAATCAGCTTTATTTTCAACTTGAGAAACTAGGGCTTTTTCTTCCTTAACATCTATTTTAGGATTTGCTTCTTTAATTGATACAAATCCTATGTCATCATTATTCTCAGTATCACTTTAACTTAACATTCTCTTTATGCTAGCTTCAAGACCTTCATCATTAGCATAATAAAATTCCTTAGATCTTCTAGGCTTGAAATTGTTTCTATACTTTTTAACTCTCTTAGGACATTTAGATGCAAAATGACCATATTCTTGACAAGTCCAACATTTAAAAATTTTCTTAGCATCTAGTTATCTCTTCACAAGGCAATACCATCTTCAATCTTCTTGTCTTCTTCATTTCTAGATCTACTGCTATGAGCATAATCTGCACTCACACTGATGCTTCTTGACAAAGTAGGGCGAACACTAAGAGCACTGAATGTTGTCTCCATTCTAGGAAAATCTCTTGATAACCTCAGGTTCATTTCTGCTACTTCCAATCTTCCAAGAAGAGTTTCTCTTATAAAATTCAAATTACAAGCTATAACTTGTTCAATCATCTATTTTGTCTTCTTAAATGCAAGAGTCAATGTCCTCATAATTTTCCATATAACTTCATTTTCTATCTTTGTTCCTTCACAAGATTTTATGCCTGCAACAATTTCTGACATTCTACCAATATAGCTTCTAACAGATTCATCTTCCATCATTCTTATATCTTCAAATGCACATATCCAATTATGTAATCTAACTTTATTTGCATGTTCATCACCTTCAAAAGTAAAGTGTAAAGCTTTCCAAATTTCATGAGATGTTTTCAAACATTTTACCTGACTATACTCATACTCTGGAAGGGCTGTCAAAAGTGCTTCTTTGAAAAGTATGTTACACATGAATAGATCTCTCTCATCACTAGTACATGTTTCAATGTTATCCTCATCAATGATAGTCTTCTCATTCTTTGTAATCAACCAATAACCTGGTCCTAAACATAGTAGATGTGTCTTCATCTTTTCTTTCCAGTTGTCAAAATTTACTCCATCAAACTTAGGGCTTTCTTTCTTGAAATTCACCATGGATCTCCTTAAGCTGTAAAATTTTCTGTTATAATTTAATCTTTCTTTGGTAATTATGTATTTAAAGGATAAACCAAGGTATCCTAATGTATTTGTCCTCTAGTCCAAGTGGGAGGACATGTAATATTTTTAATTTCCTTTATTAAGGAAAATAGATATTCCTCCTTATGAGGAATCCTACACTTGTCTCACACACTAGTGAAATGTGGCATACATAGAATTGGGAGATACAATGTAACTCCTTTCTCACATCTCTATTAAGAGATGGCTCTTCTCTCTCATTTTCTATGAGATTCTTCTTCTTCTTGATTATTCTGTATGAGCTTCTCTCTCTCTCTCTCTCTCTCTCTCTCTCTCTCTCTCTCTCTCTCTCTCTGGCATTTGTTGCCACTTTCATTAATATCACGCAATTTTTTTTATGCTTTTCCCCCTTCAAAATCTTGTCTCCTTTGTTTCTTGGTTTTGGTGAATGCTCCTAGTTTTGCATTAATTCATGGTAAATCTTCTTATTCCTAAGCTCATTGATTAAACAAGTTCCCGTTTCTCTCTATATTTTGTTATTATTTTAACATGGTATCAGAGAAGGTTGGTTTAATCATGTTTTGAGTGTGTAGGTGAAGTAGCTACCATATCTTGGAGCACTCCAATTTTAGAGACTCTTGAGAGAGGAAAAATCAAAATTAAGAGGGAAAAAAAAAGAAAAAAAGAAGGTTTGGTTGGTTTACCGCCAAACCCAGTTTATCTTTTGGATACCTTTTGATAAAAAATTTAATTCAAATTTATATTTATCCAAATCTTAATTTTTTCATATTTTGATCATAATTTTTTAAAAATTTAATATTAATTTTTCTTTTTTTCTTTATTTTTAATAATCAAAATTTAATACTCTAATATTTTTAATTCTATAATTCAAAAATAAAAAGTTCATTCCTTTATCTTGGTTTCTAATTTCGGATTTCACTCTCCACATCTTTAGCATTATTTTTAGTTACTTTTTTTATTCTAACTTTTGGCAAGCTTCTTTGTCTTTATTGGTTTTGCAGGAATAGAAGCCTAGTTATTCTTTTCCCTTGCATGCATTTTTCAAAATCTTTTTGCATGCATTTTTACACATATCTATGCATGCGTTCTTCTTAATGATTGTAGGCATTTTTTTTCTGCAATATTATTGATCCATTATCTTTGTTTTAGAAGAGATCTGTTGATTATTATATAATATCTCTGGTTTTCGAACCCTCTTCTCGTAAAGTTTTTCAAAAGTTCATTTGGCATTACTGGGAAAGTGAGCATATTCAAACCTCATCTTGTTTATCGTACATAGCTTGGTTAACGGTATCTTCAGTTAAAGAGGAAGACTACTGTCTCTCTTGTTTGTATTTCCCTTTCAAGGCTTTCATTATCTCCTTCCTTCATGTCACTGGAAGTGCTTGCTATGATCTTTTTTGCTGTTGCATCACCCTCCATTTCATTGCTTCGCTTTTATTGCATGCACTTTTTTCTTTTTCAAGTCAACACTCTAATGCACACATGATAATTTATTTGAGATTCTTATGTATAGAAGACTGGTTTTGAGATCATCGCTGTTGTGACATAAGGTTTTTTGTTTTCCTGCATGTCTTGTTTCCCATTTATTTGTGTATGTGACTAAATGTGACCTCTAAATCAGACACAACACAACATGGTCATTATTGACTTGATAGAATTCGGGAGAGAGTATGAAGAACTCAATCCAAATTCCATGGTGAGGCAACCTGTTGCCTCCTATGTGAATGGGGTGTTTGAATACTCTCAGAAAGAGAGCCAACAGCCAGGAGACCAATTCAACAATAGAGGATTTCCAAGAAGCAATAAAGATGAGAAAGATGAAACTAAGCTAAGAATGAATGCAATTAATCTAGAAAACTTTGAAAGAAATATGAAATGCAGATTTTTATTTGATTTTGAAATAAAGATGATATTAGACTAAGAACAAGTAAGCAAATTTAATCTAAATGTGAAATGCAATTACACTAATATGAGAAATTAAACTAGATAATGCAATAAAAGAGCTTTGAAAATAATGAGATATGAGACTAAAAAAAGCTATAGTAAGGATGCTCTAAAAAATTGCTCTCTCTGAATGAGAAAAAGAGGTTCATTAAATAGACCAAGCCAGAAGAGGAATGAAGAGCTTCTTGATTTGAAACGGTGGACTCTTCATTCCTAATTGAGAGAAAAAGACAATGAATTATTTAATTAAAAGAATGGAATTTGCCACATGAGGACCTTTCGAATATCTCAAATTATTAATTCAAGAAAAGGTGTCCATTCAAATAACAAGCAATTAATTAATTCCTTTTTAAGGGTAGTTAGCCAAAGGGGTAGATTTTAATTTAATTCAAAGTGCTTAGGACTTTAGAACTAAATTAAATTATCATAGAGGTAATTTAGCTAATTAACGTCAAGGACTTTAGGAATTAATATTAATATTTGATTATTGCAATTTATGGTCTTTGCAATTGACATCAAGTCAAATTAGGTCAAGTAGGAGAGAGAAAATTGCCTAGGGAACTAGGACTTTGGTGATGTAAAATTGAGATAGTGCACCAAAATTGATGAAATTAAATAGGTGCCAATTTTGGGGTATTACATTTGCCCCTCTTTGAATTGATGTGTGAACAACGCATTGATTCAAAGAATAGTCTAAAGTGACAGATGATGAGAATTTTTGAAGTCTAAGTTAGATTGTGAAGACAACGGTCTTAGAAGAGAACCGGAGTCAGGGTTAGATTGCCCCAATACTGATTGATGAAGATGCAGATTTAGGACTATCTCTAAATCAGGGTTAGATTGCCCCAATACGAAGCTTAGTCCTCCGAGACTTGGGTTAGATTGCCCAGATAATGGTCTAAAAGATATTTCGAGAGTCATCTCCAGAACGAAGCTTGACTCCTAGGAATTAGGGTTAGATTGCCCCAATACCTAAAAGATAGATGATGAGATAAGAACATGCGAGGCACCAAGATGCCCCTAGCGATGAGAACTGATGATTCAAATCAGACTAATTCAAGAATAGATTCAACAAGATTTAAATGATGTAATCATCCTACCCCCTTGGGAGTGAAATCGAAAGATGACATGTCAGAAGGATGATAAACAACAAGAGATTGTAGAGCAAAAGCAATTAGACTAGATTCACGAAGCTACAGAAGCAAATCGGAGCAAAGCAGAGGTTTTGTTGACCAAGTTTGACCAAATTTTGACTAGGGTTGACTTGATGAAAAGAAGCAAAGATTTGAGAACATGATGCAAAGATGAGGATCTGGCAGGAAGATGACACCAGAAGGCTGACTACACAAGCATCCGATCTAGGAGGAGTCCAATATTTAAAATATGATTTTGAGCTAGCTAGAGATGTCAAATTTCGATTTCGATCCTGAAAAAGGATGTAGCCAAGATGAGACTAGGACAAAAGATGAGAACCTTTGATGAGCAGATCTAGAAGAAAGAAATCAAGAGAGCAACAAGAAATCACTCCAAATGCAAGCCTAGAATGAAAGATGCAAGTCTAAATGCAGGCCTAGGATGAACAAATGCAATCCTCCAAACTTGGCTGTTGGACACATCGTATTTATCATCATTGAGTTTGTTTAAGCATGGGACAATCACAAGATGCCATACAATTCTCTCCAACATGAGAATATGAATATGACATAATTCTTAAATTTTTTTGGAATGAGGTGTAAGCATTAAGGCACAAGAAGCCAGAATGACCTGAACACCTATTCCTTTTAATTTAGCAAGTTAACATAAGCATTAGAGCATATTTTCTAGAATGACCTGAATGTCTCTTGCGAACAAACACACCAAACACATGAGAGATCTTTCTTTTGCCAAAGAGTGCTCGTAGTGACCCCTACATTCACTTAGCAAGACGAGTGTTAGCAATTCCAAATGTAACAAAAGAAGTCACTCAAAACAAACAAGGAGAAGAACCAACCTCACCAAGGTGTCCATATAAAAGGAGTCGAGGTACGCATGACCATCCAATACGAGATGGAGGCTCTTATAGATGGACACCCCTCTTATATAGATTCTTTGGATCATTGGAACTAAACCAACAAATAGAAAGAAAAAAAGCAAAGCAAACAAACAAGTACTCAAAGAAAACATGCCTCAAAGGAACACACATTTAGTTTTAGTTTCAATTTAAGTTTGTGTTCAAGAGGATTGAAGTCGATTCAGAAAGATAATGTTCGAAGTCTCAATGAGATAATGATAGTAGGCAGATGTAATGAGAATCACTGGTGATTGATAGAAGGGAGAAATCCCAAAGAAGAGAGATTGAATGAAAGCTAGGTATCAGTAGGCAGGCATAGTGGGAACCACGAGCGACCAATGCTCAAAAAGAGTTTCTGAAAGTGATAGGACAATGCCCCCTAGACCAGGCAGGTGCCCCCAAGTGTGAACCAGTTCCAATCTATGAAGATTCGAGCAAAACTCAAAGACAAGCACATGAGCTAACAAACCAAAGCAGGAAACAAACTAAAGCAGGAAAGCGGGAAAACAAACTAAAGCAGGAAAGGAAGGAAACTAAAGCAGGAAACTAAGAGCCAAGCGATGCTGAGATGAGATGTTACTTCAGGAAAACAAGAGGCACCTGTTTACCAGGTTTTCACCATCTTGGCAGAGATTCTATTTTTGCTACCATGACACTTATTTACCAGGTTTTCATCAATGGCACATTTTTCTCTTTTTCAATTTTTTTGTACTTTCCTCTTTTTTTTATTCTTTTTTGTATTTTTGATCTTTTGATTTTTATTTTTTTTTGTATTATCAAGGCACCTGTTTACTAGGTTTTCACCAAGATAATAGATACATCAAAGCACCTGTTTGCCAGGTTTTCACTAAGATGATCATTTTTTAGGATATTTTGTAATTTTTAGGATTTTTTGCAATATATCAATTTTTAGGATTTTTTGAGAATATATCATTTTTAGGATTTTTTCAGGACCAATAAGTATGTACATGAGCACATAGAGAATGTCAGTTGTAGAACTTCTTCAGATGAAGAGCATTGATGGGCTCTTTGAGTTTCTCTCCTTTAGTGGTGAATCTTTGAGAACACAGTATTTGTAGCAGTAGGCAACTGAGAAGTTGTAGAATTAGAACCAGATGTTGTAGCAGTAACAAGAGAGCCAACTAGTAGTGTCCAACCATCAAGAGATCCATAGTCAAGGAAAGATCACTTAAGTGAGACCCACAAATATCCTCATGGACACACCTTAACTCTTTGTCAGATTTTCCACGCTCTAAACGCTTAGGAAGAGTACATTCTATATTTTTCTTAGTCATGCCATTAGCAATAAGGAGATACTGATACACACTTTGGGAAAAGGCAAGATGGAGTGAAGAGTGTAAAGTATGAGAGGCAAGGGTGATGGAATGGAGGGAAGCATGAGAATTTTGGAAGCTCGAATGACAACTTTGATTTTTCATTTCTTTGGAATCCACATAGCTTTTGAATTTTTTCTTCTTTACTTTGAGGTGCTTTTGATGACAATGCCTATAGAATGGATTTTGAGATCCATTTTTTATTTTATTTTCTAGCTTTTGATTGTCTTCTTCTTTTTGAGGACCTTTGCGGTCTTTTGAACACCTCTGTTGCTTTCCTTTCTTCATAGTCACATGTCGATTAGATGGGACATGGTGACCTTGAGATATAAGTGGATTCTCATTATTTTTATTTTTATGTTGCACATCCAAGTTACTTCCAAAAGACTCAGGAATTGTGGATGAAAAAGGCTTATATGACTGGTTCAGGTGGAGAGGTGGAAATGGAAGTGGACGGGCCACTTTTTTAGGAGATGAAGAGGGAAGAGAAATCGATGGGATGGGCTCAAGTGCAAATATATCAGTATCATCCTCATCATTCATGAATGCATCAGATAGATCAAGAAAGTAATCTTCCATAGAGCGTTGTTGATTGTGAGTCATCTTAGAAGAGTTAGATAAGTTTGGAGGAATATTATGTGAGCCTAACCAAGATGGTCTATTCCAAGAGTTAGGTCCCCTTTCAGGTGGTAAGAGTGCATGAATAGGAACCATTTTAGTTTTGGATCTACCAATATTCCATGAAGCTATAACAGAATGGGGTCTTACATACCCATGATTTGTTGGAGCAGTAGGAGTATAGCTTGGAGTAGATGGCCTAAGAGCCATAGGAATGATCTCCACAAGAGGGTGGAAAGGATCATCATCAATAGCTTGATCTGGAGGATCATAACTTTCTCCTCTTTCTAAGTTGTTAAGACTAGCATATAAGTGCATAGCATCAACTGGTATTTCTGTAGTAGCATCTGATATGGAGTCCCATTCAGCTAGAGACATAGTCGGAGGTAGACTTTCTTCATTGTTGTCATCTAACATAGGAAATGTTTCTTTAACAATAGGATCTTGTTCAGTAGTAGAAGCAGCAGAGTAATCTGGAATAGGCATATCTTGAGGCATACCCAAGAGAAGAGAAGCATCCAATAGTTTCTCCCAGTTAGTATGTGTGCCATTGGAGTCATCAGCAGTAGGATTTTGTTCAACAGTAGAAGCAACAGAGTAATCTAGAATAGGCATACCTTGAGGCATACCCAAGAAGAGGGAAGTGTCCAACAGTTGCTCCCAATCAGTATGTGTGCCATTGGAGTTGGCAGTAGTAGGAGTTTGTTCAATAACAGAAGTGGTAGAACAATCTAGAATAGGCATACCTTGAGGCATACCCAAGATAATGGAAGCGTCCAACAGTTGCTCCCAATCAGTATGTGTGCCATTAGAGGCAGTGACATATTCAGTAGTAGCTGCAATAGTAGAAATCTTTTCAGTAGAGTGTATAAAATCCTCCTGGTGAGGACCAAGATCATGTTCTTGAAGCACTTGAGAAGGTAGATAAGACTCTTTCTGGTAGTATGAATCAGAATTTTGATCATTCAAAGGTCTTTCATATGTCATAGGCTAAATCTGTGTTTCTTCATCATCTAAATCTGCATGTGAGTGCAAGTTGTAGTAGGTTGGTCAATCTCATAGCTCTGATAGCTAATACCAAATCCATCTTCAGAAGGTTCCTCATAGGAATGTGGAGATGGAGGGACAGTTTTCAATGACAAGACGGACTCAATCTGATATTCCCCCATGCCAATATCTTTGATCTTCAAGGTCTTTTCTATTTCTTTTAGCTTAGCATCATAGAACTCAATGGACTCTCTATTGGCAGGAACAAAGCTGTCTGTTGTTTGGGTAAGCATCTTAGCAGAGCAAGTATTTAGGCTAGCACTATTGTCAATGAGGACGCAGGGGATACTCTTGGGGCCTATCATAACTTCAGTGTGCAGGAGAGCATTATGCGGGTGGCTCAGCAAGTGATTGTCTTCCTCAGATAATGATAAATAATGAGGTGAGGTCAAATGACCCACCGTAGATTGAAACTGGTCGAGATTGAGATCTTTGGGGACATTTTCCTCAGTGAGGGATTTATCCATAGATAGTTTTGGTTTGGATGTTGAAGGTTGAGGACCTTTGAGCATGATCTTTGCACGAGATTGAGTGATAGTGTTCGCACAAGCTAGAGATTGTGTGGATTTATAAGAGGGAGATGCTGGGCCTCGCAAGACAAAGGGAGTTTTGGGTTTAGGAGTATCCTCGCTCCCTGGAGCAATGATCATATCATAGTGAGAGATCCAAGGTTTGTTTCTAGCAAATTGGGAAGGCGGTTGAGCTTTTGTCATAGCCTTCTCAGTGGCTTTGATCATTTGTATGTTAGAGCTGAGATTGAAAACCAACTTTGAAGGTTTTGGATCTCCCATCTTGTTGGTAGTATTATGAGAGATCGTGAAAGAGTTGATAGGTTCAAAAGGATCAATAGGTTTAATTTTAGAAAGTGACCCTTTAGAGTCTTGCTGGTCTTCAAATAATGGGCTATAATATTCTTGAAATAGCAAGTCAGACTGTATCTGAAACAATGGATTGTAATAGTCTTGGAATGACGAAGAATGTGAGGATTCCTCACAAAGTTCAGATTTTGCAACAGATTCAGAATGATCTATGTCTTGATTATGAGGTTTACTTTGATCTTGATCAGCATTCTGAATGGGATAAGTCTTTCCACTTTGAGTCGTGACAGTCATAGACGAAGATGTAATGAGCAAAGATTCAGGATAAAGCTAGACTCTGTCTCTAAGATAACGAAAAGGAGATAAATGGCTAGAATAGCCAAGATGCAAGATGAACCTGGTATGAATTGTCAAAAAGAGATGGCTAGAACAGCCGAGATAAGACAATCGCAATGTAAGGTACAAGAGAACAATGAGATAAGGTAGACTAATGAGAGACAATATGAGTCAAAGCAAAGATCGATCGATTCCTAACTCAAGACAACTAGTTTCTGATGGTGAATGATAGGAAAATAGAAAAATAGATCACGGACAAAAAGGTAGATCAGATTTATGTCATTGATCAAGCACATAAGACAACAATCAAGGATTTCAACCAAATAGTCTTTAAGCAATGGGCAAGGGACAAAGCAACCTTGCGCACGAACATGAATAATGACTTAGTATTTCTACTCCCTAAGGACTCTACTTGTGTATGTTCTTGAGAATGTTTTAGCAGGCACTTAAAACACAACAACATCCTAGCAAGTTGTCTACAAGGATATACATGGCTTTTCTAAAGGGTGTCCTCGATATACGTAAGGTACATGAGGCCCAAATCTGTAGATGAGAAGAATTAGAAATCACACAGCCGGGGGGAGATGGTAACCCAAATCTCCTCCTTCACTTCTAAAAGGTATAAAGTTCTTTGAGGCTTAGCCAAGAGTGAAATCTAACTCATTCCCAAGAGAGGTGTCTTTGGATTCACCTCCCAATATTTATACTCTGCCGAAACATGGGAGTTAAGGTCATCCCTTGAGGTGATGAAATCCCCAAGCAGGCCTTCTAAAAAAATGAAAAAGTAAGTAATTCTCTATCAAAAAGTATTGAAAAGCACTAAAGGTGGAACACTTAACGCTTAAAGAAAATATGAGGTGAGTCCACAAGGTGGAACACTTAACACCCCACATAAGCTAAAAGTGAGTCCACAACCTAGAAAACAAGTGAGTTCCAAAAAAGCACAAAAGGGTTGCCTAGTGGAACAATTAACACTTCTTTCCTATAGACCCCTCCCCTTTAATGTGGCGCTGAGATTGCAACCACAGGGCAGAAATGAGGGGCCAGAAGATTAGCGAGTCCAATAACCCAAGATAGCAATCTAGATCAATCACAAGTAATCTAAGACTACTAATCAATACTACTCATAAGTGCAAGAGGGTTTGAATCATGGAATATTTAACTTTCCAAGTAAACATGAAGTGAGTCCACAAAGTGGTGCATTTAACTCTTCATGTAAACTAGGAATGAATCCATGCCCTAGATTACTCAATGAGATGTTTTGATATTTGAAACCAAGAATTACTTAATGTTTAAACACAAGCATTCACTTAAACACAAACTTGTAAAAAAAAATCTATGTTCATTCATTTCCCATTAAGAGCATCAATTGAAATGTGTTCTATGAAAGCATGTAAACACTCAAGCCAAACACATGAGAGGTTCAATTTTAATCCCAAAGTCAAAATGTTATAGAGATTTTAAGAACTCACCTTAGGTCCAAAGATCTGCAATCCAACATTTAGCACACATTTGAAAGTATAGAATCAAGACAAATCAATGGCAAACCGTAAGATATGTAACATTGTTGTCTTCAAGACAATCTTTAAAGATTGATTTATTTGACCCATAAAATCATAATATTAAAATTTCTGGAAAGAATGAAGTTTTTAGCCAACATCAAGAACTACCATTTCCAAAATTACAAGGTCTTATGATTCCATTTGGTTCCTCAACCAATAAACTTTTCAGACTGCAATTTTTCTGTCATAAATCAGATTTAAAACACCAAACCCTGCCTAGGGAATCACATATCTTTCTAAAAAATAATCCAAATGAAACCAAACCAAATTAAAAGTAACTATTAATGAATCTTGTTTCCAAATATGTAAGCCATTTATTTTTTTCATTCATAAATAATTTTCTAAGAATAAATCATTGCCTGCAACTCCAATACAGATTGTTAAAAAATAGTTTTCACTCAAATACTCATAACTTTCACAAATATGCATAAAAATGACTCAAACCAAAAATAAATGAAAGATAATTTACGTATCTTTCCAATGAATATTATTAGAGATCCTGATTCTTCATAATTTGTCCGTACCAGACATTTCAATCTGACTGTATTCAAAAAATCTCAAATCTGCAAATACCCACTTTCACAAAAATGATCATAACTTATTCATTTCTTTATAAAAATGAACCAAACCAAAAGCATGAGAAAAATGATTCATCACTCTATCCATCCATTAATATATTACAAGGTTTTCAGGCTGTAAATGGCCGTACAAGGCTTGAAACTAACACTAAAACTGAAAAACCAATCAAGAATGAGGCCAGAAATTGATCTTTTCTACCCCACGGTGGGCACCAAAATGTATGTGACTGAATGTGACCTCTAAATTAGACACAACACAATATGGTCATTATTCACTTGATAGAATTCAGGAGAGAGTATGAAGAACTCAATCCAAATTCCATGGTGAAGCGACCTGTTGCCTCCTATGTGAATGGGGTGTTTGAATACTCTCAGAACGAGAGCCAATAGCCGGGAGACCAATTCAAAAATGGAGGATTTCCAAGAAGCAGTAAAAATGAGAAATATGAAACTAAGCTAAGAATGAATGCAATTAATCTAGAAAACTTTGAAAGAAATATGAAATGCAGATTTTTATTTGATTTTGAAATAAAGATGATATTAGACTAAGAACAAGTAAGCAAATTTAATCTAAATGTGAAATGCAATTACACTAATATGAGAAATTAAACTAGATAATGCAATAAAAGAGCTTTGAAAATAATGAGATATGAGACTAAAAAAAGCTATAGTAAGGATGCTCTAAAAAATTGCTCTCTCTGAATGAGAAAAAGAGGTTCATTAAATAGACCAAGCCAGAAGAGGAATGAAGAGTTTCTTGATTTGAAACGGTGGACTCTTCATTCCTAATTGAGACAAAAATATAATGAATTATTTAATTAAAAGAATGGAATTTGCCACATGAGGACCTTTCGAATATCTCAAATTATTAATTCAAGAAAAGGTGTCCATTCAAATAACAAGCAATTAATTAATTCTTTTTTAAGGGTAATTAGCCAAAGGGGTAGATTTTAATTTAATTCAAAGTGCTTAGGACTTTAGAACTAAATTAAATTATCATAGAGGTAATTTAGCTAATTAAAGTCAAGGACTTTAGGAATTAATATTAATATTTGATTATTGCAATTTATGGTCTTTGCAATTGACATCAAGTCAAATTAGGTCAGGTAGGAGAGAAAAAATTGCCTAGGGAACTAGGACTTTGGTGATGTAAAATTGAGATAATGCACCAAAATTGATGAAATTAAATAGGTTCCAATTTTGGGGTATTACAATTTGTACCTATTTTTTTTATTCATTGCAGCTTGTCTTTTCTTAAGGCCGATCTAGTTTTTTATTAATACGCTTCTTGTATTGGTGTTCACGTGTGGAGTTTAAGGTTTTTTAGTTTGGTTTATTTGCCTAACAGCAACCATATAGTGTTTAGTAACACTTTAAGTTTAAAACCTTTGGCTTGTCCCTTTGGTGTAACGGTTATTTATTGTCTTTATTTACCGTGCCATCGTGGGCTCGACGTCTCTATTTTCCCTTTCTTTCATGTTTTTTGGTTACATTCTATTCTTATTAGTTTAATTTTGTGTGGCTCATTCTCACTCTTTATAAAAAATTTAGATTGCTTCGGTGTTCTATTTTTTTCGAAAGGTTTTGAGTAGGCCACTTGTTCCATTGCATGTTGCATGCATACGTTTTTTTTCAGATATGTTGGATGGGCTAGTCTAAGAGCAATCTTTTGATAATGGCAGGGTTTTTTCTGTATTAATTTTTTCATCAAGGGTTGAGGTTTGTATGATTTCCCACAACTCTCAATCCCTTCTTCCTCTCTTGCTTTCTTCTTGATTTTCTCTTTCGATAGTCTAGGATTCTTGGATTGAACATTCAAGATTCTGTGCATTTATTTATTTTTGGCTGAGAATATCTACCCACCTCTTCCTCCACCTTTACGACTTCCACCACCATAACCACATTCAGTTCCTTTTAAATGCACTTTTTACATATCTCTTCTTCATGCACATATATTGTTTTCATTCCTCCTATTGCAGTTCTTGTAGGGCATTTGCTGCCTTTTATCTCTACCTTTCTTTCATCACCCTTGATAAATCTGGTATACCATAGGCACTTTTTCAAGTAAGAGGAAGGATCTCAACTATTATAGATCCAAACTTCATTGGAACAATTTTTTTTTAAGAGTGTATACTCGGGTTCGATTCGTGTGTGCTAAGTGTGTTCTCGGCCAACTCGAGAACCTCGTCAACAATATAGTCAAAAATAGTGGGCAGTTTAAACTTCAATTGTTATCTGTTGGCGGTATAAATTTTTTCAAAGCATTTACTATCTTTGTTGATGATTTAACTTATCTTTGTTTCAGATATACTAATGTTTTTGTGCAGGGGTCTCTCATTGTCATTTCATGTGCCTCTTTATTTTGCATGCATTAATATTTTTTATGTAGTTATTTCAACCGCATGCAAAATAATCCTTTTTTTGCATGCAACCTCTTATATTCTCAGTTTATCTTACCTGTTTATTCTAGTACCAGGTTCTGATTGCAGTTGCATCGCAAGAAGAGGTCAGCAAATAAAGAAGTCTATTCGAAATCCTTTTCCGCCGCTCAAAAAGAACTCTTGTTTTTTTATTGATTGCATTTTCTTGAATGTTCTCACACATTAAATAATAGGTTTGTGGGGTTTTATTAGAGTAGCATACGTTTATTGCACTGTACTCCTTTTGCATGTGCAAATTAATTCTTAATCTCAGTTCTCGCTATTTATATTTATTCATATTCAACATATTTGTTCTTGTCAATCTTATTTATTCTTTTTCAGCATATTAGTTTGTAGACCGATTCTAATTTACTATAGTACTTATCTGGTTAATACTTTTTTTGCTAACATTTTTGTAGGTTTGATTCATTTTCTTTATTATCTCTTTCCGTATATAAGTTCAACTAACATTTTTTTGCAAGTTTTTTTTTTAGTTTTTTTTCGGGTTCTAACATTGTTTTTGCA
This sequence comes from Chamaecyparis obtusa, assembly GCA_027943335.1. Taxonomy (NCBI): domain Eukaryota; kingdom Viridiplantae; phylum Streptophyta; class Pinopsida; order Cupressales; family Cupressaceae; genus Chamaecyparis; species Chamaecyparis obtusa. The sequence goes on from BSBK01004348.1 coordinate 616,298, forward strand.
GGGTTAGTGGGCTATTTTTTATAACTCTGATTGATCCTCTTAGTTCTTTTCAGTCATGTTTTTGTTCATATGCTCAATAAAATTAGCTTCAATTCATCTTCTAACATAAGTTATTAATTAAAGTTGTTTAGATTCAATTCAGTTTTCTAACATTGCCTTGCAAGATCATGTGGCCCTTTCCTGTTTAACATTTTTTATTAGTTCATTTCAGTTTCCTTTCATGCAAGAGTTCTCATTGTTATCTGTTAATTCATAACAACTTAACCAAGATCTATTAGCTTTTAGTGCTTTTAGTTTCAATTTTTTTTCTAGTGATTGCTTTTTTCCTTGCATGCCTCTTTGGTGTAAGTTGTTATAGCTTTCTACTAGTGCATGCAAGTGTATACAGTTTGATTTAAGTTTCCTTTCTGTATTTTGTTATAGTTTTCTCCTTTTATCCCTAGTTTAGAACTTCCTTTTTAATGATGACCACCCTGATGCCAGAAATAAAGTTAACCAGTACAATTTATCATGAATGGAAAACACATATGACCTTCATCTTTAGATTTAGACACATTTTAGATATTGCTATTGATGCTAGTTCTAAACCCGTAACCTCTACTCCTCAAGCTAACCAAACTGCTTGGCAGACTAAAAATGAGGAAGCACTTGGTTTAATAGGGATCTCCTTAAGTCTTGAATTGTATGTCCTTATTTCTACTTGTACAGAAGCCCATCAAGCTTGAGACATCTTGAAAAATACCTATGATAGTGCAAATGAGACTCGAAAAATCCAACTTCAAGACCAACTTGAAGACCTCAGGTATATTGATTTCAACTATCTTGATGACTTCTTGCTTAAGTTTGATTCCATTAAAGTTTTACTAACTGGTTTACAAGTTCCTCTTTCTGATTTAAGAATAATTCATATTATTATTCGTAAATGTTTTCCTAGACAATTCCAACAGTTTATTACTAATATTTATTCTCAGCTAGCTATTCCTTCTTTAGCATCTCAACTAACATATGTCATTTTTCAAAATATGCTGCATCAAGAGGAAGCTAAATTATTTTAGTTTGACATACTTAAAACTCATGAACATGCTTATGTCTCTCAAAGTCACAATAACAATAGATCTTCTAACACTAATCAAAATAACCAAAATTATCAAAGATCTAACAATACTAATAACTCAAATAATAACTCAGGCCAACAATTTAATGATCATTACAATTCTAGGCCTTCCAATAACTATCATAGTAATAATTAGTCAAATAGGCCTCATTGTACCTATTGCGGTAAATATGGTCATTTAATTCATAACTATTTTAAGAAACAAAAAGATGATCAATGTAACTCTCAAAATTACTCAAATGGCAAACCTAATGGAAATCAATCTCATTCTGCTTTTACTGTCTGTTTTAATGCTTCTAAACCACTTGAATGGATTATTGATAGTGGTGCATCTCAACATGTTACATCTCATAAGGAAGTTTTTGATTCTTTGCAACCTGATTCTGTGAATATTCCTATTTCTTTAGCTGATAATCATTGCTATCAAGTTGAAGGAACTGGTAATGTTTCTGTTCCAAATGGTAAATTACACGATGTGCTTTATGTTCCTAATTTGAAAGATAACCTTATTTCTGTTCCTTAATTATGTCAAGATTATAAGGTTGAGTTTCATAAAAATAATTGTCATATCATTGATCCTAATACTGATCAGATAGTTGTTGATGCTAAATTAGATGATGATAATCTCTTTAAATTTTATCAATTTGTTTCTCCTAGATATTCATTACTCACTACTGTTGATTTTCACATTTGGCATGAAAGACTAGGACATTTAAATTCTGATTATATCTCATTAATGCAAAAATAAAATATGGTAGATGGACTACCTAAGCTTACTACTTCTAAGTTTGATTGCATTGGATGTATGAGTGGTAAAATGCATAGAGAATATTTTCCCCATAAATCATCTTGGAGAACTAATAATAAGTTAGTTTTGATTCATAGTGATCTTTTAGGTCCTATGGAAAATACTTCTATTTCAAGTTCTAAATATGCTTTAACTTTTGTTGATGATTATTCTCATAGAACTTGGATTTATTTCCTTCATAGTAAAGATCAAGTCCTTGATACTTTTGTTGAATCTCATGTTTTTGTAGAAAGACAAAGTGGTTGTAAAATTCAGATTCTTAGGATTGATAATGGTACTGAATATGTTAATCATGCTTTCCATTCTTATTTAAGATCTTTTGGTATCAAACATGAGCTTAACATTCCTTATACACCAAAACAAAATGGTGTGGCAGAACGGAAGCATAGAACAATAGTTGAAATGGGTAGATATTTTTTACATGCTAGAAATATGGATTATAAATTTTGGGCTAAAGCTATGGCATGTGCCACCTATATTCTTAATAGAACTCCTACTAAGGCCCTTCCAAATAAAACTCCTGAAGAAGTTTCGTCAGGTAGAAAACCCAATTTGTCTCATTTACGAATTTTTGGCTCAATTGCTTATGTTCACACACCTAAACAGAAAAGGAAAAAGTTAGATCCTAAATCGTCACCTCATATTTTTGTTGGCTATTCTAAGAACACTAAAGGTTATAGATTTTATGATCCTCTTACTAATAAAGTTCACATAGCTAGAGATGTTTGCATTGCTGAAAATGGTGTCCATGACTATTCTCAAATTTTAGATTTTGATTTTAGTCATAGAAACATAGTTCTTGTGGAGGACTAACCTTCGTCTCTCAACCCTATTCCTCACATTTCTATTTCTGCACCTTCTATTTTTTCTCCTAAGGTTTTTGTTCCTTCTCCTAACACTAAGGATAATACTAATAAATAGGATAATGATGAACAAATAGATAGTAATGATACTCCTTCTAATGATTTTGTCCCTTCTAGTAGTAGCAGTGATGATGATGATGATGGTAATAATCTATTTACTCCTAGTAATATCTCAGTTAATTCTAGGAGAAATCCTAAATGGTTTAAAGATTTACTTAATGAGCGTGATGATTACATTGCTAGAATGGGTGGACTTAAACCTAGAAGGATAAACTATTGTGATTATGCTCTTATGACTTCTCTCTCTAATTCCAATGATCCTCAAACCTTTCCTCAAGCTAAAAATCAACCTCACTAGAAAACTGCTATGTAAGAAGAATATGATAGTTTAATTTCTAATAATACTTGGGATCTTGTTCCTTTACCTCATGGTAAAAATCTAGTTTCCTGCGAATGGTTATATAAAACTAAGTTAAATTGCAACAATGAAATTAGTAAATTAAGGCTAGATTAGTTGCACATGGTTTTTCTCAAATTGAAGGAATAGACTATAACAAAATCTTTGCTCCTATTGCTAAAATGCCTACCATTAAAGTTGTTCTTTCTTTAGCTGCTAAAATGAATTGGCCTATTCCCCAAATGGATATTAAAAGTGCCTTCTTAAATGGTGATTTGCATGAAGAAATCTATATGTCTCAACCTCCTAGTTTTATTCAACAAGGTAATGAAAATTTAGTCTAAAAACTAAAGAAGTCTATTTATGGTTTAAAACAATCTCCTAGAGAATGGTATTCCAAAATTAATACTTTCTTTATTTCTCAAGGTTTTGAAAGAAGTAAAAATGATCCTAACTTGTATATCAAGCATAGTGAAGATGACATTATTATTATCATTCTGTATGTTGATGATTTGATTCTTACTTCTAGTTCTAACCATTTAATTTTTGATATTAAGTTCCAACTCAACCAAAAATTTCAAATGACAGATTTAGGTTTTTTACATTATTTCTTAGGAATACAAATTTGGCAAACCCTTAAGGGTATTTTCATCTCTCAAAGTAAATATGCTAAAGACCTCCTAGATAGATTTCATATGAATGATGCTAATCTTGTTTCAATTCCATGTGATTTAGGAACTAAGTTAATGATAGATATGGAATCTCCTTTAACAGATGCTACTCCTTATAGAGAACTTGTAGGTAGTTTAATTTATCTAACACTCACTAGACCTGATTTATCTTTTAGTGTTGGTTTAGTTTCAAGATTCATGTCAAAACCTCAACAAACTCACTTCAAAATTTCTAAAAGAATATTACGTTACATTAAAGGTACTATTAACTTAGGATTATTTTATGATGCAAATTCTATTTTTTCTTTAAAAGGCTTTACTGATTCAGATCTAGGTGGAGACCCCAATGATGGGAAATCTACTTTTTGGTATTGTTTTTCTCTTGGTTCAGGTTCTATATCTTGGAAAAGTAAGAAAGAACAATATGTGTCTCTATGTTCTATTGAAGCTGAATATAGAAGTTGTACCCATGCCTCTAAAAAAGCTCTATGGCTTAGAAGAATACTTGAAGATTTGGGTCTACCTCAACAAGAACCTACACCATTGTATTGTGACAATCAAAGTGCAATAGCCTTGGCAAAGAATCCAATTTTCCATGCAAAGTCAAAGCACATTTCCCTCCACCACCACTTCATTAGAGAGCACATTGCACAAAAGAAAGTTTCCCTCATCCATTGCAAAGGTGAAGATCAAGTTGCAGACATTTTGACAAAACCTCTTTCTAGAGAGAAATTTGAATTTCATTGTAACAATTTGGGTTTGATACCCCTTCATGTAATTACCACAAGTAAAGATTAAAGGGGGGTGTTAGAATTTAATCTTTCCTTGGTAATTATGTATTTAAAAGATAAACCAAGGTATCCTAATGTATTTTTCCTCTAGTCCAAGTGGGAGGACATGTAATATTTGTAATTTCCTTTATTAAGGAAAATAGATATTCCTCCTTATGAGGAATCCTACACTTGTCTCACACACTAGTGAAATGTGGCATACACAGAATTGGGAGTTACAATGTAACTCCTTTCTCACATCTCTATTAAGAGATGGCTCTTCTCTCTCATTTTCTATGAGATTCTTCTTCTTCTTGATTATTTTGTATGAGCTTCTCTCTCTCTCTCTCTCTCTCTCTCTCTCTCTCTCTCTCTCTCTCTCTCTCTCTCTCTCTCTCCCCCTCTCTCTCTTAGGTATTTGTTGCCAATTTCATTAATATCACAGAGGTTTTTTTATGCTTTTCTCCCTTCAAAATCTGTTCTCCTTTGTTGCTTGGTTTTGGTGAATGCTCCTAGTTTTGCATTAATTCATGGTAAATCTTCTTATTCGTAAGCTTGTTGATTAAACAAGTTCCTATTTCTCTCTATATTTTGTTATTATTTTAACATTTTCTTTCAAGGACTTGCTGCTCTGATACCAATTGTTAGAAAGTAAAGTGCACCAAGATAACTGAGAGGGTGGGGGGGGGGGGTGAATCATTTATCTAATAATTATAACTTTTATCAACTTTAATAGATTTTAACCATGTAAGCAATATAATTACCAACTATAGAAAGATATTCATACACAATAATACAATGACACAAGACATGTTGACTAGGGAACCTCTTGATCAAAGAGTAAACCCCGGTGGGAATGATGCCCACAAAAGATGCACTAATATGAATATTCCTTGTGAAAGGATGGACTCTGTTAGGAGTCTTATGAAATACATTCAATACATATGAATCCCTGTTAGGAGATTTTTAATCCCTGCTAAAAGATTCTAACTCTATTAGGAGTTATGGAAGATAGAAGGACCCACTACCCAAACAAATTCAATGGAAAGATCAGTGAACACACTATCCAAATGATCTCTAGATTATTCAAAAAAATAATATCAAATCATTACTAATCTCAACAATATGTTACCTCTTCTTTGATTGTGCTAAACCACACTCACTACTACACCAGATCTCAATTTTAGATCTTTGTACCTCGCATGTCTTCCTTCATAAATTCATTGTCACAATCATTCACTTTATCAATTTCATTCATCACACACACTTAAAACAAGGAAAAAAATTCCTTCCTTTATACCACACTCAATTAATTAAAAATGAGTCGGCATCCAATTACAAAATAAAAATTTCCACACGTTATATCAAAAATTACACAAAACTATCAACTTCCAATTAGAATAATTCTTCACTCATATGACCTCAAAGTTTTCACTATCATCCATGTCACTATCAAAATGTCTTCAACTTCTCTTTAACTACACAAAACCAGATTCCATCTTGATTAGGAGATATCATCTGATTTTCACAAACTGCTACTTAGGAACATTGCCTGAATATTGCTTCCACCAAAATGGTCATAACTTTCATGAATAAATGAATTATTATCTACACTCTTAACTATGAACATATAACATATCAAAGAGTATATCCTCAACATTGAATAGCTTGATCTATAATATCCCATGTGTGCTTATCAAAACACTGTCTTCTCCTCTGCTAATCTCCAGTAGATCACTGTGTTGACATCAATGATGATCATAGTCATGAATGCAACAACAACTGCTATAGAATGGCTTCCAATACTCCCATAGGATATATTTAGCATTGATTCCTAATATATTTTTCTAAGAGAACATGATCATAAGATATAGTATGGTTAAGATATAGATAGTCGAAGTAGCACAGATAGTGAATGCTAGAACAAAATAGAGTATGCAACCGACTATTGGTAATTCAAATGATTAGCAATGATATTATTGTTTTGTAAAGGCTATGTGCCTATTTTAATTAAGTTGTAGACATGTAATTATGTTTGTTTGCAAACACACTTGATCCAATTCACTTGGAACTATTGTATGTAATTAGTTATAGGGCAACCTAGTTAATTGTTTTGGTGAGCGCATATAAATATGAGATGCACCCTTTGTAGTAAACATGGAAGTGGAAATAGAGATAAGATAAGTAGAGAAAAAGTTTGTGAAGAGTAGTAAGAATGTATTAGAGCTTTTCAAGGGGTTAAAGCATCAACGCATCAAAGGAACTAATCAGACAAGTAGTGTCACAACACCAGATCATCCAACAGATATAGTGTGTATCTGATATCAGAAGGTTGTAGCCTTCACCACTTGAGCAGTGAGCTCTAGGATAGTGTGTCCCCACCCCTAATAGGGTTATTGTAAAAGACTCCTAATAGGGTTTGACCCTTGACAAGGTCACTGTACTAAAAAGCATTGTAAAGAACAACTCCTAACAAGGATCATAAGAAACTAGTGCAGTTCTTAGTGGGTGTCAATTCCCACTAGGGTTTTTACTTATTTGGGTTTCCCCATAACCATATTGGTGTTATATGTTGTGTTTATGTATCTTGTTTATGTTGATGTTCATTTCATTACTTAAGCATTCAACTTAAGTTCAAGAGTAAAGTAAAAAGATAAAATACAATGAACACTAATTCACCCCACCCCCCCCCCCCCCCCGGATCCTCTCAATGTTCACATTCCTAACAATTGGTATCAGAGCTCTGGTCCTTAGTAAAAATTTTAACTACTTGAGGTGATCATGGATAAGGGAGAAATGAAACATCTAAAAAAGAATCTTGAAGTAGCTCTTGAAGACCTTGACAGATCTGAAAAAGAAATTGAAGAACTAAAAGAAAAAGTCAGTGATTCTCAAGCTATCATCAAAAGACTAAGAACAAACTTGAAAGATTGTTCAAATAGTGATTTAGGGAAGATGATCAAAAAGATAAATGAAGAGAAAAAATCTCTAAAAGATCAGATTAAAGAGCTAGATGAAAAGCTAACTAACAATCAAGAACTTTATGATGAAATGATCAAGGAGAACCTTCAACTGAATGAAGAATTGAGGAAAGAAAACATGGAAATCTTGGAGTTAAGAAACAACAAATAAAAGTTGGTATCTAAACTGAAAGAGGCAAAGAATCACATTGATAAATTACACACAAGAAAGGATCTGATTAAATCTCAGTTGTATGCTTAGAAACTTAAAGGAGATACGAGTGACATTGGATTCAATGAGGCACAAAATTAGATTGACAACATGTGAGTAAGAATGAAAGCACCAGAAGACACCACAGATGCCAAGAAGACTGAAAATCAGACTAATGACAATACTGCAAGCTAGTAGACCAAAATTTTTATGCATGTAACAAGCATGGACACATAGCAAGGAATTGTAAAGAGGTAAGACCTTTCAATGGTTACTATTATTCATGTAATAAATTTGGTCATAGAGCTATGAATTGTAAAATAGGTCAGAAGAACAAGACTCAAAATATTTAGAGAAATTAGAATCAAACAAATGGAAGAAGTCCTTAGAGTATTACATGTTAGATATGTAATTATAATGGTCACTCAGCTAGATAGTGTAAAATGGTAACCCATATCAATGTGCTGAGAAATTTAAGGCCTCCAGTTATTTGTCACTCATGTAACAAGGCTGGACCTATCTCAAAGTTTTGTAGATGAAGAATGCAAAGTTAGGAGAGCCCTAAAAAGCCAGAAGAATCAATATTAGATACCAAAGGAGAATTCAAGTTTGCCAAAGCTGCAGAAGATGCGAGCTTGATTTGGTCAGATGAAAAGAAGGATAAGGTTGATGAGTTTGTATTGGATGCATCCATAGTGGATGCACCCTCTACATCTGGATGAATGACCCTCAGGGTCATAGGGGGAGCTAATTTAGGTCTAGACCCCTACAGGGCTGATATAATCACCCTTAGAGTATGTGCCTTTGGATTTAAACTTTTGGAGACTAGTAGAACATATGTGCAAGAGTGCACTACCTTATTGATTGTAGAATGAAAGTTCAAGATTTTTAGTGAAAGTCTGGTTTATGCGGCAAGCATTAATGATTGAATTTTTCACTTTAAAGTACTTGGAGACTTAAAGATCACTCATTTCATTTGAGTTTGAGAAAGTGGAGAGCACAGAAGCCCTAGTAGTTGATTGTGAAGGATTGAAGCTTGATTCACCAGTGAAGAAGTGTGTTTGATTGGTTGCGAAAGCCCTAATCTATTGTGACAATTCAGAAGTTCTCGAAAACAAATTGTGAAATGATATACAAGTAAGTTATGGCTACTCCTATTGTGTTTGATGTTGTGGAGAAGAAGAGATACATTTTCAAGAGGCACCCTTTGAAATCTACTTTGGATGACCTAGAAGGAACATTATCTTGAACCCCTATGGGTGTTATGCATGTTGAAGACATTTTTGCATACATTTACTATAAGAAGGAACTAGTAGGTCTTGATAGAATTAGAGAACACATTGAGACTATGATGAAACTAGATAAAACCTTCCTTGATGAGTTCGCGTAGTTGGAAAGCCATCCCATAATTGAATATGCTATGGCATATGAGTTCTATGAATCAAAGTAGATCAAGATCCTATTAAGAAAAGTTCATGATGACCTATTTTAGATGGGTGAAGTCCCAGTAAGAATCACAAGAGATCTCATTCATGAGATGATACGTCTCTCTAAGAAAGGCGTCATTCTTCCAGTAGGCAAGGATGTGAGAAAACTAGTAGAACAGACATGTAAGTCAAGAAGTGATGGCATGGAATGACAATTGAGCCTATAGAGGAGAAAGACATCAAATTGATGTCTATGATACTAGGATATAGGTTTCAACACACCAGCAGGGTGAATAGTGTGTCAGCGGCCACTATTCTTGCAACAATAAGACTTGTAAGAGAAAATGGCGAGTTCAGTCTGTGTGAGATCTTGCATGCACAAATAATAGACAATATTAGAGCCATTAAGCATGATAAGACCAAAATATTCAAGTTTGGGTCTTTGATCATATACATGTACTTCCACATACTTGGAAAGGTGTTAGATTTGCATTTAGACAAGATTATTCCTAAAATACCATAGATATCCTTTAAGGAATCTACTAAGAGCACATTTAAGGATTAAATAATGCTATAATTGAAGACATTCAATGCAAAAATGTAGATGAGGTATAGGATACCAGAAAGTATTTTACAGAAATAAAAGGACAGCATTTGCTTCATGGTAGAAACTGACACAACTTGCATGGAAGGAGTGGAGCGTAGAACAAAGTGGAATCATCCACTTGGATATGAGGTTGAGGAACCAATCCTAGAAGCATATGCATAAGTATTTCTATCAACACCTAAGGACCCTAATGAACCAAGATGGGGGCTTATGAAGAAAAGACAAGAGAAGTTGATGCAGTTTTGAACAACGCAACAACTAAGAGGAAAGTAGCTAAGGTTACTTCTGAGATACTTAGAATTCATGGAATAACATAGGTAGACCTTGAAAAAACAAGACAAGAAATAATTTCTTTGGGAATTGAGAGCACATCTATAGTAGAAGAAGAAACTGGTGATCTTAAGTTGAAGAAGATCAAGATTGAGAAGTTAGATGATCCAAAGGATAAACAGGGTAAAAAAAATGTTATCTCTCCTGCACCCAAAATAACAATTGATCTTCCAGCTCCTCCTAAGTATAATAAAATAGCTAAGAGGAAGAAAGAGACAGGTGTAAGCCACCCATCGTTGAGCACTACAAGAAATCAAAGAAAAAGCACACAAGCACCTCCAAAGGTAGTTTTCAGACCTAGTCTTCAAGTGTTGAGTACAAGGATAATTGAGGAAGGAGGAATTGATCAGATAGGAAATTTCTATGAGAAATATAGTGAGATTGACAAATCAGAGATTTATGGAATGTTATCAAACATATGCTAAAGTTTAAGAAGATAGACCTAGAACTAAAGGAAGTGATTCCAAAAAATGTATGGAACATTTTGGAATTCTTGAAGAGATAGTCAATTGAGGAAGATATGAGAATAAGAGAGAAAATTATAGATGAAAGCCTCCCGGTATGTTCTCTAGAGGAGAAAACATATTGGCTAGATTTGGTGAAGCCGTATGGTGCAAGGGCACCTAGAGAACACAAAGAACTCCAAATACCTATGAAGGCACACTTGGAGTACACCAAGACATCAGAGCACATAAATACATCTAAAGACATCAACTAGAGGATAATGGCACCTATAATGGCCTATGAGGTCATTTCATGCAATAAAAAATGGCAAAATGTGTAATCAGTCCTAAAAGGCCTAATAAGCCTTAGGACCAAAATTTGGAGTCTAGGATAGAATTAGATGTTACAAGTTTCAAATAGGATAAATTAGTATTAACAATAGGTTAATGATTCCATTTAAATGATTTGGTAAAGTTTCCTCACTTAGCAATTACAAATATTCAAAAGTTACAAAGTTATAAATTTGAATTTTCAAATTATAACGGTTATGGACATTTAGGAGGGAATTAGTTTTGTTATTGTTTTAGGTCAAAATAACCCATCCAACCACTTTGGATTGGTTGGGGTAGTTGATAGGATTTTATTAAATGTTCAAAAGTCCCATTGTATGGATAGGAGACTCTAATGTACCGACTGTACCCAATTTTGGAGAAGGAAAGCTTCTTTCAAATGCTATTTCTTGACTTCTTGAATTTGTTTTGAACATATTTGCAATTGGTTTTTTGTATTTTTTATGCATTGGAGTGATTAGGCACTGATCATATATCTTACCCATGCTTTTGTGAATTCTATACTTTCAATTTTGTTCAATCAATTCTGACTGGCAGTGTTGTTACAACAATTCCTTTAATAGTTTTGTTAGTTTCTAATTGGATATGGTCATTCTATGACCCCATGGCACTGTAACCCAATTGGAATGACATTTTAATAAAATGTATTTTAGTCCACTAACATGATTTGATGTAGTGATATGCTAATTTCTTGGTGATCACCAATTTTGTGAAGGGAAACTAATGAAAGTTGCTTGGTATGCTACAACAATAGCTATTTGGCCTTAAGGAGGGGTCAATTTTATGATTGATTGTGTGTAGGAATGTTAAGGAAAAGGTGAATCAAACCTCAGTTGTTGTAGGAAACCTTGGGAAGTGTGACATTGAGGAAGCCCTAGATTTAAGGGTTTTGAGGGCACAAATTGGGGTTTTTGTATCTAGAAACCTCTTGGAGTCAAATTGACTTCATATTCCTTTGATTTGAACCTAGTCATGACATTGTAAAAATAATTGGAGCCTGGGAGTTTGATTGGTTAGTACTTCCTTTGTAAATGCATGAGTTTTAGGCCTTAAAAATATGAGAAACAATGCAAATAGTCATATACCTTCCAAAGTAACCTACCCTATCCTTTTGGTATGTTAAGGTACTCCATAAAGGGTACTTAAATATATAATTTTTTTACCTAGTGTTTTGGGAAAAGTTGAAGATAAAGCCTTGTGAAGGTTGTTGCAGGGCTACAAGACAATGCTAATAGGCCTAGTGGTAGTTTGAAGGAGTTTTGAAGGTTTAGAAATGTTGGGTCTTACTTGGAACCACAAAAACTCTTGAATAAAACTTAATACAGTCTGAAGATACCATTTCCATCATCATTTTCCATTTGGGTTAGTCTTGGTGTGATTGAGAACATTTGGAGAACTTGAGGGCTTGGGGATAGTGCCTAAACCTCTAAAATTTACAAACTCTACTTGTAAAACCTCAACCACCACCCCTACCTCTACATCACCATACCTCAAAACCAAGTCTAGAACACTACATATCATGGATAAGAATTATGAGTTGGTTGCAAAGGAAATAGAGAAAGCCTTTGAGAAAGTTTTTTTGAATAAGCACATGTACCCACCTACTGCACCCACGACTCAAGTGCCAAAAAAGGTAGCCAAGGAGTCAGAGACCACAAATATACCACTTACAAGTCCTTAGGATTCAGTGCCTATAGTTGAAAAACCTACAGAGGTAGAAAAGTCTGTGACCATGAAAGAGACTCAAAAAGATGATAAAATTTTTATTGATAATATAGAAATTGCTATGGCAACCACATATATTGATTTGGATAAATTTGAAGAACCCTTTGTAAGAACACAAGAGGTTGAGACTCTATGTGGTGACACTCCTAATCAGAAAGAATAAATATTGATTGAAGATATAACAGATGAAAAAGAAGAAAAGGAAACAGAAAAGAAGAAAGAAGAAGAAATGAAAGAAAGTGAGATAATAGATGAGCCATTTGTTGAGATGCCAATCATATTAAAACAAGAAGTGATGGATAAAAATCCTATGACTCCATTACCTTTTGTATCATTGTTGTCAAGTTTGACACCGAACACCACTAGCTTGGACTCTTGGGGAGAAGAAGACATGATTAAGATCAGTGTCCTAGCCATGGAGAAAGAAAAAGAAAAATAGGTGATGAGGAATCCTTTGTTTGTCGAATCAGTCAACATTTTGAACAACCTGTTACCTTTAGACAAGAAAGTGTCTAAGGTCCATTCAGTTGATGGTGTAAGCACAATTCTTTCAAACTTCAAGACTAATTTTTCTAGCTTGGAAGAATCTACATCCCTAACTGCAGAAGAGAAATATATGAAGAAGAGACTAAGTGAATTGGTTAGCAACTTTGCACTTGACCTAAGCTCACTAAAGACTAGTCAAGCATCTTTGAAGGAGTTTGTAGCAAAGGGTAGGAAGATTATTCCTAACTGTATAAGCCAGGATAAGTTAACTACTGATCTATACAAGAAGATCCAAGAGGCATAAGAAATGATAGAAAATGTAAGGAAATCAATGGAAGATCCCTCCACCAATGTCAACATGTGTAATAATGTGTACCAAGGACAGATAGATAAGATTGAAAAAGTTGAGAAAGAGATGTCTAAGATAAGGGAAAGGAAAACACATCTTAGGAATGCACTTGTGCCCTCTCTGGATGTAATTAATTAGAACATCAAGGAGATCGATGCCACCATGGTGACATATGATCAAGGTCCTAGCATAGATTTTGAGAAGATGGAGAAGCTAACATATGCCTTATGTGCCCATCTCCAAACTATCAATGCACTGATTACATTTTGGAAATAAGAGATCCACAATTTGCAGATTGCATAGCTGGATGTACTTTCTTTGTAAGTACTTATAGAGATACATTTTTTGAAGCACCTTTGTCATTAATGGAGAAGGGGGAGTATTGTGTATAGAATATGGATTCTTGGAGTCTTATATGTAAAGAAGATGTATAGTACAGAGTCTAAGGGAGATATAAGATAAAGTATGTTGAAATTTTTTTTGTATAAGAGTATAGTTAGTAACTTTGCCATATTCCTTTGTTGCCATCAATGGAGAGATTGTTGGAAAGTTGACTATGTTGGATCTTTTCCTTGTAGGACCAAACTTGAATCAATAGATGGGCTTGATTCTCAGGGTAGGCACTCAAGTTTGACAAGAAAATAGTCCAATTGATGAGGATTGAAAGGAATTCTGCTTCTTCTTTGAGCTCCACATCACTCAGGCAGGTATTGCCTTATCTGCACACTCAAAAACCTCATGACAAACAATAGGCCTGTAGATAGATTATTGTGGAATAGTATTCAAACCCCTTTAGGTATCCTGTACCCCAATGAAAACAATTCATATGCAATAGCCCTACTTGCATAGAATGAACCTAAAGACTAAAATGGAACTCCTACTACTACTACCAACATGAAAGGGGAAGGTATTTGATTTGAATGATTTTAATGTTGGGTTGAAGAGATCCCTGAGATACCCTAAGTCTCTCATAGACCAGTGCCTTATCCAATGGGCCATAGAGTCGAATACTCTATTGTAATAGATAGCTATGAAACAAGAAGACAATGTACTCAATGTGTTGATGCCTAACATCAATCACACACCATGACCAAACCTCACTTTAACAACCCACCTATGTATTCAAGTATGTTATTACCCATCCAAAGGATTTTAACCCTCCCCTTAGAAGAGACCTATAAATAGATAATACATTAACTAGCATCCACTGGAAGACAAGCATGACATATCTTTGACACCTCAACTCATACATACATGAAAACTAATCCTAAACCAATTATCTCTATGGAGACAAATCCACTTGTAAACACATGGGAAATGGAAACAAAAAAATCAAACACCCTTGATGTATGATCAATGAGTTCAGAATTCAAATGGAGATAGCTTGGTAACAGTAAGAATATACTGAATCCTCATACATAAGACAAATTAGTTACAATACATATCATATTATCTGAGCCAACAAAGGAGAAAGGAACACCCTATATGCAGAGAAGTAGAGAAAATCTACAAGAAAAGGATCCTTCATGGAACCGAAAAGGAACCCTTGGGAACTAGGATTTTAGAACCCTTACAAAGTCAAAATTACAACCATATATACCCGTGGTTATCTTGGAATCCTACACAAGTTAGGATACAACAAGCTATGGATAACCATGATAAGGGTTAGGGTTTCCACCCATGAAAACAATTCAAAAGATCAAAAATTATTGCACTTTGGGGAAAACCAAGCAACCTGGTGAAGAACAGATCAAAATTTGATCTCCAATTATGATAATTCTTAGAATAGTGTACAGAAGATCATAAATCCACCATGAAAACCAATCTATTCAACCACCTGCAACACACCTTGAGCCAAAACCACACAGTTAAAACCCTGTAGATGATCACTTAACACCCTAGACCACACTACAACAACAAGCACCACCAAACCAATTGAAATCAGCTGTTAAAACCATAAATTTTGGTACTTCCTGTCGTTGGAAACCCTCTACAAATTCAAATTTGAAAATAAATGGCTACTTTATGGCACTTGCAAAAAATCAGTGGTCAACGTTCAAATATGAACCAACTTTAAGTCATGGCTGTAAGATCTTCATGTTTCACAGTCTTTTACGATCTTAACTCAACTGCCAAAAGATTGAAAAACTTTGACTGGGCCCGCATCAGGAAGATCGACGACTGTCTGAAGTTTGCAAAGACTTCCAAGATTCTATTAGATTACATGCCCACTGTTAGATCGAGAATCTTCTCCCATCTCTGACAACCATCTGAAAGGAAACAAAATCAATGGCCGTCGCAAGATTTTAAGCCTCTGACAAAACCGATAAGATTATATGCCATTCATCGATTCACTGATAGGATCAGGACCCACTGACACATCTGAAAACTAGGTCCCACTGACAAGATTCCACCTCATACTATGTGGACCAATAAAAAACCTCCAAATTAGCTCCACCTGACACTGGAACCACTGCTAAAGATACATTTGAGACAAATGAGATCAACGGCTGGCATAAGATCTCAAGCCTCTGACAGATTCCATGAGAACTTACGCCCATTGTTGGATGGATTACGGAAGTCAGGACCCACTGACCCATCAGAAAATTAGGTGCCACTGACACATGCTGAGTTGTTTACTCGTGGACCAATAAGAAAATGCTGACATGGCACACCTGGCATGTGGAACCACTTAAAAGGAAAGGAAACATCACCCAATGAGATCAACGACGGTCTTAAGATCTCATGCGTCTGACACATCGCTTGCGAACATACGTCCACCATTAGATGGAGATGGTGTCAGAGCTAGGCCCAGGGAAAATAAAGGCTTCCAAAACATAGGAAAAATTAAAGCTCAGGACTTAGGAAAATTATTTCGGAAGGGAACTATAGGGCTTAGGAAAAATTAAAACACGGGCACATAGGAAATATAAAGGGGACCCCGCCAACACATGAAGAACCTAACCGCATGACATAAAGTGAACCCATTTAAATAGCACATGCAGATAAAAGGTTTTAAGTGGCCTGAAAAGCTAACTTGAAATTATAACAAGGCCAAGGTAAAAACAAAGGGTTTTTTATGCAATGGCTAGTTTTTTGAATATTTTGCTTAGGGCTTTAGCCAGAGACATGAAAATGACATAGTGACCAGGGGAAAATTGCTAGAGCCATGAAATTTTTTGCAAGGTACTAATAGACTATATTGTTGTATATGACTAAATATAGTGTTTTTATTATGGTAACAAAGTCATATAGTGTTTTGGAGTCAGTGCACATTATCAGAGGATCAGAATTTGGCTAAGTACAGAAGACTAGATAGTTAATAGAGTACTAGTAGATCAGAGCATCAATGCACATGCGTACGATAGAATTATGGTATGTTCCCTAGAAGATAATTTTGTAAGAGTGTATTCATGCTTGGTCTAAGAGTGCATGAATAGAAGATACAGTATGGTGAAGATGCAGACATTTGAAGTAGCACAGACAGTGAATGCTAGAACAAAATAGAGTATGTAGCTGACTATTGGTAATTTGATTAGCGATGATATTATTGTTTTGTAAAGGCTATGTGCCTATTTTAATTAATTTGTAGACATGTAACTATGTTTATTTATAAACACACTTGAGCCAATTCACTTGGAAGCTATGTATGTAATCAATTATAGGCCGACCTAGTTAATTGTTTTGGTGAGTGCATATAAATATGAGATGCGCCCTTTGTAATAAGCATGGAAGTGGAAATAGAGATAAGATAAGAAGAGAAAAAGTGTGTGAAGAGTAGTAAAAATGTATTAGATCTTTGCAAGAGGTCAAAGCATCAGTACATTAAAGGAACTGATCAGACAAGAAATGTCACAACACCAATTCATGTAGCAGATATAGTGCATAGCTGAGATCAGAAGGTTGTAGCATTCACCACTTGAGCAGTGAGCTCTAGAATGGTGTGTCCCCACCCCTAATAGGGTTATTGTAAAAGACTCCTAACAGGGTCTGACCCTTGACAAGGTCATTGTATTATAAGCATTGTAAAGGACAACTCCTAACAGAGTTGCAAATCTTCTAACAAGGATCATAAGACACTAGTGCAGTTCTTAGTGGGTGTCAATTCGCATCAGGGTTTTTACCTATTTGGGTTTCCCCGTAACCATATTGGTCTTATGTGTTTCATTTATGTATCTTGTTTATGTTGATGTTCATTTCAGTACTTAAGAATTCAAGTTAAGTTTCAAGAGTAAACTAAAAAGATAAAATATAGTGAACACTAATTCACCCCCCCCACCCATCTTAGTGTTCTCATTCCTAACAGTAGTTTCCTAGGAAAGAAGAGATAGATTTGGGTGTTTAAATGTAAAATTAATGGTGAAGAATATGTACACACATTTCTTTAGAAGTGAGATGCCCACTAAAGAAGAGGGTAAAGAGGTTTTGGATCTGTGTGACCCAGTTCCCCTACCACAATGGCTCACTGAAGATGACCTCAGTGTTTATTCAAGTCTATATGAGATGATTGGACTCCCCCCCAAGATTGAAGTTTCTTTCTAAAAATAGGTAATAACTTGACAAGGATCATCTTGTTCTTTATACAATGTTTTAATTTTTGATTTTCTTAAAAGCATAGTTGTTTGTGATTTTTTTCTGTAACCCTATTCCAAGAATATCATCATAGACATTATAGTGATAGGGTGTTTGAATCTTTATATAAATGTCATGGTCATGTGCCATGTGGATGCTCTATTTATCAAAACTACTTGTTGCATCAATAATCCAACTTTGCTAAGGTAAAGCACTAGATAAAAAGGCTCTATATGTTATTTGATGGCATGTATGACTGGCTTCTAGCATGTGTGTCATATTTTGCTTCTGATTAAGATTTCACCAAGTTATGCTATTGTAATTACATATGACATACACATTCTTCACCATGTCCTATTTTTTGTTTTTGTTTATCTTGGAACAACTCCAATTCAAAGCATTATGCAATTAAATTATTGGGTGAAAAAATAAACTATTAAAGTTATATTTAGACATGTAAGGATAGAAGGATAAGTCATTTCTAACATTAAAAGGCCTCATTTAGGTGGCAGATCAAGTAGAATTGAATAATATAAACATTGTCAAACTATTGGGACATTGTACAGAGAATGAACCATTCACATGAATGTTTGTCTTTGAGTATCCTTCAAATGGGACACTGCATGAGCATCTTCATTATGAGTTGTATGATGTCAAATCATGCCTATTTTTTTATTGTGCGTGAGATCACATCTCCTTTATTGATATTTGTAGAGATGACTACTTTTATTTTATTCCAGATGTGGATGGATGACATCTTGGCTGGAGTGCTCAGATGAAGATTATAGCAAGAGTGGCATATGGTTTGTAGTACAATCACCAAGAAATCATTCCTCCCATTTCCTTTGTGCATTTGGACTTCAATGCAATATATTTAATAGAAGACTTTACTCCAAATATGTGGTGATAGTTGTTGTTAGAATGATGGCTATTGTGTTGTTATTGGTGCTTTGGACATCCATATTAATACATCTAATTTAACAAGGCATTTTTTAGGGAACCAAGTAATTAATAGTGTTCATACATATAGAATAGACAAAGATCTAGTTCACCATAATTTTTAGTCCCTGCCGTTTAGGCATGAGACTAATGTTTTCTACCTACATTAACCTATTAATTTGGGTCTTGGGAATCATGCAGAAATAGTTGAACCTAAGCTTCTACTCCATTTTCCTATTAAAGTTAATTTTAGATTTTCTATTTCCTTTCTTTCATTGGCTAAGCTCATTTTTCCTAGTAGTCTTTTCCATTTTCTATTGAAAAATTAAGGGAAAATAATACCAGGTGATAGATGGTTTGTAAGATTGGAATATGTTGAAACTGCAAGCCCATGTGCCTTGACTACTATGTGCCATTTTTCATGCATTTTGGTGATCTATATTATAGTGTTTGTAGCATGTATTTTGAGCTCAATCGGTCATAATGGTAGTAGCAGAAGAGAAGGAGAAATGGAAGCAGGTGAAATGATTTTGTAGATACCATTGGTCGTAGTGTTGCCCAGGGTTTCCTGAGGCAAAAATTATTGAATAACTCTCTATATCCAAAGAATTGAGGTGGTTGTAGCATCACTGTCACTATCCCTGAAGAGCCAACAAAAGCACTTTGATGGCCTCCTCACAAGTTGGGGCTTCTCCAGCACCTTCTCGCAAAGAGATGCTTGAAGCTGGCATTGCTAATATTTTGACATTTCAACACTTTTTGAGAAGCTATCATTATATGAGTTCTTGTCACAAATTTATTTCTCCATCGAAGACCAATTTATTTATAGGTTGTTCTAGAAATCATAAATATGGGTACAAATGATCATTCAATCAGGTTTGGCTCTTTATCAGATTTGGGTATAGGTTTCATTGAATTCTTCCAAGAGATTCCATTGAATCTCTGGATCCTTATTCTGAAATTTTTTGTATTGATCTATCATCTTAACTCTGAAATAATTTGGCCAAGTGAGCAACATGAAATTACAGGAATGAAATTCTTCAGAAAGTAGAGTTTTTGCATAGATAATCTATGTGACAACATTGAAAAGATCTGATGCAATGTCGACTGGACTAGAACTAACAAATCAAGTTTTCTTGTCCTTATTTCGTTCTTAACTTTAAAAAAATAAATTGTTGGGCTATTATGATTATGAACATTCCTATAAAAGATGAGGTACTCTTTATGTAGTTTCAGCTTAAATGTTTTAGCTTTCACACTTGTATATATGTCATATAGCTTCTCTACTAGACTATTGTGCTCAAAGTCTTGACTATTAATATTTATATAAAAAAGATAAGTCCTCTATTTGTACCTTTATCTAATTCAGACCAAATCAAGAAACCCCTTTGACTGCAGCTCACATATATATAAATGAATGAATGAACCATAGTTGTTAAAATATCCTTTCATATATAAAGATTGAAATATATGATTTTGTTGTAGGAAATGGAGAAATCTATGAGCATTCGAGCTCAAAAGATCATGAATATAAGGAAGTGGATGACCAGTCTCCAATAGAAGAAGTGGCTCTGACTGTGCCCACAACTGATGATCCAGAGCTCCCTATGTTAACTTTTCGAGTGTGGGTGCTAAGAATTTTATCTTGTGGGTTAATTTCATTGTTAAATCAATCTGTTTCCTATAGAGAAAATCCCATCAACCTTATAGTAGTGTCTGTTCAGATTGTAGTTCTACTAGTGGGTAATTTCATGGTAGCCACATTGCCCAGGAAAGGAATTAATTTTCCTAGAACAAAATGGCATTTTTCTCTCAATCCAGGGGCCTTCAATACTAAAGAGCATGTTCTTATTACCATATTTGCAAGCGTGGGAACTAGTGGAGTTTATGTCATCAATATTCTAACCATTATTAAGGCCTTCTACTATAGGGACATGAATCCTGTAGCAACATGGCTATAGGCTCTAACTACATAGGTATAAGGTCTATATGGAAAATTAGATTGTGGGTTAAATTCAGATTTAGATTATCTTAGATTATAATGTTTAGGGAGAGAATTTTTATTTGAGATCTCATGTGACCAAATGCTAGGCTTTGGATGGGCTAGGCTATTCAGAAAATTACTAGTTGAGTCTTCTTACATGTGGTGGCCTACAATGCTTGTTCAAGTTTCAATTTTTAGGTAGGTTGAAATCTATTGCCATTTTTCAAATATTGAAGAGTAATTACTAATTAGTTTTCTATAAAGATGAGATATAAAATAGTATCATATTAAATCTTTGAATACGAATAAAGATGGGTGGAATCTTTTACAAACAATTTGATTTTGCCGATGTATGGGGTAGGTCAGATGATAGGTTCCTCCTCCCACCTTTGTTCTAGCTTTAACATTTAGTGGTTTTATATTTTACTTTTACATTGTACGTTGTTGTCTAGTTTGAATTATGAGATAGTGACAATTTTCTTCCATTTGTTTCTTGGATACATATAAGACTATTTTATAAATAATAATATAGATACTTATTCATATAAATTAAAAATAAACATACATTAAGTGATCCATTATTATCAAAAACTATACCAAACACTATTATTTTCATTTTGTAGAAACTACACCAAAGAATGTTGTTTGCACATTTTTTTCCCTAAAACCAATGAGAAAGTATATGGACTTAATTTTAGAGTTATCTGAGGTGAATTTCATTGAAACAAGTATCTGCTACTACACCACATTATTTAAATATCCATCAAATTATCTTTCCCTTAGATTGTGTGAATGATGAATCCTAATCCACATTCCTCTATATTGGTAATGGTGATGCAGGGCACTTCATGAAGAAGAGAAGAGACCAAAGCAAGGGATGACAAGACTGCAGTTCTTCATCATAGTATTAACATGCAGCTTTGCATATTATATAGTTCCCACCTTCTTTTTACCTTCCATATCTGCCATGTCCATAGCTTGTTGGATATGGAAAGACTTTGTAACAACACAACAAATTGGGTCAGGCTTATATGGCCTAGGAATTGGATCCTTCGCCTTAGATTGGGAAACAGTTGGTTTTTAGGTAGTCCATTAGCTATGCCATGGTTTTCCATAGCCAACACTATGGTTGGTTTCATCCTCATTGTCTACATCATCCTCCCAATCTCATACTAGACAAATGGTTATAGTGCCCAAAAATTCCCACTTATTTCTTCTCATGTTTTCTCAGATGATAGCCAGTTATATAACACCACCGGGGTGTTGAAGAGTGATTTCACATTAGACAAGGATGCCTATAACCAATACAACAATCTCAACATGAGCAGATTCTTCACTATCACATATGGTCTAAGTTTTGCAACTCTTGTTGCAACCATCTGCCATGTCCTCTTCTTTTATGGAAAGTAATCATATTCATTCACAGATCTATTTAGTCATTTAATACTTTTGTTTTTAATATATCACATTCTATTATGTTATGGATCATTGTTTCAAATCACATTCTATGATCTATTATCAGAATAATCAAGAATTTGATCATGGATCATAAATCATGAATTATAAGTCATCTAATGAGTTATTTCTTTTGAAACTAATCTCCATGATGTTATCTCAAAGCGAGGAAGGAGGAGCTTCCTTTGAGTGGAAGCGAGCAGCCGAATAAGAGGTGCAAAATTTAATTAACTATTTCCTACACATTTTTATCCTCTTTTTGTTTTTTAATTTTACTTTGGTAGATATTCTGGCCAAATTAGGGTTGTGAGGGTTAAAATTGAATTCAAGTTCATTAAACTGCACCAAAATTTGTAATAATTGATGTTCAGAGAAGAATTCACCTATTTTTGGTTAGAACTTTTTGTATTAATAATTTATTTTACTAGTGTAGCTTTTTGGCCGAGATGCCATGACCAAACGGTATCTCTCCTCAAAGTTCTTTGAGGAACTTATCATTTTTTTAATTTCAAATTGTTGTCATCAAGTTATGGCTGATAGACAATTAGATACAATTATATTTTTAACTATAAAAATCTACTGAATTCATTTTCTAGAGGTTTTTCTCCTTTCCTTGATTGTTTTTGGGTTTTATGAAGGCATGCTATGTGGTACATGTTATACACTAAGTTTTCACCCTTGTTTCAAGCTCTCGTAGTCTTGATAACCTAGTATAACATGGGAATCATCTCCAGGTTGTGGGACCTATGCTAACTGAGATGAGACCTCTAGGTTCTAGGCTAGTTCCTCTTGGATAATCACCTTAATTTTCTTCTAGACATAAAAGTAAAACTTTTATTGGAAAGGGATAGAAGGAGTGCTTGGAAAGGGAAATGACTAAAAGCAAACTACCTACTAGGTGATACACCAAAATTAGGGTTTGGATCTCAGTATAGAGGAATGGAATCAATGAAAGGATTAGGTCTAATAGGTCACAACTTATTGAATAGGCTTTCATAAGTGTTTCATAGGAGGGCCTGAACATCAGACACAACTTATGACCTGCAAGCAAACATTCATTTCTGCAATTTGGTGTAGGATTGAGACAAGACTGTTAGGGGGCTGAAGTATACCCACAAAACATCTAAATCAAATCAAACAAAATAACACACACAATTACAAAAACTAAGAGTGATCAGGAACCCTAAGATATCATTGAAAACATCATATACTTTAATCCAATAAGAGATAATTCAAACAAGGAAGCATAGGGACATGAAGGATTGTCACAAAATACCTCTGCAATGTTTTTATTATCAATGGGAACTTTACAACTATATAAGCTAGGGGGTAGAAATGATACCATAGATGACCCTTAAGAGAAGATAAATTTCTTCTACAATTGTCCAACTCTGAGCTTTAAAAGCTCTGAAAATACAATATATACATCCTCCTTTGCACATAGGCAAGAGTAAAAAATCTAACTAGGGTTAGATAATTTTGCATTAGAATAATGATAAACCCTAGCTTTGTCAAGTTTGATTATAAATATATCTATGTAAAAGAAAAACTGATCAGATATTTCTTTGAGTGCCCCTCCCTGTACTTTACAATCAGCCTCTAGACAAGCAACCCGGACTCATCTACTTCTCTTGCACAAAGTCTTGCCATGAATGCACTAATTTGGTACTCTCAAAAAAAAATAAATGACCAAAGATGGCCACCCAAACCCTTGTCATCATCTTCTCCAACTGTAATCATCCTTGAAACATAAATTTTAGTTACCCATTTTGTCGCAACCAACCATTGGATCAAAAACTAGCCAAAACCCTGGAAAGAAATAAATTTGAATTTAAATATTAATGGCTAGCAGGTGGTGCCATACTTTTCCTCCATCAATGGCCAACATTTAAATCTCAATCTCCTTTTAAAACATGACTGTTAGATCTTCTTATTTACCTAAGAACCATTCATTTGTAAAATTAACCTCAAGTCCACCTCGGGTTACCCTTTTCTCATTGGTTGTAGGACCGTTAATTGTTTTAACTGACCCTGGTTAAGTCTGGCAAACCTAAGAAACCCCTTTAGTCACTGATTCATCTAATATTTTCTAACCCTAGGCCCATTCACCACTTGGAAATCTTATTCACCCTTGACTACTTTGTAGGCATACACCTCAGCAAGCTTTGACATGGTCCCACTACTGCTTAGATTCTAATCTAAGGACGGGCATATGATCTCATGGCCCCTAAATATTCTTTCAGATCATTCGCCAACCCCTAATCCCATTAAGCCATGACCCCACTAACACATCGATCCACCTGGAAGTCCAGTCATCACCACGTAGACCAATCAAATGCTTCACACATTAGCCTATCTGACAACGCAGACCCACGGCCTACAGAAAGAGCATCAGATGGTTGTCACAAGATCACAAGGGCTTGGAAGATCCCTTGCGATCAAGTGACAACTGTAGATCTAAGGTCCACTGACATCCCTGTGGATACTCTAACATGGTCCTACCAATAGAGCCCAGCTGTCATCTAACCGACCAATGAAGAACGAGCATGTTAGAAACTGAGGACCCACCTAACAGAGCTCAGATATAAAGCAAGATCAATGGTAGGTTCATGATCTCATGTATCAAAAAATCTCCTCTAGATCATGTGCTAGCCATTAGATCATCATTGATTGAAAACCATCAGGCCTGCATTGACATGGCATCGAATCACAAGTCTTGACCAATCACAAATGCACAGCTTAGACTACATGGCAGGACCTACTGACAAATGAACTTATTGTAGGCAGGAAGATTGATGATTGTCACAAGATCTGATGGAATCTTCTAAGGCCATGAGATTATGTGACAACCATTGGATCTAGAATCTTGACTTGGCCATGAAACCAAGACGGCCAACTGAAATGGTAACCGCTTGCGAGATCGCTGAATGTTAAGGAGTTAACCACCAGGAATTAGAGATTTAAGTGGCTGATAAAGTAACAAAGAAATATAACAGGCCAAAGGGTTTTCTAACACAATGACTAGTTTTATGAATAATTTTAAGGACTTTTCACCTAGCTAGGGACCTAGAAATAGTTGTAGAGACCAGGGAGGAAAAGATAAACCCATGAAATTTTGTAGTATTTGGAAGGATAAAAATGCAGACCTTGAAATGGGAATTGGCCAAATTTGCATGCATATGAAAATTGGGGTAACATTTTGGGGACTTATGCTGGATGTCAGCCTGCTAGACATGGAAAACTAGTGGCCTTGACATATCCATTGGGCATGGGGTCATCAAAAAATCAAAAATCTCATAAGGAAATAGAACTTGTGCATAGGCACTTCTTGAAAAGTAGGAAACTATCCTACAAAGTAGGGAAAGAAAGAAAAAACACACATTTACAAGAATTACATAGAGGGATTAACCTCAAAATAGGGCTTCAAGTGGAAACCATTCACTGATATTGGCAAGGCATCTCCTTCAAGGGTTGATAGTTGAAAATCATTAAACCCCTTGCACTCTGTTATAAAAAATGGTCCACACCAAAATGAGTCAAATTTGGTATGTCTGCAAGGCTTGGATTTGAACTCATCTCACCTGAGGACTACATCTCCAACCTTGAAATTTTTGATCCTAGCTCTTTTGTCAAAACTCCTCTTTTTTGGATCTGATGGAATTCCATATCCTGCATTGATTTGTCTCTGACTTCCTCTAACTCCACGAGCTAAACATACCTAATTTGCAAGGGGTCTCCTTCTTCAAATAGGGCATACTGAGTAGCCAAGTCCAGAGCTGGTAGCTCAATTGAAATGGACAACTTAGCCTCCTTGCCATACACTAACACATAAGGAGAATTCCCAATGATCTTCTTTGGAGTAATTTTATCTAACCACAAGGTAGACTTCAACTTTGTATGCCAATCTCTCTGACTGTCTTGCAGAGTCTTCTTGATTATCTTAATCAAATTCTTGTTTGTTGATTTTGCTAAGCCATTGCCTTGAGGGTAATAATTTGAACTGGTATTCAGATAGATGCCATTCTTGACTACCCACTCTAAGACTTTGAGGCCTATGAATGCTAATGCATTATCTGATATGATGGAATCAGGAGTGCCAAACCTAGGAATTATATCATCATAAAAACTTAGGACAGCACTCTCATTGGCTTCTTTTAATGCAATTGCTTTTGTCCACCTAGTGAAATAATATGTTGCAGTAATTATCCATTTATGCCCTACACTAGATGGAGGATTGATCATGCCAATGAAGTCTATACCCCATTTCATGAAAGGTTACTCTATTCTGACTGACTGTAGGGGCAAGGCTGCAAGCCTTTCTTTTCCTACAAACATTACACACATGATTCATTTTCTCACATAATCATGACTATCCTTAAAGATAGATGGCCAATAGTATCCAACTCTCATGATTTTAAAAGTAGTAGTCCTAGGGTAAAAGTGACCTCTAGAAGGTCCATCATGAAAATCAAATAGGACATCTACTACATTTTCTAAATCAATACATCTTAAAAGGACACCATTGTGATCCTTTCTGAAAATAACTTCATCTATCAACACAAAAGGAACAAATTGCAATCTATAATACTTCCTTTTTGCTGAATCCAAACCTGTAGGACATTGTCCTGTCTTTAAATAATTGATCATATTAGGCAACCAACTTGTTTCCTTGGCTTGTTCTTCTATAGGATGCACCACTAGAGATGCATCTATTTTCTCTGATTTCTTTGAACTCTCATCCCCTACCAAATGCTCACAAAGACCTCTTCCTCTAACCAGTTTGGTAGTTTGAATATCTATGTCATATTCCATCACCTTGGTGATCCAACCAGCTCTTTTCTCATTTACGTCCTTGGAAAGCAAAAACTCTTTGACACTTGGATGAGTAATTTTTAAATGTACCTTGCTATGGGTCAATAGATATCTGAACTTTTTAAGGCTCTTCACCATAACAAGTACATGTTTCTCTACAAAAGAGTATCTCTATTCATATTCCTCTAAACCTTTGCTAAAGAAAGCAATAGGCTGCTCCAATCCACTTGAATTTTCTTGAGTCAGCATTTTAGATATAGCATCATGACCTCCATAAGCATAAAGGATAAAATCCTTATTGAAATTTTGGTTTAGCAGGGTAGAGGCTTCTGTTAAGGCCTCTTTGATAGCTTGGAAATTGACTCTCCCTTCTTTGGTCCAACTAAAAGTTGAACTCTTCTTTAACATGGCTGTCAAAGGCTTTAGTAAATCTGCATTGTTAGGCAAGAACCTCCTAACAAAATTAATATTTCCTATGAAAGATTGGAGACTTTTCTTATGATGTGGAAATGGTAGTTCTAAGATGGTTGCAATTCTCTCAGGATCTACTATGATCCCTTCTTTGGATACTACATATCCCAACAATTTTCCTTCATGGACTGCAAACACACATTTCTTGGGATTGAGAGATATCCTAAATTCTCTACACCTTTCAAAAATCTCCCTCAAATGTTTGATGTGATCTATTGCATGCTTTGAATAGAGAGTTATGTCATCTAAGTAGACCAACAAAAACTTGTACATTAGCCTCTTAAAGGCCATATCCATTGCCTTTTGAAATGTAGCACCTGCATTTTACAAACCAAAGGGCATCTTTTGATAAGCCATGGTTCCCCACTTGGTTGTAAATGCAGTCTTGTATTGATCCTCTTCATTCACTAAGATCTGATTGTATCCTGAATAGCCATCCAATAATGAAAATCTCTCAGATCTAGAGACACATTGTAAGATTTGCTCCATGGAGGGTAATGGATGGCAGTCTTTTAGAGAGGCTCTATTAAGATCCCTGAAGTCAACACATAACCTCAATTCCCCATTCTTCTTCCTGAGAGGAACAAGGTTGGAAACCTAACTAGTATGCTTAATGGGGTAGATGATACCACTTTCTATTAGTTTGAGTACTTCTTTATGCAGAAGTGGCTCAAGCTTGGGATTAACAAGCATTTGCTTTTGCCTCACTGGTTTGGCATTAGGTTCTAATTCAATGGTGTGTTGAGCAAGGGTAGGATCAAAACCCTTGAGGTTTTCATATTTCCATGCAAAAACATCACTAAATTCTTTGAATAATTGGATGTAATCCTACTTTTCCAAATTGTAAGCTCTTACTTGGTTCCAACTCTAATTCAATACAATGTTCTTGTTGAACTACCAATCCAGCTTTGCTTCTCTTAACTTCATCATCCTTGTTGAAGATAGTCTCTAGGGTGACAAGACCTCTAGGCATCTTATTAGACTTAAGTTGTATCACCTGATCACCATAGTTTTGTGATAGCCTATCTTGATTGTATTCTGAAAAAACATCTTCTTCAAACAAGAATTGAAAAATTTGTTCATCATTGTCAAACACTTGCCAATTGACATTATTATTAGGAATAGAAGGTCTGACAATAACCTTGATATGTTGTTGATCTATTTCCTTTGAAATGCTATTTGGAATGTGATACTAAGATCCAACAGCAGCTAACCTATCTACACTTTGATTTAGCTTCCTAGGGATAGCAACAATATTAAAAGCACAAAAATCTTCAATTACATCCCAAACTCTATGCTTCTATGCTTTCAAAGTGTCATTCTTGGTTGCACTTATCCCTCTTACTTGGCTAACAACTAACTCACTATCACCATAAAATTTTAAGGCCTTAAGCCCTCTTTTTCTAGCCCACTCTAGTCCATTGACTAGACTTTCATACTTTGTAGTATTGCTAGTGTAGGAGAAACTAAATCTAAAGGAAGTATAATACCTTTCTCCTTTTGGGGACACTAACATAGCACCACCACCATCTACTTCTAGCCCCATCAAAAAATAGTTCCCAAACCTGATTGTTCTGATCTTCTGAATCAGTGTCTTCTTTAAAAAGGCTTGGTTCCATGGCTTCACTTTCTTGTATCAAATAACTTCCCAAACCAAAATCCAAAATAAGGCTTTCTT
This sequence comes from Chamaecyparis obtusa, assembly GCA_027943335.1. Lineage (NCBI taxonomy): Eukaryota > Viridiplantae > Streptophyta > Pinopsida > Cupressales > Cupressaceae > Chamaecyparis > Chamaecyparis obtusa. The sequence goes on from BSBK01004348.1 coordinate 645,721, forward strand.
GGGCCTCTGAAGCTCTTTCATCTAGAAGAATATTGGGGATACTTTCTATCTTTGTGCTTGCTTCACTAATGGTTTGGAAGTCATTGTCATCAAATGTGGGGCAGTTTATATTGATGGCATTGGACACATATGGTTCTATATGGTGTGCCACTAATGGTTCTGACTTAATGGTGACCTTGGTTCGATACCTTATATGAAATAACATGTGAGACCAATCAGAAGATAGGTAGCCTCCTATCTTGGCTGTGAACTCCCTTGAAAGACATATAGAAAATAATGTAGGGAGATCTATGATATATATATCAAGGAGGATGGAGAAATTAGGACTAGCATGAAGGATCAGACTGGTATCCTTAGCCACACCTATAGTATTGATTGAGGATCCATCAAGTTGTGTGACCTTCTTTTGGAAGGGTTCATATTTCAGTCCTAATTGGTTAGCTACCTTCTTGGGCATTACGCTGTTAGTAGCTCCACTATCTACCATACAATTATGCACTAAATATTTTCCAATGATTAGAGATACATAAAAGGGAGGTGGTTTTGAATTCCTACCTTGTCTGGCATTGGCCTTGGAGTTGCTATTCGGAACCTCCTTTTCTTGATCAGTGTTAACCAACACTAGCTTTGCAACTTCTTTTGTAGGTTGAGGAGTCACTTCCTCTGTCATAGCCTTCTTCAAAATCTCAGGCTATCCCAGAAGAGCCAAAGAGTCCCACATGGACATGGTGACATTCACCTTCTTCATGTTGTCTATAATGTTAGAAGGTGTCATAGTGTGTACTCTTTGTTGTGCTTTCACTATGATGGGCCCCACCTCTTTAGGTGTGATGGGAGTAGCTTGTTGCAGTGGCTCTATAGATGTAGTGGCTTTGGCATTGGAATCTACCCTCTCCATGTCTTGAGCTCTTCTTTTTGCTCTTGTATAAGCAACAAAATTAGAATCATCATTGACTCCATTGAACTCTGGTTGCTCCCAATTGAAAAGAGTAGTCTCACTCTCTTATGATTCTTGTTGAGGCACTAACCCACTGGATAAAGCCTCTGATTGAGCTTGGGAGACATTTTGAACTATTAGAGCTTGGTTCATCCATCCATTTGAACATGTAGCCTAATTATGAGGCTGATTACAAGGAAAACACCATTCATTATCCATATCCATATTATTTTGACTAGGAACCATATCCCTCACTAGATTTGCATAATTTAGAGGTGCAGGGTTATATGGTTGGAATGGTCTCTGATTAAAAATTTGTCTTTGTCTTTGATAACCTCCTTGGTATGGTGGCCTATTTTGTTGATAAGGCTATCCTTGATTTTGATATTGTTGATTAGGACATTGGCCTTGTGTTTGAAAGGGTGGTCTAATTCTTGTTATACACTGAATTTGTGCCTCTGATCTCAAGCTCTCTTAGTCTTGATAATCTAGTATAACATGGGAATCATCTCAAGGTTGTGGGACCTTTTGCTAACCAAGATGAGACCTCTAGATTCTAGGTTGGTTCCTCTTGGATAATCACCTTGATTTGCTTTTAACGGGAAAGCTAAACTTTGAGGGGAAAGGGTTAGAAGGAATGCATGAAAGGAAAATGACATGAAGCAAATCTACCTACTAGGTGATGCACCGAAACTAGGGTTTGGATCTTAGTATAGAGGAATGAAACCAGTGACAGACTTAGGTCTAGGAGATCACAACTTACTGAATAGGCTTGCATGAGTATTTCATTACAAGGCCTAAAAATTAGACACAAATTATGACCTACAAGTAGACATTCACTTCAGTAAAAGGACACAAGAATGAGACAAAATGACAGGGGTTGAAGGATACCCACAACCTCACTTAGATCAAATCAAGCATAGTAGTGCATAAATAAGCTGAAAGTAAAGGGGATCAGGAAAAGCTAAGTATCATTGAAAGCATTCATAAACCTCAATCCAATAAGAGACAAGCCAAAAAAAAGAAAAGTACAGGGACATAAACATGTCATAGAATACTTTGTAGCATTTGTATTATCAATGAGAACTTACAAGATGTGAAAAACTAGAGATGAAAAATGCTATAGATAGTTCTCCAAGAAAAGACTTTCTTTTTACAAAATGTGAATTCTGAGCTCAAAAGCTCCAAAAAAACAATATATACAACCCTGCACACAGGCAAGAATAAAAAATATCTCAATTGGGGCTACAGAGGTTTACAATAAAATATCCAACCCTAATTCAATCCAATCTGGCCATAAATGTACATGAAAATATCCCAGTAGATCAGATATATTTTGTTTGCATGTTCACTTCATGTTTATTCCAGCAAAAATCTGGCCACCATGATCCATCTACCTTCCTGCAACTCGGGCTCACCATAACTGCAAAAATCTGATACTGTTTGAATTTAAAAAATGATATAATAGTCAGAGGTGGCACATAAATTTCCCATCGACGGTTAGTATTCAAAAATTGATCTTACTTTAAAGCATGACCATCAGATCCTTCCTCTTTACCCAGGCTTGGCACTTGACTGCAAAACTAACTTGGTATTCACCCCAAGTTTCAATTTTCCCCTTGTCGCTGAATCACTTAACTTTTTAACTAACCTCAGCTCTTCCTAGCGATTACATGACTGAAGCCACAAAACTGGGTCCACCTTGCCATGTGGCCCAACCGAAACTGACCACAAGGCCAGACCCAAAGTAACACCACCCGAAAGCATGCTAACCACTAACGGTTTTTCCCATGGTCGCATGGGATCGGAAGAGCCCATGTGATCATGTGACCAACTACATGAGGTTACCTAATAACTACTGGTGGCACCACTGAAAACTAGACACGTCACCACCTGATGACCCACCGAAGCATTGCTGACCAAACACATCATCACCCGCCAGCCACTAAAAAGCTGGCACATCACTAGCCAAGGGCCCACCACTAGAGAAAAAAAGAATGTTAACCACTTGTCGCATGATCGCGTGTGGTTAGGAAGCCGCATGCAATCATGTGACCAGTCAGGAACTGCTATGCCAACCGCTAGATGCTAACCTTCGCCGGACCTTTGACAGTTTGTCGCATGGTCACATGGGCTCAGAAGAGCCCATGCGATCATGTGACAAACCAAAAAATGCTACCACTGACCACCAGACATTGGAGTTGACTATCGAATCTTGACTGCCAATACCACATCAATGGTTGTTGTATGATCTCATGGGATCAGAAGATCCCATGCGATCATGCAACAACCATCAGATCTTCTTTGCACTAGTACGGCTTGAGGAACTGGGACCTGCCTATCAAAGTTGCATGCTTAGGGTTAAAAACACATATGGTGTCAAAAACACAGAGGGTTTTCGAGTAAAGGCAAAAAACACACAAAGCTTCTCAGAGCGGGGGTCAAAAACACACTGGGTTTTTGGACCAAAAAGGCAAAAACATCCTGAGCCTGTAGAGAGGAGGTCAAAAACACACTGGGTTTTTGACACTTTGAGCATTTTATTTTGGAAAATAGGACCATGGCCACAAGATGAAAGACAAGGAATTTTTGGGCAACATTTTGGTGACCTCTGCTGGATGTCAGCCTGCTAGACATTGGACCAGTTGCCTTGAAGCAATCCACTAGGCATGGGGTCACTTCTTGAGCACAAAAATTTTCTGACAAGGAGAGGGGCAAAATTGAACCATCAAGACAAAATGTGCATGGGCACTTCTTGGAAAGCAGGAAACTACTCTAGAAAATAGGGGAAAGAAAACTGGGAAACCTATCCTAACCTAAACTAACCAGTGCAGAGACCTAGTTAAACAAAGCCATTCACTGGCATGTTGCGGTAGCTACCTTTCCTTCTTAGGATATTTTGCATTGGACTCATGAGGATAGCTATGAAGATAAGAGGTATACAAAGATTTGGAAAATGAGGATGCACTGCCTCTATAAAAACAAGATCAAGTTCACTCACCTCAGATGGATCAAATGGAGGTGTCCCAGTGAACTCCTTCTGGGCCAAGTATTTGATGGGGCAGCCTCTTGAAAGTCTGAAGGTAGGACTTTCATTTTTGGTTTCTCATTTATCTTCATGGTTTCCCTCCATCATAGACAGCCACAACAACTCTTCATCCACAGCTAGGGGACTATCATCTTCCTCTTTTAAACCAGCCAAGAGCTCATTACAATTAGGCTCCACACACAAGCCATCAATGATGCTTCCCAGATAATCTTTGTCAAGGCTCTGGTTATCTTTTGTACATTGGGAAGCCTCTTCCTCAAAAATGAGATCAAGCTCATGAATTAACATATCTTTAGGATCAACCTCTTCTAGCTATTGCAATTTTACAAAGGTGGCTATGATCACATCTCTCTCATCCTGCTGAACAAAACCAGGCAGCTCATCTAACAAGCACAAGGCATTCATTATAGAATCAACCACCTGTTAATGATAGAATTTTTGTTCTGCTTGACCTTTAGCCATAGGCAGTGGCATGGTCTCTTCTGCATCATCAAAAAAAAGAGGGAGTTCATCATACAAATCAGCCAAGAGCTCAGGTTGAGCATCAATGTCCACCTCCACACCATGCTACTCATTTTCACCACAGTCATCACTCTGCACTGATACCTCATATTTCTTCTTCTCCTTATCACATGAAAGCTCATTCACCAGTCCTTTCTTAGACACCAGACTAGTGTCCTTACAAAGGCTTGGCATTAGACAGCCAGGAGGTAGAGTCCATTGTGGTATCCATATCACTTCATCATCCTGAGAAACTAGAGGGGCCTCTTGGGATGAAATTTTTTCTTGAACAGGCTGCTCTTGCAAAGTGGTAGGCTGAATCTCAAACACAGGCTCTTGAACAAAATTTTTTGCCTTAAAACTTGGGATGTGAAACTGAGGGAGAGAGGGGGGAACAAAGAAGGCACAACTTCTTTAAAGCTTGGAAATGAATGCCTCCTTGGCTCCACATCTGTAAGCTCTTGAGACAAATGGGCCCTCCAACTTAGAATCTTAGGCCTAGGAGCCTCATGTTGAGCAATCAGTGATCTCAACCTTACTGTCTCAATGTCAGCTTAGTGTCTAATCTCTTCTTGAAACTCTCCTACTTCTTTCTTATCAACAAGAGCTTCTGTCATTTGGTAAGGAGCTGCCCCTTGCTCATAATTTTGAGCCTCTTGCTCTCTCTGCTCCCTGAGCTCAAATACTTGTTTGACTAAATCAAGCAATAGACTCTTTGCCTCCTACATCTCCTTGAAGTCTGAGCTCAGAGTTTGCATCTGCTGCTGAATAGGCAGAGAAGGGGAGGGTGGGTGGTAAGCATGATGGGGAAGCTAGCCTTGCATCTACTATTGTGCCTCTTGTGCCCATGATCCATCTTGCTTGAGAGCTCTCTCATAACTTTGCACAAGGGAAAATTCATTTGGCTTTGGGTGACTTTGGTAAGGCTGAAAACTAGCTGGTTGAGCATTACTCTCATGATAGGATGGTGAGTAACCTGACTGTCCATAGAAACTTGACATGTCTACTCATGCAATTAGTTGGGATTTGAAAATGAAAGCTTGAAAATATACCAGCATCTGATCTTTGAAACTAGTAGACTTTTTGGAGTCGCCAAATATGCAGCAAAATGACCTCTTCTAGGCCTATAGCATGCTACCAACATATCAAAGATAGCATACTTTGAACATGAATCTGAACTTCAGTCCCATCGGGTGTGCCAGAAATTGTTATACACTAAATTTGTGCCTCTGATCTCAAGCTCTCTTGGTCTTGATAATCAAATATAACGTTGGAATCATCTCAAGGTTGTGGGACCTTTTGCTAACCAAGATGAGACCTCCAAATTCTAGGCTGGTTCCTCTTGGATAATTACCTTGATTTTCTTTTAATAGGAAAGGTAAACTTTGAGGGGAAAGGGTTATAAGGAATGCATGAAAGGAAAATGACATGAAGCAAATATACCTACTAGGTGATGCACCAAAACTAGGGTTTGGATCTCAATATAGAGGAATGAAACCAGTGACAGACTTAGGTCTAGGAGATCATAGCTTACTGAATAGGCTTGCATGACTATTTCATTAGAGGGCCTAAAAATTAGACACAAATTATGACCTGCAAGTAGACATTCTCTCCAGCAAAAGGACATAGGAATGAGATAGAATGATAGGGGCTGAAGGATACCCACAACCTCACTTAGATCAAATCAAGCATAGTAGTGCACAAATAAGTTGAAAGTAAAGGGGATCAGGAAAAGCTAAGTATCACTGAAAGTATTCATAAACCTCAATCCAATAAGAGACAAGCCAAAAAAAGAAAAGTACAGGGACATAAACATGTCACAGAATACTTTGCAGCATTTGCATAATCAATGAGAACTTACAAGATGTGAAAAACTAGAGAGCAAAAATGCTACAGATAGTTCTCTAAGAAAATACTTTCTCTTTTTACAAAATGTGAATTATGAGCTCAAAAGCTCCAAAAAAACAATATATACAACCCTGCACGCAGGCAAGAATAAAAAATATCTCAATTAGGGCTACAGAGGTTTACAATAAAATATCCAACCATAATTCAATCCAATCTGGCCATAAATGTACATGAAAATATCCCAGCAGATCAGATATATTTTTTTTGTGTGTTCACTTCATGTTTATTCTTGCAAAAATTTGGTCGCCATGATCCATCTACCTTCCTACAACTCGGGCTCGCCATAACTGCAAAAATCTGATACTGTGAGATATTTGAATTTAAAAAATGATATAATGGTCAAAGGTGGTGCATAAATTTCCCATCGATGGTCAGTATTCAAAAATTGATCTTACTTTAAAGCATGACCATTAGATCCTTCCTCTTTACCTGGGCTTGGCACTTGACTGCAAAACTAACTCGGTATTCACCCTAAGTTTCAATTTTCCCCTTGTCACTGAATCGCTTAACTTTTTAACTAACCCTAGCTCTTCTTGGTGATTACATGACTGAAGCCACAAAAATAGGTCCACCTTACCACGTGGCCCAACCAAAACTAACCACAAGGCCAGACCCACAGCAACACCACCCGAAAGCATGCTAACTGTTGACAGTTTGTCACATGGTCGCATGGGCTAGGAAGAGCCCATGCGATCATGCGACCAACTGCATGAGGTTACCCAATAACCACTGGTAGCACCACCAAAAATTGGACACATCACCACCTGATGACCCACCGAAGCCCTGCTGACTGAACACGTCATCACCCGCCAGCCACTGAAAAGCAGGCACATCACTAGCCAAGGGCCCACCACAGGAGAAAAAAAAAATGCTAACTGCTTGTCGCATGATCGCATGTGGTTAGGAAGCCACATGCAATCATGTGACTAGCCAGGAACTACTATGCCAACTGATAGATGCTAACCTTCGCCGGACTCTTGACGGTTTGTTGCATGGTCACATGGGCTCGAAAGAGCCCATGCGATCATGCAACAAACCAAAAAATGCTACCACTGACCACTAGATGTTGGAGTTGACTACCGAATCCTAACCGTCGATACTGCATCAGCGATTGTCATATGATCTCATGGGATCAGAAGATCCCATGAGATCATGTGACAACCATCAGATCTTCTTTGCACTGGCACAGCTTGAGGAACTGGGACCCGCCTATCGGAGTTGCATGCTTAGGGTTGAAAACATAGACGGTGTCAAAAAAACAGAGCATTTTCAAGTGAAGGCTGAAAACACACAAAGCTTCTCAGAGCGGGGGTCAGAAACACACTAGGTTTTTGAACTAAAAAGGCAAAAACATCCTGAGCTTGCAGAGAGGAGGTTGAAAACACACTGGGTTTTTGACACTTTGAGCATTTCATTTTGGAAAACAGGATGGTGGCCAAAAGATGAAAGACAAGGAATTTTTGGGCAACAATTCCTTGACCTTGTTTCTTTAGATTTGTGACCTCTTTAGTCAAGGTCTACAACAAGTTTGTCATTTCTTGCTGATTGCTTTGTTGGCTATTCTTTATCTCTTGTAACTCTTGAGAGAAACTAGTTGTTAGCTCTTGACCACTGGTACTAGCCTGAGGTGCTAATATGGTGGGGATAGGGGTAAATGGGGGCACTTGTGTAGGTGCAATGGGTTGAAGGCTAGGAAAGATGGGCATTGGAGGCCTTATAGCAATCATGCCTTCTTGGATTAGATAGTTTTTAGCCTTAACAGCTATATCAAAAGCTTGGGGTAAGGAAGTGCCACCCATAGACTAGATCATGATAGAAATTTACCCATTCAAACTTTGCAAATAATATAGGAAAGCATGGTTAGTTGATGGTCTTATAGAAACTCGAATTCTATTCCATGTTTTGAGGAATCTACTATTGTAATCTATCATTTTCTCTTGAGGGTCTCTCTTAATGGTTTTCAACTGCTCAACTAGAGACAAGTTATCTGATTTATCCTCAAAATGCTTACTTAAGGAATCCCCTTATTCATCCCATGAATTAATAGAACCAATAGTTAGAGTTCTAAACCATTCAAGAGCCTTACTTTTTAGAGAGGCTTCTAATAATTTGGTGGCCACATCTTCTTGAGTTATGTTGTGTATGCTACAGATGGTGGTCACATCTCTTATGTGCTCAAAAGCAGTTGTCTACCCTTCACTAGTGAAATTAGGTATACTCTTAAGTGCCACCAAGGGCACATCATGATGTTGAGAAAAAGCTAATGGACTCCCCTAGTTGAAAGGTGCAAAGGCAAACTATCTAGCCATTGTAGGAGCTGTGATCTAAAGATTAACAACTATGTGAGCTGTATTTGCTGCTAGATTTGAATCTTCCTCTAGATCTTTGGTTAGAGATTTGCCTCTTCTTCTAGAATGAAAGGGAAAAGGTCTCCTTTATGAGGTATTAAGAGGTGTTGATTGAACTCTCCTTATAGGGGATGTTCTTTGAGCTAGCCTACCTTTATGACTTCTTTTTGAGGGAAACTCTGAAAATTGAGTAGGCCTTGAGCTTCTAGTTTCAATCTTTCTCATAAACCTTAAACAAGGTTGGCCTAGATCTTTGAAATTAGTGGAGTCACCAAATATACCTGATGAAACAACTTCTTCAAGTTTGTATTATGCAATATGTACATCAGAGATAACATAATCTACAATAATGAACTTCTTTTGTAGTCCCACCAGACATGCCAAAATTTTTATACACTAAGTTTTCACCCTTGTTTCAAGCTCTCATAGTCTTGATAACCTAGTATAACATGGGAATCATCTCCAAGTTGTGGGACCTATGCTAACTGCGATGAGATCTCTAGGTTCTAGGCTAGTTCCTCTTGGATAATCACCTTAATTTGCTTCTAGACATAAAAGTAAAACTTTTATTGGAAAGGGATAGAAGGAGTGCTTGGAAAGGGAAATGACTGAAAGCAAACTACCTACTAGGTGATACAGTGAAATTAGGGTTTGGATCTTAGTATAGCAAAATGGAATCAATGAAAGGCTTAGGTCTAATATGTCACAACTTACTAAATAGGCTTGCATAAGTGTTTCATAGGAGGGCCTAAACATCAGACACAACTTATGACATGCAAGCAGACATTCATTTCTGTAATTTGGTGTAGGATTGAGATAAGACTGTTAGGGGGCTAAAGTATACCCACAAAACATCTAAATCAAATCAAACACAATAACACACACAATTACAAAAAGTAAGAGGGATCAGGAACCTTAAGATATCACTAAAAACATCATATACTTTAATCCAATAAGAGATAATTCAAACAAGGAAGCATAGGGACATGAAGGATTGTCACAAAATACCTCTACAATGGTTTTATTAACAATGGGAAATTTACAACTATATAAGCTAGGGGGTGGAAATGATACCACATATGACCCTTAAGAAAAGATGAATTCCTTCTACAATTGTGCAACTCTGAGCTTTAAAAGGTCTAAAAATACAATATATACATCCTCCTTTGCACGTAGGCAAGAGTCAAAAATCTAACTAGGGTTAAAGAATTTTGCATTAGAATAATGATAAACCCTAGCTTTATCAAGTTTGATCATAAATATATCTCTACAAAATCAAAGCTGATCAGATATTTCTTTGAGTGCCCCTCCCTGTACTTTACAATCAGCCTACAGACAAGCAACCCGGACTCATCTACTTCTCTTGCACAAAGTCTTTCCATGAATGCACTAATTTGGTACTCTTAGAAAATAAGAAATGACCAAAGATGGCTGCCCAGACCCCTATCATCATCTTCTCCAATTGCAATCATCCTTGAAACATAAATTTTGGCTACCCATTTTGTCACAACTGACCATTGGATCAAAAACTAGCCAAAATCCTGCAAAGAAATAAATTTAAATTTAAATATTAATAGCTAGTAGGTGGTGCCATACTTTTCCTCCATCGACAAATGATGTTTAAATCTTAATATTATTTTAAAAAATGACCATTAGATCTTCTTATTTACCCAGGAATCATTCATCTACAAAATTATCAATATCTTCACTATCAGAAAAAAACTCTTAATGAAAAAGGGTTTGATTGTGTCTCTTCACATTTCATCTACTTCTTCATCAAAATTAGAATCATCTTCATATCCTAGATATGAAGTAGCCATGTTGCATCCAACATCATCTTGATCTTCTTCTTGATCTATCTCCTCATTGCCACAATCTTGATTTGCAGCCATAGAATGTGCAACCACACGCTCAGCAGAATGAGGAGACTGGCATGCAACACACCAAGGTATGTCCTCCATGACATTTATTGAAGCCTTTTGTAGAGGGTCAGGAACACCTCTATCATTGTTTCCTCTTGCAACATGGACAACAGGCTTTCCATCCTTCCATTGGGTGTTGTAGGGGTAGTTCTACAATCTATTCTACGTATTGAAATTATTATTGAACTAAGGCCTTTCATTGGTAGGAGCACTGATGTTCCTATTTACAGGTGCCTCCTAGTTCCAACATTCCTATCATTTTCTTTTTTTTATTTCTTGTCCCCAAATAACCTAGGGTCATTTCTCTTCCCACCTAATTTTCCTGATATTTTTATATTGTTCTCAATATTGATAGCAATCCTAAAAGAATCTCTAAGAGTAATTGGTTCTTTTTCCCTCAACAAGTATCCCATCTTTCCATCAAATGCATTAAAGTATGTGGTCAGACAGATATTGTCATCTAACTGCATAACTTGGAATAACTTATGCATACCCTTCTGAAATCTCATATTGAATTCAGCTGCAGACTCATTCTGATTTTTCCTTATGGTATTGAATTCATTCAACATGAAACTAGCATTAGGCCTATCACCATACTACTCTTTAAAACATATCTCAAAGGAATCCCAAGTATCAATACATTTATCAGGAAGTCTCTTAAACCAATCTCTAGCATCCTCCATTAGAGATTGAACAAATAATTTCATGACTACATCCTCATGCTCTACCTCATAATGATTAAGCATATCAACAAATAACCTAAGATGCTCCTCACAACTAATAGCATTATTACCAGCAAACTTAGGTACCTTATCTCTTATATCATTTGGAAAAGCATTTGGGTAGCCCGGTATCCCATCAAAACTAATTTTCCTATAGCCTTCTAGTTGCATAGGTCTTCTTTGAAATCCTAAACTAGTGTTCCCACTAGAATTATTATTTTTATCTACATTCCCACCCACTTGCACATTTGACTATCTATTAGGATCAACAAATGATTTGGTTGATACATTAGGAATTAGATTACTAGTAGTAGCATTGCTAAGTGGAACAGTAGTGTTCATAGATGGCATACCTAGTTCAGTAGCAGAAGGGCCATGAACATTAGCTGATGAAGCCTTCAAGAATTGGATCTTTGTTCTTATCTTTACAATTGAAACATCAAGTTCAACTCTTTCCAACTCTTGAGCAAGAGCTTCATCATATTTTCTTTTTCTTTCTATCTCTATCTCCCTATTTGATTTAGGTGGTGGGATCCCTGGTATTGTCACTGGTTTTCTTATTTGGACACCCACCATCTTCTGCTTTCCTTTTTCATTAATAACTATAGTAGGCCTAGTGATCTCATGTCCATTCTTACCCTTAGGCAAATGAGCATAACTTTTCACTTGTCTGATCATAGGGCCTTCTTCATCAAACTCATGATCTTGCAACAAGCATTCCTACTCACTTCTTAGAGCTTCAAGATCACCAAAAACATCATGTTGCAACACCCTAGGAGCAAAAGCAAGCATCTTGTTTCTCTCCTTCATTTCATTAATTTTTCTAAGGAGAGACTACCTTTCTAACAGAGCATTTAATTTTTCAGCCTCTCTCTCCTCTTGTAACCTTTTGTATATGGCATCTGCTCTGCCAAATCTAACCTAACTGCATTTCGGTCATGTGGATCTATCATAATGTCATCAGAACCTAATGACACATCCATATCAGTGAGATTTTGAGATGGGAAATGGACTTGCCATGGTCTCATGGGATCTCTTCTAAAATTATCCTCATCAAGATCTAAATCAATCTCAAAACCCATCTCTCTGGCTTGTTCATCTTGACCTACAGGCAATGAACCCTTGTCTTGAAATACAGCCTCTAGGGTATCATAAAATTTATCTTCAGAGTGACCACCATCTGATCTAGAAACTCTATCCTGTGAACCTTCCTCACTTGAGGAAACATGTGGTGCTCTACCTCTGGTATTTCTTTATTCTCTTATGGGAGCACTAGTAGACTTACCATTTCTTCTGATCCAACTCTTCTTCTCCTGTCTAGGCAATTGTTCTAGAGTAACCTCCAGATTTTTTCTGACAAAGGACCTAGTATTCCTTCTTTTGTCCATGATTTGCAGTTTATAGCACTGGTTCTAAACCTTTTGAGTCACCACCCACCTAGATGGAAAAACCTTTAACTAAATACAATAGGAAAACAAGAGTGCACTTTGAAAACTTTTATCTATAGAATCTCCCCAGTAGAGTCACCATTTTGTTGGGAGATCCCTTTTATCTTCAACTTGTAGATTTATACTTTGATGGATAACTTTAATATAACTATGACTCTATCACCACTCCAAAGTCTACAAGGAAGAGGGCCAATTAACAAGGATCAACAATGAGATCCTCCTACACTTTGAGCCTTAATTCTCAGGCGGGTGTACCCTTGATTCACTTCTTCAAAAGAATCACTAAATATTATACAATTATATCCTTTACTAACTTACTAAAAGATATTATCATTTAAATGTTTGTGTGATTGATGACGATGGACTACTTCCAAAGAATAGATCAGTGATTTATCCCAGGGCAAAGAGTCACCTAATAACATATATCAACTAAAACCTTAATTCAAATACATATGAACTTAGAGTAAGTGCTTTTCCTATTACTCCCCTCACTCCCAAACCTAACCATAAAATTCCAATCCAACAATGAACCCACTGAAATCACCCTAAAGGCTTTAATCCTAACTTTGTTAAGAACTCCAAGATGATCTCATAATACTCTTTGTTTACCATATGCTAATCCACTTTGTGACCTTGACATATATGAGTCCACAATCAGAACAAGAAGACAATCAAAAGTTTGAGACAAGAATTCAAGTATATTATCATTAAATTTTTGAATCAATACAGTACCAAGCCAACAAAATGCAAAGAAAAAAAAAACCCTAAAAACAAGTTCTCCTTGTTCAGTATAATACCATCAACAACAACCCTTACAAAATATCACTTTTTTCAATATATACCACCACTAGTTACCTTGGAATCCTAAAAGAGGATGCATCAAGATTCAGGTGACCAGGGTTAGGGTTTCAACTACCCAACCAACTGAAACAGTCAAAAATTAAAATAGGGGAAGAAATCTAGGCAACCAAAATAAAATAGGTCCCGAAGTGATCCTCAATCATGACAATTTTACTGAGAAGGTACTGAGAACAACAAAAATGCCCAATTGTCAACCTATTCGGCCACCTACAACATGCCTTGAGCATAAGAAACATAGTACAAACCCCTACAAATGATCATGGCACACCCTGGACCACACTGCAATGGAAAACAAATCATCTCCTACCAGCTCCAGTCACTTTTGCATTGAATTTTAGTCCTTCTGGTCACAAGAAACCCTTAGAAATTTGAATTTGAAATCAAATGGTCAGTTTCATAGCACTAGCAGAAAATTGATAGTCCGCATTTGAATCTCAATCAACTTTAAGTCCTGACCTTCTGATCCCTCCTTTTCACAGTCTTTATGATTTATCACTTAATAGGACCTTAGCCAAACTTAGTGAATTGGTGACTAAAACATACCTCCAAGTCATAGAATACTTTATGCCTTTGCCAAATTATTTAGCTACTATGTGAATGCTTGTTTGCTAAGTCACTAAACCATTTAAAGTACTGCCACCTTTTCACGTGAATAAGTGAAACCTTTGTAAAATTTTTCAGGCTGCTAAATACTTTGTTAGGACCACTAAAACATCAAACCAAAACTTGGGCCTTCCCTCGAGAAGATCGACGGTTGTCTCATCTTCACATAGACCTCTAAGATTCCTCTAGATCATGAGACAACTTTCAGATGAAGAATCTTACCCTACCCTGACAACCCTTTGACACCGAAAGAGATCAAGGGTTGTCTTAAGTTCGCATGTGTCAGAAAAAACCCATCAGATTACACACCAACCGTCAATGCTCTGCAAGTGTCAAAACCCATTGAACCTCAAAAAACCTGGCCCCATTGACAGCATATCCAGTCATTACTACATGGACCAATCAAATACCACCAAATCATCACACCTAGCATGTGCACCCGCCGCACATTATCCCCTCTGAAAAAGGTAGAATTGATAGTTGGCACATGATCTTGAACCTCTGACATATCCCATAAGATCATGCATGTGTCATTGCTTTTCTAACAATGTCAAGACCCTCTGACAAGCCAAAAACTTAGGTCCCACTAACAATTTCCACCGAACTAATACATGGACCAATGAGAAGCCACCATTTGAACCTACGTGTCAATGGACCTACGTATCAACGGACCCACCTGTTTGAGAAACTCTATCATAAAGGAGAATCAATGATCATCACAAAAGCACAAGCTTCTGACAAAACCCTTGCACTTTCATGACAACCGTTGGATCAAGATGGTGTCAAAAGGCCGGGCCTAGGAAATATTAAAAGGCATGACTTAGGAAAAATTAACCTGGGAGACTTAGGCAAATTGACGATTATTAAAAGGGGCCCGAAAACATTAGTCACAAGATTGCATAACATAAAAAAGGTTCACGCAATCATGTGACAAAGGGGGTAACAATTAAGCACATATGAATTAGGACCTTTAAGTGACCCAAAAAGTTAACTTGAAATTAGAATAGGGCTTGGGCATTACAAAGGGTTTTTGAACACAACGGCTAGATTTTTGAAATTTTACCAAGGGTTTAAGGCCAGAGACCTAAAAACAACTGCAGAGACTAGAAGAAAAGGGCTAAAGCCATGAAATTTTTTTAGGGTGCTAACAGTGGCTCTGTCTGGGGATGTATGCCTCCTGCATGCATTGAAAGGACTTAGAATCACTAGTTAAAGAAGACCATCCCACTGGAAAAATGATAACAAAGAGCAATAGGACCAAAACCTTACAGACCAGGACAAAAGAAGGTAGGAGCAAGCAACTTATTTATAAAATTTACAAAATGTACAGACCTAACTACTATTCATGGAAAACAAAATACCTTCAATTGAAGTATTTCTTCAAGAATTATCCATGAACTAGCAATTCCTGAACTTCACCATTCAATTCTTTTACAACATATGAATCCTGGCCCCATTTCTCATGAATTAGATATGGCCCTAGCCAGATGGGATCAAAATTACCATGTTTTCCTTTATCTTCTAGTTTGGCATTCCAAATTAACACCAAATCACTAGGCTCAAACCTTCTTTCAATGGTCTTCTTGTCATACAAATTCTTAACGTGTAACTGTAACTTGGCATTCCTTGCAACTGATTCTCTTCTAGTCTCATCCAACCTAATGAGGTCCTTAATTCTCAACTGTATCTCATCATCTATGTCATCATCATATAATTGCACAAATTTATACATTTCTAGTACATTATTTTGAGGCATTCTTGCATGTATTCCATATACTAGGTCAAATGGTGCACAACCAATTGCCCTCTTCATAGTTACCCTATTAGCCCATACAGCTAATGGAAATTTTGAATTCCATGCCCTCTTACTCTTTTCAAGAATCCTCTTTAGGATTTTAATCAAACTCTTATTAGTAGATTCTTCCTGACCATTTCCTTGTGGATGATAAGGTGAAGAATTAGAAATCTGAATTCCTAAACCTTTGCAGAAGTCCTTATATTTAGTAGACCTGAAGTACATGGCATTATCATTTACTATTCTCTCAGGGCAACCAAACCTTGTAACAATATTGTTCAACAGAAAATCAATTACCACCTTACTAGTTGAATTTCTTATAGGTATAGCTTCTACCCACTTTATAAAATAATCAGTGGCAACTAAGATCCATGAGTGTCCTCCACTTGACTTGTTTGGTATCTCCCCTATGAAATCAATTCCCCACTATTGGAAAGGAGCTTGTACTTCTACTAGTTTTAATGGCATGTTACCTAAAAATTTAAGCTTACTAGAGAACCTTTGACAAGCATCACACCTCCTTATCAACTGTTCTACATCCTTGAAGATTGTGGGCCACCAGAATCCTGCTCTCAAGATATTATGAGTAGTATTTTTACCCATATAATGCCCACCACAAACTCCCTCATGCATTTATTTTAACAATTTGTTAGCCTGATCTTCATCAACACATTTCAAAAGTATGCATTCTAAATTCTTTCTATACAATTTACATTTCACAATTACAGACTTGATGGCCTATAATTTCAATGTCCTCCTCTAATTATCATTCATTCTTGCTGGACATTTCATGTTTCTCAAATAGTAGATAATATCTTGATACCAGATACAATCATCCATGTCACATGTATAATCAATTTCAGAATGATTTATCTGATTAGCATCAAGATTGGATTGAGCCATCAATTTTTCCAATCCTTGTCCTCTAACCAATTTAGTAATTTGGATATCAACATTGAATTCTTGGATCCTATTGATCCATCTACATCTTCTTCCAAACACCTCCTACTATGAGAAAATGTCCTTCACAACTGCACTTGGCACAAAATCAATCACAACTGCCCCCATAAAATAACATCTAAAATCCTTGACTGCGTTCACAAGTGTATAAGCCTATTTTTCATTTATGTCATATTTCAATTTAGCAGCTTGCAAAGATTTACTGAAGAATGCAATAGGTGGTTCATAACCTTGCTTATTCTTTTGTAACAAAACTACAAAAATAGTGTGAAAAGATGCAAAGGAAAAGATGTGCATTGGGATACTACAATTAGGTGCCTTAAGCACTGGTGCATCTTTGATAGCCTGCTTGATATTTTTAAAAGCTTCATCAGGCTCACCCTCCCAATTGATTGCAGATCCCTTCTTCAACATCTTAGAAATAGGTCTAGTAACCTCTACAAAATTTGTCACAAACCTCCTCAAGAAGTTTACCTGACCAATGAAGGATTGAATTCCCTTAACATTCTTTGGTCTCTAAATTTTATCAATAGCTGCTACCCTCTCAGGGTCAATTCTCACTCCTTGCTTCCCCACTAAGTGGCCAAGCAACTTACTCTCAGTGACACCAAATGCACATTTCCTTGGATTTAATGAAATGCCATATTCCAAAGCCCTCACAAATATTTTTTCTAAATTAGTACAATGGTCTTCTTTCTTCTTGGAATTGGTAGTTAAATCATCCTGATAAACAACAAGGAAACCATTAATAAATTCTAAAAAGGCAACATCCATTACCCTCTGAAAAGTAGCACCAGCATTTGTGAGACCAAAATGCATTCTCACATAAACATATGTCCCCCAAGGTGTTGTAAAAGCTATCTTAAACTATTCTAATTCTTTTACAATTACCTGATTGTAACCAGAGAAACCATCCGTCATAGACATAAATTCTAATCCGGTCACTCTCTGCAACATAGCTTCCATATTGGGTAGACAATAGTTATCATTTAATGAGTTGATGTTCAAATTCCTGTAGTCCACACAAAGTCTGATGTCACCATTCTTCTTTCTCATAGGAAGAAGGTTTGACACCCAAGAAGAATGCCTAATGGGCTTGATAATTCCAGCATCTCTTAACTTCATTAACTCTTCTTGCATCTTGGGTGCCAAAGTGGGATTTATAGGCCTTTGTTTTTTCTTGAAAGGTTTATCATCTCCCTTCAAAGGAATGATATGCTAAAACAAATCTTCTCTATAAACCTTTAGGTCATCATATGACCATGCAAAAACATGCCTAAATTTTCTTATTAATTCAATCAAAGATTTTCTCACATTGTGAGACATATCCCTACCAATATATACCTTCTTAGGTGCGTCATGTGTTCCAAGATTTACCTCCTCTAGATTAGCATGATCTTCTCTTTTGATATTCTTTTGAACTCTATCCTAGTTATCAAAGATAGTTTCCAAAACAACAAGCCCCTTAGGAACCTTGTTAGTTCTAAGTTAAATAACTTCATTGCTAAATACAACCTCCTTTCCTTCTACTGACTCAACCAAGGCTAAACAATCAAATTCCTAACCATGATACTAATCTTCACAACTCATAAACTTCAAGATATCATTATCATCATCAAAAACTTGCTAATTTTCAATATTGTCTGGTATACTAGGCCTAGTCTGAAATTCAACTTTAGAGATACCAGCAAAAGTAATATTAGTGGGATTGATTGCAATATTGGCTAACAAATCAGCCATCTTATTGTTACTCCTATCCTTCCATTCAATGTTGAAGGCATCAAAATGACTTTGGACACCACCAACTTAGAATCATCAACAACACTTAAAGACTTAATACCATGTTTTTGTGCCAACCTCTGTCCTAACAACAATGCCTCATATTATGCTATATTGTTGGTATAAAAGAAATTCAATGTGAAAGAAAATTTGTAGGTGTTTCCATTAGGAGAAATAAGTAAAATACCTACTCCTACTCCATCCTTGCAATTTGCACCATCGAAGTACTGTTACCCTAATTTTCATATCCATGCAAATTTGGCTAAAACATTTCCCCGAGTCTCTATTTTCACCTTGTCAGGCATCCCTGAAGTTTTCATGAATTTATCTCTTGTTTCCTAGCCTCTGCAATCTTTTTATTTCCTTGGTCTATAGTTTAAATATTTAAAAAAGTAGATGTTGGTGCTAAATTAAACCTACAAGCCCTAAGCCCTATTATATTTCCTTGTTACTTTATTGGCAACTTAAGTGATCAAAAAAGGCACATGCATATTAGGTTTCTTCTTGTTCACTAGTTCGCTATTTCCTTTTAGTGGTGTTTTAAGTCATTCAATGATTTTGAAAAAATTCCCTCAGTTGGGCATTCGCTTAATCAAACCCTGGGTTCACATGTAATTCAAAAAAATAGCGAAGCCCCTTTGTTCACGTATTCCCCTAGCTCAACCATTGTTTATCAAAGTATCTCTCGAATAAGAAGTCTTTGGTCACTAAATCACCAGGTCAAAGTGGGGTTAGTTTTGTAGGTAGCGGTGAGTTTCTGCATCGGACGGTTGTCTTATAGTCTGAAGGAATATTCGAAGAGCATGAGATCTTACACCCGCGTAGATTTGGTATCAGGATTACTTGTTAGAGTGGGGTCCTAGTTGATGAGATCAACTATTGTCATAAGATCTGAAAGCATGTGTTAGAGGCTTGCGATCTCACGCCAACCATCGATCTTCCCTCCTATGCAGCGCTTCAAAGTTTAGTGGGTCCATTGCCATGGTGTTCTACTTGGAATCTTTCCATTGGTCAAAAGGAGATGACTTGTAATTTTTCAGTAGGCCCAGTTGTTAGTCCTTAATGAAGATCTACGGCTAGCGTGTTTTCTCATGAAAAGTATCAGAGGGATGCGATTTTCAGACAACTATTGATTCTCCTTGGTGATGTAACTCTTCATGCCTGGTGGGTCCACTGCTACATGTACAAAAACAACAGCTTCTAATTTGTCCACATAATGGTGATTAGGTGCATGTCAGTGGGTCCTAATCTTTTGAGGAGGTTAAAGTACAACAAGATCTTGTGGTTGTCACTACACTACTAGGATAATATGTACACTATTTAAGTCAACAGTTTAGCAACAACTGTTTGATGCTCTTTCTGTAGTTCGTGGGTCTGAGTCTATCAGGTGTGCTAACTTGCTCAAATTTGATTGGTTGTTGCGTGCTGATGAGGACTTCTAGGTGGCTCTGATGTCAGAAAGGTGCCAAGGTGTTGCTGATGAGGTGGTCAAAGTGAATATAAGATTGATAGGTGGCAGGTATGGGCCCAGGTTTGATAAAATATTTGGTGGCCCCAATAACTTCTCTTTGGTTGCTCATTCACATGATAGGATAAAAGTACTCTAAATGATCTAGTGAGTGTCTGAATGTGTGTATCCACAAGATCACAGGATAAGTTAGTGAGGCCCTAAAGTTCTCAGTGACCCAGCAATTGTCTTTGGTCACCAGTTTGCCAAATGTAAGCCAGAATTCTCATGAGTGGTTAAGGGAGTATTTTGCGAATCAGCGAATGAAGGATTTCTCTTGTTCGTGGGATATAACCAGGGTTAGTAAAAAGACTCAATTATTCAGCAACAACCTTGTTCACTAAATTGCTTGACTATACCAAGGTAAGCCAAAGGATCTTGCAAATTAGAATTCTTCAGTTGCTTGGTCGCTGAAAGACTTAAAAGAGAAAAGGGTTCGATGTGGGTCCAAAAATGATAGAAGTGCTGACATGTTCACTTCCTATTGGCCACTGACTTCCATGGTGTTTTTGACTTTTCAAAGGGGTTTTAAGTTGTTTCCTCAATGCATCACAACCATTCATCTATCGGGAATTAAAAGAGATCGATGGTCATGTTTTAAAATGACCGGCTAGCCGTTGCAGTTCAAATTTCAATATCTCTGCGGGAGGTTTTTTGCCATTTTTTTATTCAATGGGATACAGTGGCGAGGTAGCTCAAAGAATTTATGTCTCCAAGACATTTTTAGTTAAAAGAAGATGATGAGGAAGTCTGGGCAGCCATCATGGGCTGTTTCTTATCTCAGAAAAGTACCAGCATGAGCATTCATGGCGAGACTTTGTGAAGGAAACTAGATAAATCTAGGTCGCTTGTCTATAGGTTGATGTAGTACAAGGATGGGCATGCAAACTTGAGGTTTGATTAGCTATATTTGTAGAGTTACATTCATGATCAAACTTGATAGATGTAGGGTTTTTTATTCTAATGTGAAAATCTTGTAACCCTAGTTAGGTTTTTTGACTCCTGCTTGTGTGCAGCTGAGTATGTATATATTGTATTTTTGAAGCTTTTGGGCTCAGAGTTGGACAATTGTAGAAGAATTTCATTTTTCTTAAGATTCATCTATGGTATCATCTCTACCCTCTAGCTTATACAATTTTATTTCTCCCATTGATTATTCAGATGTTGTAGAGGTATTTTGTGACAATCCTTCATGTCCCTATGCTTCCTTGTTTGGGTCATCTCTTATTGGATCAAAGTACATGTATGTTTTTTCAATGACAACTTAGGGTTCCTAATCCCTCTTACTTTCTGTAACTATGTGTGTTATTGTGTTTGATCTGATTTAGATGTTTTTGTGGGTATACTCTAGCCCCTTAACAATCTTGTCTCAATCCTACACCGAGTTGCAGAAGTGAATGTCTGCTTGCAAGTCATAAATTGTGTCTTATGTTCAGACCCTTCTATGAAATACTTATGCAAGCCTATTTAGTAAGTTGTGATCTACTAGACCTAAGCCTTTCATTGGTTACATTCCTCTATACTAAGATCCAAACCCTAATTTTGGTGCATCACCTAGTAGGTAGTTTGCTTTCAGTCATTTCCCTTTCCAAGCACTCCATCTATCCCTTTCCCTCAGAAGATTTACTTTTCATGTCTAGAAGCAAATTAAGGTTATTATCCAAGAGGAACTAGCCTAGAATCTAGAGGTCTCATCTTAGTTAGCATAGGTCCCACACCTGAAGATGATTCCCATGTTATACTAGGTTATCAAGACTACAAGACCTTGAGACAAAGGCACAAACTTAGTGTATAACAATTCTGCCATGCCCGGTGGGACCACACAAGAAGTTCATTATTTAAAGATTATGTTATCTCTGATATACAGGTTGCATGATACAAGATTTTAGAAGTTGTTCTATCAAGTATATCTGGTGACTCCACTGATTTCAAAGATCCAAGCTACCTTGTTCAAATTTTTATGAGAAAGATTGAGACTAGAAGCTCAAAGCCTACCCAATTTTCAGAGTTACCCTCAAGGGGAAGTCACAAAGGTAGGTCGACTCAAAGAAAATCTCCTACAAGAAGAGTACAATCAACACCTCCTAATACTTTAGAAAGGAGACCTTTTCCCTTTCATTCCAGAAGGAGAGGTAGATTTTTAACTAGAGATCTAGAGGAAGATTCAAATCAAGCAGCAAATATAGCTCACATATTTGTTAATCTTCAGATTCCAACTCCTACAATGGCAAGACCATTTGCATTCACACCTTTCAATTAGGGTAGTCCATTAGCCTTTGCTCAACATCATGATGTGCCTTTGGTGGTACTTAAGAGTATACCTGATTTCAGTGGTGAAGGGTAGACAACTACTTTTGAACACATAAGGAATGTGACCACCATTTGTAGCATACACAACATAACCCAAGAAGATGTGGCCACAAAATTATTAGCAGCCTCTCTAAAAGGTAAGGCTCTTGAATGGTTTAGAACTCTAACCGTTGGTTCTATTACTTCATGGGATGAGTTAGGGGATGCATTAAGCAAGCATTTTGAGGATAAATCAGATAACTTGTCTCTAGTTGAGCAGTTAACAACTATTAAGAGAGACCCTCAAGTAGAAAATGATAGATTACAATAGTAGATTCCTCAAAACATGGAATAGAATTCTAGTCTCAGTTAGACCATTAGCTGACCATGCTTTCCTTTACTACTTGCAAAGTTTGAATGGTCAAATCTCTATCATGATCTAGTCTATGGGTGGTACTTCTCTTCCCCGGGCCTTTGACATAGCTGTCAGAGTTGAAAATTGTTTGCTTCAAGCAGGCATGATTGCTAGAAGGCCTCTAATGCCCATTTTTCCTAGCCTTCAACCCATTCCACCTACCCAAGTACCCCCATTTACCCCTATTCCCACCATAGTAGCACCTCAGGCTAGTACTAGTGGTCAAGAGCCAACAGCTAGTTTCTCTCAAGAGTTACAAGAAATAAAGAGTAATCAGCAAGCTAGTATGCAAGAAATGACAAATTTGTTGCAGATCTTGACCAAGGAGGTCACAAATCTAAAGAAACAAGGTCAAGGAATTAGACCACCATTTCAGACACAAGACCAAGGTCCTAATCAGCAATATCAAAATCAAGGACAGCCTTATCAACAAAATAGACCACCATACCAAGGAGGCTATTAAGGACAAAGGCAAAGTTTTAATCAGAGACCATTCCAACCATATAACCCTGCACCTCTAAATTTTGCAAATCTAGTGAGGGATGTGGTTCCTAGTCAAAATAATATGGTTATGGAGAATGAATGGTGCTTTCCTTGTAATCAGCCTCATAATTAGGCTACATGTTCAAATGGATGGATGAACCAAGCTCTAATGGTTCAAAATGCCTCACAAGTTCAATTAGAGGTTTCATCCAGTGGGTCAGTTCCTCAACAAGAATCACAAGAGAATGAGACTATTCTCTTCAATTCGGAGCAATCAGACTTCAATGGAGTCAATGATGAAGCTACTTTTGTTGCCTATACAAGAGCAAAAAGGAGAGCTCAAGACATGGAGAGAGTAGATTTTAATGCCAAAACCACTACATTTGTAGAGCCTTTACAAAAAGATAATCCCATCACACCTAAGGAGGCTCTTGTCATTACAAGCAAAGAGGGCCAACATTCCAAAGAGGTGGAGCCCATCATAGTGAAAGAACAATAGAGAGTACACATTGTGACACCGTTTAATATTGTAGATAACATGAAGAAGGTGAATGTCACCATGTCCATATGGGACTCTTTGGCTCTTCCAGGATAGCCTAAAATTTTGAAGAAGGCCATGACAGAAGTAGCAACTCCTCAACTTGCAAAAGAAGCTACAAAGCTAGTATTGGTTAACACTAATTAGGAAAAGGAGGCTCCAAGTAGAAACTCCAAGGCCAATGCCATTCAAGGTAGGAATTTGAAGCCACCTCCCTTTTATGTATCTCTAATTATTGGAAAATATTTAGTATATAATTGTATGGTAGATAGTGGAGCTACTAGCACTATAATGCCCAAGAAAGTAGTTGACCAATTAGGACTAAAATATGAGCCCTTCCAAAAGAAGGTAACCCAACTTGATGGATCCTCAGTCAATACTATAGGTGTGGCCAAGGATACCAATTTAATCCTGCATGCTAGTCCTAATTTTTCCATCCTCCTTGATATATATCATAGATCTCCCTGAATTATTTTCTATATGTCTTTCAAGGGAGTTTACAGCCAAGATAGGAGGCTACCTATCTTCTGATTGGTCTCACATGTTATTTCATACAAGGTATGGGACCAAGCTCACCATCAAGTCAGAACCATTAGCATCACACCATATAGATCCATATGTGTCAAATACCATTAATATAAATTGCCCTATATTTTATGATAGTGACTTCCAAACCATTAGTGAAGCAAGCACAAAGATAGAGAGTATCCTAGATATTCTTCTAGATGAAAGAGCTTCAGAGGCCCAAGGAAATCTTGTTTGAGATTTTGGTTTGGGAAGTTATTTGATACAAGAAAATTATGTCATAGAGCCAAGCCTTCTCAAAGAGGACACTAATTCAGAAGATCAGAGCAATCAGGTTTGGGAACTATTTTTTGATGGAGCTAGAAGTAGACATGGTTCTAGTGGTGGTGCTATGTTAGTGTCCCCAAAAGGAGAAAGGTATTACACTACCTTTAGATTTAGTTTCTCCTGCACTAGCAATATTGCAGAGTATGAAAGTCTAGTCAATGGACTAGAATGGGCAAGAAAAAGAGGGCTTAAAGCCTTAAAAGTTTATGGTGATAGTGAGTTAGTTGTCAGCCAAGTAAGAGGGATAAGTGCAACCAAGAATGACACCATGAAAGTATACAAACATAGAGTTTGGGATGCAATTGAAGATTTTTGTGCTTTCTATATTGTTGCTATCCCTAGGAAGTTAAATCAAAATGTAGATAGGTTAGCTATTGTTGGATCTCAGTATGATATTCCAAATAGCATCTCAAAAGAAAGGGATCAACAACATATCAAAGTGATTACCATCTATTCCTAATAATTATGTTAATTGGCAGGTGTTTGACAATGATGAACAAATTCTGTAGTTCTTGTTTGAAGAGGATGTTTTTTCAGAACACAATCAAGATAGGCTATCACAAAATTATGGTGATCAAGTGATACAACTCAAGTCTAATAAGATGTCTAGAGGTCTTGTCACCTTAGAGACTATCTTCAACAAGGATGATGAAGTTAAGAGAAGCAAAGTTGGCCTAGTAGTCTAACAAGAACATTGTGTTGAATTAGAGTTGGAACTAGGTAAGAGCCTACAATTTGGAAAAGTAAACATTGAATTGGAGAAGCAAGCTTACACTTAGTTATTCAAAGAATTTAGTGATGTTTTTCATGATAGTATGAAGACCTCAAAGGTTTTGACCCTACCCTTTCTCAGCACACTATTGAATTAGAACCAAATGCCAAACCAGTGAGGCAAAAACAAAGGCCTGTTTATCCCAAGCTTGAGCCACTTATGCATAAAGAAGTACTTAAACTAATAGAAAGTGGTATCATCTACCCCATCGAGCATACTAGTTGGGTTTCCAACCTTGTTCCAGTCAGGAAGAAGAATGGGGAGATGAGGTTATGTGTTGACTTCAGGGATCTTAATAGGGCCTCATTAAAGGACCACCATCCACTACCTTCTATGGAAAAAATCTTACAATGTGTCTCTGGATCCATGAGATTTTCATTGTTGGATGGCTATTCAGGATACAATCAGATCTTAGTAAATAAAGAGGATCAATATAAGACTGCATTTACAACCAAGTGGGGAACCATGACTTATCAAAAGATGCCCTTTGGTTTCTCAAATATAGGTGCTAAATTTCAAAAGGCAATGGATATGGCCTTTAAAATCTTAATGTACAAGTTTGTGTTGGTCTACTTGGATGACATAACTATCTATTCTAAACATGCAGTAGATCACATCAAACATTTGAGGAAGATTTTTGAAAGGTGTAGAGAATTTGGGATATCTCTTAATCCCAAGAAATGTGTGTTTGCAATTCATGAAGGAAAATTGTTGGGATATGTAGTATCCAAAGAAGGGATCACAGTGGATCCTGAGAGAATTGTAGCTATCCTAGAGCTACCCCTACCACATCACAAGAAAAGTCTCCAATCTTTCATAGGAAAGATTAATTTTGTTATAAGGTTCTTGCCTAACATTGTAGATTTACTAAAGCCTTTGACAGCCATGTTAGAGAAGAGTTCAACTTTTAGTTGGACCAAAGAAGGGAGAGTCAATTTCCAAGCTATTAAAGAGGCCTTAACAGAAGCCCCTGCTCTCCTAAATCCAAATTTTAGTAAGGATTTTATCCTTTATGCTTATGGAGGTCATGATGCTATATCTACAATGTTGACCCAAGAAAATTTGGATGGATTGGAGTAGCCTATTGCTTTCTTTAGCAAAGGTTTAGAAGAGTATGAACATAGATACTCTTTTATAGAGAAACATGTGCTTGCTTTGGTTAAGAGCCTTAAAAATTTTAGATATCTATTGACCCATAGCAAGGTACATTTAAAAGTTACTCATCCAAGTGTCAAAGAGTTTTTTCTTTCCAAGGACCTTAATGAGAAAAGAGTTAGTTGGATCACCAAGGTGATGGAATATGACATAGATATTCAAACCACCAAGATAGTTAGAGGAAGAGGTCTTTGTGAGAATTTGGCATCAGATGAGAGTTCAAAGAAATCAGAGCAAATAGATTCATCTCTGGTGGTGCATGATACAGAAGAACAAGCCAAGGCAAAAAGTTGGTTTCCTAATATGATCAATTACTTGAAGACAAGACAATGTCCTAAAGGCCTAGATTTAGCAAAAAGAAGGTATTATAGGTTACAATCTATTCATTTTATGCTAATTGATGAAGTTCTTTTCAAGAAGGATCACAATGGTGTCCTTTTAAGATGTATAGATTCATAAAAGATAGCTGACATCCTATTTGAGTTTCATGATGGACCTTCTGGAGGTCACTTTTCTCCTAGGACTACTGCTTTTAAAATCATGAGGGCTAGATACTATTAGCCATCTATCTTTAAAGATAGTCATGATTATGTAAGAAAATGCATCAAGTGTGCTATGTTTGTAGGAAAAGAAAGGCTTGTAGCCTTGCCCCTATAGCCAGTCAGAACAAAGCAGCCCTTCATGAAGTGGGGTATAGATTTCATTGCCATGATCAATCCTCCATCTAGTGTAGGCCATAAATGGATAATTACTACAATAGATTATTTCACTAGATGGACAGAAGCAATTGCTTTAAAAGAAGCCAATGAGAGTGTTTTCATAAGCTTTTATGATGATATAATTCATAGGTTTGGCACTCCTAATTCTATAATTTCAGATAATTCATTGGCATTCACAGGCCTCAAAGTCTTAGAGTGGGCAGTCTGTTGGGGCTCAAAAATGAGGAAGGCATTTTTGGGTCCCCTATGAAAATTTTGATCGAGATGAACCCTTTGTAAGAAATTTTTCTCAGATTGGATTAGGGTTCAGTGTTCTTTGTTGCAGAATAGGAGAAATTAGGGTTCCCAAGTTCAAAAAGTAGTCGTTGATGTCAAAAAACCCTAGGTCTTCAAGTGGCTTTCTATTCCTTTGTTACTTTTTCAAGTCACTTAAGAATGTCTAACTTCACGTGCTTTTTCATTTTCTCCTTAGTTGCAAGGTCGCGGGATAATTCTACTGTATTCTTTATCTTCTTCTGACTAAGTGAAGCCCTTCAGTCGCGCATTCGCCAGATGCCCCCTTCAGTTGGGTAATCACTGAATAAAGAGGACGGAGATTGGACACATGGCCTTCAGTCGCTTATTCGTGAGAAGGTAAGAATATGAAGGAAGTTATCTAGCAATTTAGTGGTAAACCTTCAGTCGCTTATTCGTGAGACAGAGTTAATAGACTTTGAATCATCTAGTGATTCAGTGAAGTCTTTGTTCGCACATTCACAAAAAAATGTGATGGTTAATGAAAACATCTGGCAATTCAGTGGAAAGGCTTTAGTCACCAGTTCGCAGAAAGAAAACCTGAAGATAGAAGGCATTCAGTGATTTCGTGCAGACCATTCAGTCGCCAAGTCACCAGATTGAGTAAACCGTCAACTGCAAGTCGCCAGATCGCCAGATATTTAGTCAAAGGCAAAAAATATTCGGCGAACTAGCGAAGGCTCTTCGTTCGCGGATTCACCAAGTGTAACCAGGAGTTAAGTCAGAGTTAAGTTTCAAGAGCCTGCGAAGGAGATAAGATCGATGGCCACGACTTAAAGTTAGTCCAGATTTGAATATCAGCCACCGATGAGAGGGTAAAAATGAGAAGTGACCGTTTGCATTCAATTTTTAAATTTCTCTATGAACATTTTGAGCTAGCAGAGGATAGTGTTGATGGCAGAAGTGACCCGGATTGGTGAAAATGATTTTCTCAACTGTTTCCAGCATGGTCTAAGATTTTACAGCGTGAAGAAGTTATTGAGAGGTGCCATGAAGTGGTTGCAGGGTCTCTTCCAGGGTGTCTTTGCAGGTTTTTGTTTGTTTCCCAAGGTGTCTCAGAGATTTTTGTCATGATTGAAAATCAGTTTTGATTGTATGCACTGTTGGTTTAATGTTTTCCCTCCAATTATTACTACTCTTGACTAGTTGCAAGTGGTCTACTTGGTTGAAATTTTGAACCTAGCTGGCCGGTAGCTTGTTGCATTCTCTTTTGAGAATCCCAAGGCAGCTTGTGTATATAGTGTCCTTTCTCTAATTTTCAAAGGGTTTGAAGATTGAGTTTTCAGTGCTATGCATTGTTTCTTGTCTTGATCTAGTATTGTAACACTGTTTTGTGCAATTTTTGCTGATGAAGAAAAGGTTGAAGGTCTAAGCTACAGTTTTCAAGCATTGATCTTCATGTTGATTGATTGTGTATACTTGAGGATTCAAAAAACTTAATAAAAATATATTTGTTCTCATCTCTCCTATGTGTCAACTTTGATAGGCCCTGAGTTCTATAATTCATTGCATATTGTTCTATGTATGTATCTCCATTCTTAAGTTCTGATCAAGGATTGGATTAAATGATGCTTTAGATGGGATATAGGTCTATCATGTTGTCTATGTAAGGATTTTTGCAAGTAGTAGAGAGAAAGTATATGAGTATTTATGGCTTTGAATCTCAGCTTTTGTCTGGTGTGTGTGACATTCATGTCCTAGACGATCTTGCCCAATGGATGAGGCACTAGCCCGAAATTAGTATCTTCTATCAACAAAGTATTGTTTGCTCATTGTTATGATCCAAAGCATAAAAGCAAGAACCATCCTTTAAGTTTCTAGTATTTGGTTGTCTGTGGTTCTACATATAGTGATGGAGAGTCAATGAGTGTGTGGTTCACATTTAGCACTTTCTCACCATATTCTATCTGTTATTCTGACCTAGTGTCTTGGTGTATAAAGTTTGATTTGAACTAGGTCAGGTGCACCCGCCTTGGTTTTGCAGAGCCAGAAGTGAAGAGGGCATAGTAAGTCCCTATAGTTGGTCTAGTTACCTTGCAGAGCTCTCACATTTGGAGCTAACCATTCCTAATATCAATCTCAAGGTATATTGGCAGCCTGTTAGAGCATAAGAGTTCCATTTTGGACACCAACACAGTCAAGAATGGCATCTATCTGAATACCAGTTCCAATTACTACCCCCAAGGTAATGGCTTAGCTGAATCAACAAATAAGAACTTGATTAGGATAATCAAGAAGGCTCTGCAAGACAATCAGAGGGATTGGCATACTAAACTTAGGTCTGCCTTTTGGTTAGATAGAATTACCCCAAAGAAAATCATTGGTAATTCTCCTTATATGCTAGTATATGGTAGAGAGGCCAAGTTGTCTATCTAAGTTGAATTGCTAGCTCTAGACTTGGCCACTCAATATGCCCTATTTGAAGAAGGAAATCCTTTGTAGATCAGATATGCTCAGTTGATGGAGTTGGAAAAAATCAAAGACAAATCAATGCAGGATATGGAATTCCATCAGATTCAGACCAAGAGGAGTTTTGACAAAAGAGCCAGGGTTAGAAATTTCAAAGTTGGGGATGTGGTCCTCAAATGGGATGAGTTCAGGTCAAGACCTAGCAAGCCCATAAAATTTGATTCATTTTGGGGTGGACCATTTGTAATCATAGAATGCAAGGGATCCAATGCTTTCCAGCTATCAAATCTTGAAGGAGATGCCTTGCCAATATCAGTAAAAGGTTTCCACTTGAAGCCCTCTTTTGAGGTTAATCCCTCTCTATAATTTTTGTAAATAAGTTTCCTTGCTTTCTTTCCCTATTTTCCAGGTTAGTTTCCTACTTTTCAAGAAGTGCATGTGCACAAGTTTGTATCTCCAGTTCTAGTTTTGTCTCCCTATGAGAATTTTTGAGTTTTGATAGCCCCATGCCCAATGGATATGTCAAGGCCACTGATCCATGTCTAGCAGGCTGACATCCATTAGAAATCATCAAAATGTTACCCTAATTTTCATATCCATGCAAATTTGGAAAAAAATTCTCCCGAAGTCTCTGTT
The DNA here is from genome assembly GCA_027943335.1 of Chamaecyparis obtusa. Lineage (NCBI taxonomy): Eukaryota > Viridiplantae > Streptophyta > Pinopsida > Cupressales > Cupressaceae > Chamaecyparis > Chamaecyparis obtusa. Next base: position 676,623 of record BSBK01004348.1, read on the forward strand.
TTCACCTTGCCAGGCATCTGTGAAGTTTTCATGAATTTATCTCTTATTTCCTGGTCTCTGTAATCTTTTTATTTCCCTGGTCTGCAGTTTAAATATTTGAAAAAGTAGCTGTTGGTGCTAAATTAACCCTGCAAGCCCTAAGCCATGTTATATTTCCTTTTTACTTTATTGGAAACTTAAGTGATCAAAAAAGGCATGTGCATATTAGGTTTCTTCTTGTTTTCCAGCTCGCTATTTCCTTCTGGTGGTGTTTTAAGTCATTCAGGGATTCAATGAAAATGCCCTCAGTCGGGCATTCGCTTAATCAAACCCTAGGTTCACATGTAATTTAGTGAACTAGAAAAGCCCCTTTGTTCACATATTCACCTAGCTCAACCATGGTTTATCAAAGTATCTCGTGAATAAGAAGTCTTTGGTCGCTAAATCGCCAGGTCAAAGTGGGGTTAGTTCTGCAGGTAGCGGTGAGTTTCTGCATCGGATGATTGTCTTATATTCTGAAGGAATATTCAAAGAGCATGAGATCCTATGCCCACCATAGATTTGGTATGAGGATTACTTGTCAGAGTGGGGCCCCAGTTGATGAGATCAACAGTTGTCATAAGATCTCATAGCATGTGTCAGAGGCTTGCGATCTCATGCCAACCGTCGATCTTCCATCCTATGTATCGCTTTAGAGTTTAGTGGGTCCACTGCCATGATGTTCTACTTGGAAGCTTTTCATTGGTTGAAAGGAGATGACTTGTAATTTTTTAGTAGGCCCAGTTGTCAATCCTTAATGAAGATCTAGGGCTGGCATTTTTTCTATTGAAAAGTGTTAGAGGGATGCGATTTTCAGACAACCATTGATTCTCCTTAGTGACATAACTCTTCAGCCTGGTGGGTCCACTGCTACATGTATACGAATGGTGGCTTCTGATTGGTCCACATAATGGTGATTAGGTGCATGTCAGTGGGTCCTAATCTTTTCAGGAGGTTAAAGTATAGTAAGATCTTATGGTTGTCACTACACCACTAGGATAAGATGCACACTATTTAAGTCAGTGGTTTAGTGACAACTGTTCAATGCTCTTTTTGTAGATCATGGGTTCGAGTCTGTCAAGTGTGCTAACTTGCTCAAATTTGATTGGTTGCTATGTGTTGATGAGGACTTCTAGGTGGGTCTGATGTTAGAAAGGTGCCAAGGTGTTGCTGATGAGGTGGTCAAAGTGAATAAAAGATTGACAAGTGGTAGGTCTGGGCCCAGGTTTGAAAAAATATTTGGTGGCCCCAATAACTTCTCTTTGGTCGCTCATTCATGTGATATGATAGTAGTACTCTAAATGATTTGGTGAGTGCATGAATGTGTGTATTTGCAAGATTGTAGGATAAGTTAGTGAGGCCCTAAAGTTCTCAGTGACCTAGCAATTGTCTTCGGTCACTAGTTTTCCAAATGTAAGCCAGAATTCTCATGAGTGCTTAAGGGAGTATTTTGTGAATCGGTGAATGAAGGATTTCTATTGTTTGTAGGATATAACCAGAGTTAGTAAAAAGACTCAATGATTTAGCAACAGCCTTGTTCGCCAAATCCCCTGATAGGACCAAGGTAAGCCAAAGGATCTCATGACTTAGAATTCTTCAGTTGCTTGGTCACTGAAAGACTTAAAAGAGAAAAGGGCTCGAGGTGGGTCCAAAAATGACAGAGGTGCTGACATGTTTGATTCTTATTGGTCATTGACTTCCATGGTGTTTTTGACTTTTCAAAGGGGTTTTAAGTTGTTTCCTCAATGCATCACAGTTTTTCATCTACTGGGAATTAAAAGAGCTCAACAGTTGCATTTTAAAATGATCGGCTAGCCATTGCAGTTCAAAATTGAATATCTCTGCGGGGGTTTTTTGCCAGTTTTTTCATTCAATGGGATACAGTGGTGAGTTAGCTCAAAGAATTTATGTTTCTAGGACATTTTCAATTAAAAGAAGATGATGAGGAAGTCTGGGTAGCCATCATAGGTCATTTCTTGTCTCAAAAAAGTACCATCTTGAGCATTCATGGTGAGACTTTGTGTAGGAAAGTAGATGAATCTAGGTCGCTTGTCTGCAGGTTGATGTAGTACAAGGATGGGCATGCAAACTTGAGGTCTGATCAACCATATTTGTAGAGTTACATTCATGATCAGACTTGATAGATGTAGGGTTTGTTATTCTAATGTGAAAATCTTGTAACCCTAGTTAGGTTTTCTGACTCCTGCCTGCATGTAGTTGAGTATGTATATATTGTATTTTTGAAGCTTTTGGGCTCAAAGTTGGACAATTGTAGAAGAATTTAATTTTTCTTAAGGGTCATCTATGGTATCATCTCTACCCTCTAGCTTATATAGTTGTATTTCTCCCATTGATTATTCAGATATTGCAGAGGTATTTTGTGACAATCCTTCATGTCCCTATGCTTCCTTGTTTGGGTCATCTCTTATTGGATCAAAGCACATGTATGTTTTTTCAATGACAACTTAGGGTTCCTAATCCCTCTTAATTTTTGTAACTATGTGTGTTATTGTGTTTGATCTAATTTAGATGCTTTTGTGGGTATACTCCAGCCCCTTAACAATCTTGTCTCAATCCTACACTGAGTTGCAGAAGTGAATGTCTACTTGCAGGTCATAAATTGTGTCTTATGTTCAAACCCTTCTATGAAATACTTATGCAAGCCTATTCAGTAAGTTGTGATCTAGTAGACCTAAGCCTTTCATTGGTTACATTCCTCTATACTAAGATCCAAACCCTAATTTTGGTGCATCACCTAGTAGGTAGTTTGCTTTTAGTGATTTCCCTTTCCAGGCACTCCTTCTATCCCTTTCCCTTAGAAGATTTACTTTTCATGTCTAGAAGCAAATTAAGGTGATTATCCAAGAGGAACCAACCTAGAACCTAGAGGTCTCATCTTAATTAGCATAGGTCCCACACCTGGAGATGATTCCCATGTTATACTAGGTTATCAAGACTATGAGAGCTTGAGACAAAGGCACAAACTTAGTGTATAACAAGTACATTACCCACAAATCAACCTTCATAGAAATAACACTCACCTCAACAAATATAGGTGATAAAATAGGTTCCCTCTCAAGTATGGGTATCTCTACCCTAAAAGAATTAATATCAGTATCCACAAAACATGTAGTCTCATTGTCAATACTTCTCTCAATCATGTGGCATACTCTTGGATCTCACTCAATCTTGACAAACTGATCATCAATCTTGAAAGTGGCATAGGAAAAATCACACTATAAACTTCCACCCATGGTAGCACTCCACCTTCTAGATAGCAGCATCCCATAATGAGGAGGGATGTCCACCACTAATACACTCATTGTTAACTGTTATACACTAAGTTTGCACCTTTGTTTCAAGCTCTCTTGGTCTTGATAACTCAGTATAACATGGGAATCATCTCAAGGTTGTGGGACCTTTGCTAACCAAGATGAGACCTCTAGATTCTAGGCTAGTTCCTCTTGGATTATCACCTTAGCTTGCTCTTAATAGGAAATTAAACTTTGAGGGAAAAGGGTTAGAAGGAATGCATGAAAGGGAAATAATAGGAAAACAAACTACCTACTAGGTGATGCACCAAAATTAGGGTTTTTATCTTAGTATAGAGGAATGAGATCAATGGAGGAATAAGGTCTAATAAATCACCACTCACTAGATAGGTTTGCATAAGTATTTCATAGGAAGGCTGGAATAGAAGACTCAACCTATGACCAGCAAACAAACATCTTTTGCAACTCGGTGTAGGAATGAGACAAGACTGCTAGGGGCTATAGCATACCCACAAAACATCTAAATTAGATCAGACATAGTAACACACAAAATCATAGAAAGTGAGAGGGACTAGGAACCCCAATTTCCATTAACAAAATTCATAGACTTCAATCCAATAAGAGATAAACAAAGACAAAGAAGAATAAGGACATGAAGAACTGTCACAAAATACCTCTGCAATGTTTTTATCTATCAATGGGAATTATAGAATGTGGGAAACCAAGGGGAAGGAAGAAATGCCATGGATAGCTTCCCAAGAAAGAGTCTTTCTTTTTTACAAAATGTGAATTCTAAGCTCTACAAGCTCTAAAAAACAATATACACAACACTCACTGCATGCAGGCAAGAGTCAAAATCTAACCTAACTAGGGTTACATAGTTATTCAATTCTTTACCAAACCCTAGAGGTACAAACCCTCAAAACTCTGAGAAAAGTCAACAAATAGGTCCAAAATCTCATGATTGCATATCTTTCTGTACCAGGACCACCTGCAGACACACCATCTTCACCAACAATCTCACCTACAACTCCAATCAGCTATGAATTCTCTCAAAATCAATCACACCACCCTGGAAAGGACTACAAAAAATAATGGCACCAAGCACTTATCCATCAACTCGCGGCATGAACACACAACATAGGACTCTGCAACACTGAAAAAGATCACCTTAGAGTCCCTCGCAACCACCAACTGTCCTAGTGACATAAAATCTTAGCTACCTGCCACCCACAACAATCCTCTGCAGAAGAAAGCCCGCCAAAAGTCACACTACCTTAAAAAACATTGGTCACATGATCACATGAGCTCAAAAACCTTCATGTGATCATGTGACAAGCCTTTTAGAATCTATCTCTACTTTGTACACATTCCGCAGACAAACACTGGCGAAAAACCCGGGCCTAAGATCACACTACCTCAATTTGAACGTTGGTCGCATGATCGCATGAGCCCCAAAAGACTGCATGTGATCATGTGACTAAGCACTAAGATCTTATCCTAGTGCCACATAGACACCTGGCCTGCAAGAAGTAGTCACCTATCAACCACGTGGACCAACTAGAAACTCACACAGGCTAGACACATGACAACACCACCTGGAAATAGTAGAGAATCAAATGGTGCTCACATGATCACATGGGATTAGAAGATCCCATGTGAACATGCGACCACCATAGATTTTGAATCTACAGGGCCCACATTATACTCCTAACCCACCGCAAAACAAACATGTCACCACCCAAAGTCATGCTAACTATTGACAGCTCATCACATGATTGCATGTGATTAGAAAGCCGCATGTGATCATGCAACAAGTGCAAGATGATGACTACAAACTTTAAATTTGGGTTTTACCTCGGGTTTACTTTCTACTTAGTCGGCAAGTCACTGGAAGCTTTCCTTAACCTTGGGCCCCACAACAACATGAGATTCTAATCCAATGGTGGGCACATGATCTCATGGGCTCGGAAGATCCCATGAGATCATATGACCACCATAGATCTCCACCGCACTGGCCTTGCAAGCTTTGAGCCCACCATCAACTGGTCACAGCAGCGCACTTAACGACTAGTCGCATGTTCGCATAGCCTAAAAAAGGGCTATGCAATCATGTGACAAGCGCTAGCAGCTTGTTGAAAATATCAATGGGACCCACCTAGTCAGAGTTGCACACTTAGACAAATGTAGATGCCAGAGAAAGAAGTGTGAAATAGCAAAGGTCGAAAACATCCTGGGCTTCCAGAGAAAAAGGTCAAAAACACAGAGGGTTTTTGACACTAAACAATTTATTGAACCCTTCAACACCAGTATTTCTTGCAAGCATTTAAACTTGAATATCTCTATGGGTTTTGTGAATTAAGTGATGCGATCTAGACTGGGGTATGGTGAAACATTGAAGATCATGGGGTTTAGATTGCAAAGCATGAAACCTTATGGATCACCTTCGCACGTGAAAAAAAGTTACAGCAGGGACCTAGACAGTTGCAGAGGCTAGAATTGAAAGATATGAAATTTTGGGCAATATTAACTCTTTCTCTGGATATGCTACTAGCCTATATGGCATTGCATTGATAGTCCCAATGACTGGTACCTCCCTCTGATCCATTGCACAACATCTGCCTTGAACTGTATCAACTTTAAGGTCCAATTTTTCCATAATATTAAAAGGCATAACAGTATTAGAGGCACCACTATCAATCATACAATTTCTTAATTTCATTCCATTCACAAGGACACTTAAAAAGAATGGATCAATGTTTTCAAGGCTAGCATTGACAGAACTATCCAAATATATAGGAGGAATTTGAGATACAATTCCCTGAGCAACAACACCTTTCAAAACTCTATCCTGAGCCCCATTGCATGCAACATCATTGTTATGAACATTATCTACCCATGCAATAGCTCTGTCTTTGTGTTTAGGGATCCTCAACAACTCTGACAATGGAACCTTAACTGTAATTTGGGACAATACAGATAACATATCAATAGGAGCAGAGGAAGGAAAATCAATCTGTATTGCTTTACTATCTCTTTGCTTATCTGATACATTAGGTGTATTGACCACCCTCATCTTTTCAATCTTAGCCATTGTGTTAACTAGCTTCTCAATCTCACTAGAAAATCTTTCAACTCCAACTCCCTTAGGCTCACAATTCTTACCTTTTACATTCTTGAATTTCACCATGTGATCACCTTTTGATTTGTTCTCACTAGGCTCTCCAAAGTTGGTACTCTTTATAAATATTCTGGCAGCTTTCTCATTTGTATTCCTTGCCACCATGCCTCTATTTTGCACTAGGGCAATCATTTATCTAGTAATCCTATCCATCTCTTCTCTAGAAGGTCTTCTTAAATTTACTAACTCAGAAGAAGAGTTCATGATACACGTCTTCTTATCAATATCTTCACTATCAGAAAAAACCTCTTGATGAAAAAGGGCATGATTGTGTCTCTTCACATTTACATCTACTTCTTCATCAAAATCAGAATCATCTTCATATCCTAGATATGAAGTAGCCATGTTGCATCCAACATCATCTTGCTCTATCTCCCCATTGCCACAGTCTTGATTTGCAGCCATAGAATGTGCAACCACACAATCCTTTGCAGAATGAGGGGATTGGCATGCAACACACCAAGGTATGTCCTCCATGAAATTTTTTAAAGCCTTTTGTAGAGGGTCAGGGACACCTCTGTCATTATTTCCTCTTGCAACAAGGACAATAGGCTTGCCATCCTTCCATTGGGTGTTGTAGGGGTAGTTCTGCAATCTATTCTTCTTATTGAAATTATTGTTGAACTGAGGCCTTTCATTGGTAGGAGCACTGATGTTCCTATTTGCAGGTGCCTTCAAATCCTTCAATGCATTGAGCACCTTATCCAATTTATCTTCCTCTTGCCTCCTAGTTCCATCATTCCTATCATTTTCTTTTTTGTATTTCTTGTCCCCAAACAACTTAGGGTCATCTCTCTTACCACCCAATTTTCTTGATATTTTCATATTGTTCTCAATATTGACAGCAATCCTAAAAGCATCTCTAAGAGTTCTTGGTTCTTTGTCCCTCAACAAGTATCCCATCTTCCCATCAAATGCATTGAAGTATGTGGTCAAACAAACATTGTCTTCTAACTGCATAACTTGGAATAACTTATGCATACCCTTCTGAAATCTCATATTGAATTCAGCTGCAAACTCATTTTGATTTTTCCTTATGGTATTGAATTCATTCAACATGAAACTAGCATTAGGCCTGTCAGCATACTTCTCTTTAAAACATCTCTCAAAGGAATCCCACGTATCAATACATTTATAAGGAAGTCTCTTAAACCAATCTCTAGCATCCTCTATTAGAGATTGAACAAATAATTTCATGACTACATCCTCATGCTCTACCTCATAATCATTAAGCATATCAAAAAATAACCTAAGATGCTCCTCACAACTAAGAGGATTATTACCAGCAAACTTAGGTACCTTATCTCTTATATCATTTGGAAAAGCATTTGGGTAGCTTGGTATCCCATCAAAACTAATTTTCCTATAGCCTTCTAGTTGCATAGGTCTTCTTTGAAATCCTAAACTAGTGTTCCCACTAGAATTATTATTTTTATGTACATTCCCACCCACTTGCACATTTGACTTTCTATTAAGATCAAAAATGATTTGGTAGATACATTAGGAATTAGATTACTAGTAGTAGCATTGCTAAGTGGAACAGTAGTGTTCATAGATGGCATACCTAGTTCAGTAGCAGAAGGGCCATGAACATTAGCTGATGAAGCCTTTAAGAACTAGATCTTTCTTCTTTTCTTTGCAATAGTAGCATCAACTTCAGCTCTTTCCAACTCTTGAGCAAGAGCTTCATCCTCTTTTATTTTTCTTTCTATCTCTACCTCCCTATTTGATTTAGCTGGTGGGATCCCTGGTATTATCACTAGTTTTCTTATTTGGACACCCACCATCTTGTACTTTCCTTTTTCATTAATAACTACAGTAGGCCTAGTGATCTCATGTCCATTCTTACCCTTAGGCAAAGGGGATCAACTTTGCACTTGTCTAATCACAGGGCCTTCTTCATCAAACTCATGATCTTGCAACAAGCATTCCTACTCACTTCTTAGAGCTTCAAGATCACCAAAAATATCATGCTACAACACCCTAGGAGTAGAAGCAAGCATCTTGTTTCTCTCCTTCATTTCATTAATTTTTCTAAGGAGAGACTACCTTTCTAATAAAGCATTTACTTTTTCAGCCTCTCTCTCCTCTTGTAACCTTTTGTATATGGCATCCTACTCTGCCAACTGTAACCTAAGTGCATTTAGGTCATGTGGATCTATCATAACATCATCAAAACCTAATGACACATCCATATTAGTGAGATTTTGATATGGGAAATGGACTTGTCATTGTCTCATGGGCTCTCTTATGAAATTATCCTCATCGAGATCTAAATCAATCTCAAAACCCATCTCTCTATCTTGTTCATCCTGACCTATAGGAAATGAACCCTTGTCTTGAAATATAGCCTCTGGGGTATCATAAAATTTATCTTCAGAGTGACCACCATCTGATCTAGAAACTTTGTCCTGTGAACCTTCCTCACTTGAGGAAACATGTGGTGCTCTACCTCTGGTAATTCTTTGTTCTCTTATTGGAGCACTAGTAGACTCACCATTTCTTTTGATCCAACTCTTCTTCTCCTATCTAGGCAATTGTTCCAGAGTAACCTCTGGATTTTTTTTGACAAAGGACCTAGTATTCCTTCTTTTTTCCATGATTTGTAGTTTATAGCATTGGTTCTAAACCTTTTGAGTCACCACCCACCTAGATGGGAGAACCTTTAACTAAATACAATAGGAAAACAAGAGCTTTGAAAACTTTTATCTGTAGACTCTCCCCAGTAGAGTCACCATTTTTTTGGGAGTTCCCTTTGATCTTCAACTTGTAGATTTATACTTTGATGGATAAATTTAATATAACTTTGACTCTATCACCACTCCAAAGTCTACAAGGAAGAGGGCCAATTAACAAGGATCAACAATGAGATCCTCTTACACTTTGAGCCTTAATGCTCAGGTGGGTGTACCCTTGATTCACTTCTTCAAAGGAATCACTAAATATTATACAATTATATCCTTTACTAACTGACTAAAAGATATTATCATTTAAATGTGTGTGTGATTAATGATGATGAACTGCTTCCAAAGAATAGATCAGTGCTTTATCCTAGGGAAAAGAGTTACCTAATAACATATATCAACTAAAATCTTAATTCAAATACATATGAACTCAGAGTAAGTGCTTTTCCTATTACTCCCCTCACTCCCAAACCTAACCATCAAATTCCAATCCAACAATGAACCCACTGAAATCACCCTAAAGGCTTTAATCCTAACTTTGTTAGGAACTCCAAGGTGATCTCACAATACTCTTTGTTTACCATATGCTAATCCAGTTTGTCACTAATAGATTTGACTCCAAATTTCGACCAAAATTTTTGACCAAAGTGCAAAATGGTTTTACTTGGTCACATTATAAAGGATAAATTTTCTTTTTTTTTACCTTTACGCTCGTGTTGGTCAAAATTTTGACCAACACGGGCATCATTTTGACCAATGATGTGTTGGTCGAAATTTCGACCAACACAGGCATAAAGGTAAAAAAAAAGAAAATGCATCTTGATTTAAACATGACTTCGATGAGCGGGAGCGATCAAGCGGGCATGGACATAGCAAGTATTTCATGCAAGGGCACAATTTCTATTTCCATTCCAACCATTTCACCAATGCTAAAGTCTATAACTTCTTTGTGGTGTGAAGATTTCATAATATCGTAACTGTTATTACTCTTAAGACCACTGTGAATATCCCTATGCACATTGTCAAAATTGCCATAGACTCTATCGTCCTCACTGCTTTGTCTACCATGTGGAGACTGTTGAATATCATGAGTGTTGTTCATATGATAGCGGTGACTGGGCTTAATGAAATTTCCTCTGTCATGAATAGTTTGAAAAACAATTTCCCTGTCATTAAAGTCGGCACTGTGGGAAATGTTATGAGGAGGAGAGGGGAAGAGCGTAGGCTCTCCCCTATTTTCAAAACCACTCTGACTTTCAAGGCCATCTGCTGCTATGCATTCTGAGCCAAAGGGCCATAAAAAAGGGTGCTTGATGACTTCCCTTGCTATTCCATATTTGGGGCAGCCTATCTTCTCTGCCTTTTGTAAATTATCTGGTCTTATTGTTTTCCACAGAAAGGTTCTGAATCCTGATCTAGGGTAAATTTTAATGTTTTATAATTGAGATGAATTTTCTTTTTTGTTTGTTGAAGCCAATGGTTGCTATGTATATATAATATATCTAATCAATGTTTCTCCCATCATAATATCTACATAATTATTCAGATATATTTGTATCTTTTCTAGTGAAAATTGTTTGAGAAGCTTTCCTCTCTTATTTGTTTGTGTATTCCTGCTTACTGTGTTGTGATTTATGGCAATCATTTGAAAATGTTGCCAATGTATACTTTCTTGTTTCTTTTATTCTATATTTTAGATGATAACAATTTTTTTTCTATCTTTCTATGAGTGTTAAGATTTAAATTAGAATCTCCAAGCAGTTTGTTTCATTGTCTTGGTTTACAATTTCACGAACAAGGTTATAATTGCAAATCAGTGAATATATGTGATACTATTATATAATATAAGTCTTACAAGGAAGTTTGTTTATCTTCTATTTCTTGTTACATATCTTACATTTTTTTTTTCCATTGTGTTTTAGTAAAGTCTCACGATGGAGCTCATGTGAGCTTGGTTCTTATTTTTGCAGTCATTATTTTCTCTCGTGCCTCTTGGATTTTTGAGGGAAGGAAATGTTCTTTTTGTTTTGAATGGATTTTCAGCTTTTCAAGCTTCATCAAAAGGGGTATCACATTATTTTATCTTATCTAGGCCTACTTTATAGATTTATGAATATATGTTCAATCAATTATTTTTTGTCACCTTCGACACCTGGGCCCCATGATCATTTGACATCTTCAATTTTTGTGCACGCTTCAATTTACATAACACCTAATACATGACATATTAAATGAGGGTCTAGGGAAGCTACCTATTAACTTGTTAAGGCTGAAAATAGGGTTGTAGAAACTATTGATCATTATTCTGAGTTATATTCCTATGATAGTTTTGCAATTAATTGGACTACCTCCTGAGTGCTAAAATAGTATTAAAAGCCAAGATCGGAAAAATAAACCCTAGATTATTGAACTATTTTGACACTGTTGATAAATTATTTGTGCTACAAAACAACATTCTAGAAGATTTTAGACAAACAGGTATTTCCAAGGTCTATAATGAAACAAGAAGTATTTTGTCTGACTTTATCATTTGGAAAAGCCTTAAGTATTTTTGTATGTAAGAAGTCATAAAACCTATATTTGTGAATTGATAATCTCAAAGAACCCTAAGGGTTTGGCAGAAGCTATATCATATTCTCTCTTATGAAATTTTATAAATCTCAAATATACAAAGAATGTAAGTAATAGAAGAAAACCCCACTGCTAATATCACAACAAAGAAAATAGAGTAATGACAACACTACCTTGATAAAGCAGAGTAATGGCAATACTACCTTGATAATGAAGATATTTAACTCTAGGAAGTCAGTTGTAAATCCTTAAAAAGTTTCAACTAACCAAATTTTTTTGTCTTTAAGTTCAGCAAATGGCACAGGCATTCAAATCTTAGGAATATATTTACTCTATGTTCACAAATCTACATTAAGTTTTATTCTATTACCATCTATTTTAATTTGATGAATTTGACATAGGCATTTAATATTAGAAAACTTATTGCCTATATCTCTTTATTCATTGTATGAAATCTACTTCCCATTTGCCTTGTGTGACTGCCAGTCTCTTCCAAGGTGTATGGAAGTTGCACTATAGTCACACTTTTTCATTTCTATTCTTTTTTTGTATATGGTGATTCATAGACATTAGTTCAAGTTCCTTCCTTTTCTTTGCAATTTAAATAAAGAATTAAATTTATTTCATCCTGGCCAATAATTAGTTTTGTGAGAGGTTATGGCTAAAGATTAAGAACTCACAATGTTGTCAATGGACAGGTTGTAATACTATGGTTTTAGTAACATATTTGTTATGGTTATCATTTACAATCAAACAAACTTAGTAGTCCATAATAATGGGAATGAGATGATGCCTACATTTTTGAAAATAAACACAGGATTCATCCTAGCAGGAAACACAACCTTTCATTTACTAGTTTCTTAGGAGAACCGGAGACTGTAAACACCAAAATGACTGCATAAATAAAATGTTGTTGCCACTGATAATTCAAACCAGCTATAGTATCCATCATACATATATGGCATGGAAATGGAATCCCTCAGCCTTTGGTATATATCAAACTTTTATAGGTAAAGAGAAGCAGACTTACACAAACCATATGTATGTTAGGAACTTAGGAGTTCTATTTAGTGCTCTCAAATGCCATAGCATCATTCCAATTGATATACATATACATCCATGTACAAATGCACACACCTGCACTTGATATACACCTTAAGCTTTATATAGTGGTAGTATACATCCATAGTCAAGGTCAAGGAAAAAATGGAATAACCAAGAAAACACTATACATTAAATCATGTGATTGATAGAAGATCAGGGCTCACCTGAGTCATAAACATGAAGAATTATTCTAAAAAAAATGTAAACCATATATATGTGCACTCGAGGCAAAGGGAAGTTATGTCATATCCATATTAATATTAATTTATGTCAAAGGCCAATTGATGAAAATGGGAGTGCTATGATGGTTGATTTTTGCAAGCAGGTGCATGGACACTGAGATTTTTGAAATCCTTTTAAACGGTTTCCCTCACAATCAGAGACCTTCCACAGCTTCTAGTCTTACCAAATTGATATAACCATTTACTATTGGCTCTGAGATTTAGTCATGCACAATGTGGGTGAATGTGTGACGACTGTATCAGTGGTTTGTGTGGTAGAAGTAGAAGGGAAGAAGCCATGGTGTTCTAAGATTGTTTCCTATGTGAGAGTGATTCGGAATGACCCAACAAATTAATGAATTTGAGCTTCTATAAGATGTAGGATTATCTCAAATTAAAAAATTAAAAAATGTGGCTAAGCCACTCCCACATAATCCATACCCTATGAATTTACTTGGAAATATGGACCTCAAAAATATCAAAATATAATATGAGAATGGGCAAATTTGATTCGCTTGAATTTTGAAATCTTCACGTAGTTTGATCTGAAAATAGATTTAATTTACTAAACTATTTAAAACTTTCATCAAATTCAAAATTTTCTGTGTTGTGAAATGTGCTAACTTTTTAGTTTGAGTTTTTTCCCTTCATTTTAATTAATCAATTTAACTTAATTATTCTTTAAGCAATGATAGAGGTAAAAATGGTGTGATTTCTAATAAAAGTTAGTCATAATTTAGACTATTTTAGTAGTCATCTTTTTAGTTTGTTTCTTTTTCCTCTCTCTCTCTTCTTTGTCCATTCCCATGATGGTATTCACCCATTTTTTGGGGCTGGAACTCTTATGCCTACATTTGAGACAATTGGACTCTTTCCTCATTTGAGAAGGAAGACCCAAAAAATGAGGACCCCCTCTTTTCACTTGGCAGTATTGTGAGGTTTTCACACCATCACCCCCATTTCAAATGGGGACCCCCTCTTTTCGCTTTGGTAGTATGAGTAGTGTTCTTAGTTGGTACCAATTTTCAAGTCTCCAAGTTTGAGAGATGAGTTTGAGAAACTTTGCCTCATTTACGAGTGAAGAGGCGGACCTTGAAATGTGAAGAGGAGAGAAAGATCTAGTGTTTGAGACTTGAGAGGTAAAGAGAAAGTAGGATGCACCATCAATGGTGATGGTGCATGAAAGTTGTTATGAGAAACAAATCCAAATGGCGTTGATATGGGTGTGAATTCAAGTCTAAATTAGATTGTGCACAAGGTATGAAATTGAGGTGAGAATGAGTAAGATCCAAGTATGATAAATGGACAAGTATGAATGTCAACATTCAGTTCAGAAATGAATCCCACTGAAAATGGAGGCAAAGAGAGTTATCACAGACCTAATTTCAATGAGGAATGACCAAGCAGAGTTTAGCTTTGGATGAGCTATGCCAATAAAGTAACTCCCATTACAACCACTTTGTAGCTCATTCAATAATAAATAGAGGCCACATACATTTCTTTTTAAATAGTGGCTATTAAATATATCATGTTGGTAGACCTGATGTTAAAATACATTTTTTATACAGGCATTTATTGCTTATGTTAATGATGTAATAAGACCCCATTAGTTATGCCAATAAAGAAACTCCCATTACAACCACTTTATAGCTCATTAAATAATAAATAGAGACCACATACCTTGAAGTGTGTGCCATCCAATTCTCTCAAACTTGATGAATCTGTTCTTTCAACATTTGTAGTAGAGCAAGGAATCCATAGGAAGTGTATGCTGATTTAGAGAGAGGAAACCCAAAGAAATAAAGTTGGTATCTAAAAGGGAAGAAATATGTTGTGGACCTACCGTCTGAGGAACAATTGCAACATAGATGAATTGTGGTAGAAGGCATGGGTAAAACGTGATTGGGTATGGATAAACAATACCAATAGTTTACTATCCAGATGAAGAATTATCTAATACATCTAAAAAATAAATTGGATTATGGAAGCTCTGAAGATTGCTTTATGGAGATTTAGAATTTAGCAAGCATTTTTCTAGCATCTCTTTTGTGCATTTTCATCATGAAGGTAACAATGCAAATAATGCCTTAGCTAATGTGAGGATTCTCCAAGACCATCTCTTTTTTCTTCAATGATGATGTGGAATCATGAACTTTGTTAGGAATCATTCTACTGGATGATAAGTCACCTTGATTACTTTAAAGAGTATCAACTTGTCATTCCCAATGGTAGTTGTCTCTTAATCATTGGTTTGTTATATTTTGATGTGACCCTTTGTTCTATCCTTGGTGTATGTTGGTATTGAAGGCATTTGTATTGATGAGAGCTATTTATTTTGGTCGCTGCTATGTTCTCACACATGTCATTGCTCTATTTCTCATGGTATTCTAGGTTTTGAGTTATCTTGCTTGTTTGATGCTTTAGTATGTTTCCTAGTGTCTACATTTTGGTTATGTATAAGGCAATTTAGTTATTCCCTTGTGTTCCATTTATGGGTACTAAGGGCTTCCCTTTGGTAACAAGAGACTTGTTCATGTTTATTTGTAGGTTGCAAACAAATCATCCTTCTTCCACCAATGAGTCATTCCATTCAAGAAAGACCATGTTTGACGATATCAACACACAAAAAAATAGGGAGACAATTGCTAGACTATGGTCTAACTTAAAAAGAAAGGGTGATGGAAAATGTTATTGTCCTTGAAAACTTTGTAAGGGCTTAAAGACTTGAAGATATCTAATCAAAACAGCTGAGGAACATTGTAGGCAACATGGTCACATTGAAGGGGGAAATGAATTTCATCCATTGGTATGTATTTTAATATTTTATAAAATACATAAGACATGATTTGATGATGACAACATGGTCATGGTTAATATAAGGTCATCATTTTCATATAGGTCAACATCCCTCAGTTTCATGTTATGGACCATGACAATCTGGAGAATGTGGATTTCCAAATGAGGGACCATGGAGGTGTGAATATAGAAGTAGAAGGTAATGATATCATGGAAGAAGACCACGATGATGAAGAAGATCAAGATGATCACGATGATCAAGATGATGATGATGTTGATGCAGAGCTTGATGTACCTATACTTGAGAAGGCACACGAGCCCCTATATGAAGGCTCTAAAACAACTCTTCTTGCCCCTGTATTGTTGTTGAACTTGAAGGTTATGAATGGTTTATCCAACATAGCAATGACACGTATGTTAAGGTATGTCATCTTTTTTCATTATTTTAGTCGTAATTTCCTTACAATTAATATTGGGTGAATCATGTAGCAATTAATATTCTTTAAATTAACAAATTATATTTTTGGTCGTAGGTTGATAGGTGAGTGTTTGTTACCACCATCAAACATTCTACCTCGCTCATACCGAGAATTATCTACCATTATGAAAGATATTGGAATGGAATATCAAACAATACATGCATGTTCGAATGATCATATTATATATTATAAATAGCATGAATTTGTAATGAAATGCCCTATTTTTCATATTAGTAGATATCAATCAGATCAAATAACTAAAAAGGTGCCTCGCAAGGTTCTTTGACATATTCCCATTATTCCACGTTTGCAATGATTATTCAAGTGCAATAGCTTGACACAATTTATGGATTACCATGCATGCAATAGAAGTCAGGATGGCATTATGTGAATGTTTGTAGATGGCTCAACATTTAAGGAAATAGAAGAAAAATGGCCACACTTTAAAGAAGAACCTCGTAATCTCAAGCTTTCATTGGCAGCAGACGGTGTCAATCCATTTGGAGAGATGAGATCTACTTACTCGGTGTGGCTTATTTTTGTTATCAACAATAACATTCCTCCTTGGTTGTCCATAAAGAGGGAGCACATAATGTTGTTACTGATTGTTCCAGGTATTTTTTGATTTAATGGTCATCTAAATTAATTTATTATTAATAATCCATCAAAATGGTCATAATAATTATGTAATGTTTTTGTTCATTCAACTAGGTAAGTACCAAGTTAAAGATATCAATGTATATATTGAGCCCCTTATCGACAAGTTGATGGTGTTATGGAATGGGGTCACTATGTATGACATCTCTAGACCAATAGGACAAAGACAATTTCAATTCCATGCAATGCTTGTATGAACAATACATGATGCCCCTAGGCTAACACATTTTTGTGGTATGTTCTCTTCTTAACACCTCTTTTTTGGTATGTTATAGTGCTAACACAAAGTTAACACATTTAATCCAATTATACATGATCTTGTAGGTCTTCAAACAAAGGGAAAATTTGCATGTCCAGTTTGTGGTCCAAAGACAAAATCTCATCATTCAAAAAGTTTGAGAAAGCAGGTGTTCGATGAGAATAGACACTTTCTCCATAGAAATCATAAGTACCGAATTACTGAAAAATATCTTTTCAATGGGAAAGAAGAGACTACATCAAAGCCACAGAGAATGACACCTCACCTATGGAAGTTGGCATACAATAAAATAAATTGTCGAGGTAATTTCATTCCATCTGATGGGTTTTTTTTCAAATTTATATTTTGATATTGTGTTTTGTTTACTGATGATGTAATTGATGCTTGTGAAGGTCGTCAAGGCATCAATGACCAACTTCCAAAAGGACTAAAAAGTTATCCTACACAATTTAATAGGTTGCCGTACTACGAGCAACTTTCAATCGTGCATTTGTTTGATCCTATGCATATTGGAAAGAATGTAACAGAGACATTATGGAAAATATTAGATGTAAGGCGTGACAAAGACCAAATTATCAAAATTTGTAGTGACATTGAAGAATCCAACCATGCAATGAAAAATTTTATTCGATCAAATAACAATGGAGACCAGTTTGATACAAGTGCCCTTCCATGGTTATTGTCAGAGCAGCAGAGCAATGCTATAAAAAAAATTATAAAAAAATATGATTTCCCACAGGATTTGCTGTGAACATAAATGATCTCATATCAAAGAAAAGTGAATTTGGGCCAGGGATGAAAACACACGATTGGCATATATTTATTAAGGTAATTCATATTATTTTTTATTCACTATATATTTGTATACTGCATGTGGTTTTCATTGCATTCTTTTATAAAATATTGACAAGATCATTTTACAATTATTGCAGTATGTTCTACCTCTATCTCTCCCACACCACTTTTCCAATGGTGTCAAACAAGTTATATATGATCTTGGAAAATACATGAGGTGGTTGTCATCTAAAGAAATCAATAAAGAAGATATAAAATACTGGAAGAGAAAAATTCCTCTTCTTATGTGTGAAATGCAAAAGTGTCTACCTTCAACTTTTTTCAATGCACAAGAACATTACCTCATACATCAAGTTGAGGAGATTGAATTGTGTGGACCTGTACCAACTAGGTCAATGTGGATGGTTGAGAGGCACTTGAAATTTTTGAAAGGCTTGGTTCGACAGAGAGCACATCCTGAGGGTTCTATGGTGGAGGGATATATGGTATACCAGACCATGGTGTACATTAGTGAATATCTTCCTAAGTTTGCAGCAAAGATCCATGTAGATCATATTTGGGATCCCAACTCCATTAACAAATTTGAAGGGGAGTACTTGATGGGCAAAGGTAGATTGAGGAAAGTGAGAGGTAAATCTAAGATGTTATTGTAGTTAATTAATTCTTATAAATCTAGTCGAGAGTGGGATGCAATAAATCCAAGATATTTTTGATACAGCTGGTCGAGAGTGGGATGCAATACATTTGTATATTGCAAACAATCTTGATTGGATGATGGTATGGATTGAACGATGTCAACAAAATGGTTGCTCATTAACATGGGAAGGTGTTGCTTCATTGGTTAGAGAAGCTCATCCTAATGGAGATTCCAATGTTACTCCAATGGTAATTGATCTAGCACATGGTTTAAGAGGTGGATAGGTATGCACAAATTTATTAATGATCATGACTCATATGTTTCATATCAACTCATGATGCAAATAATTTACACACTTAAAAAATTGCAGGTCAAGCACCACAAAGCTATGTACTATCATGGCCACAAATTTCACATAAAAAAGTTGGATGACACAGAAAACTTGTGATTCTGGGATAAGTGCAGTTTTTGAGGTCACCAATATATCATCTAGAAATGACATACATCCTCAACAATCTCAAAATCAATACTATGGCATCTTAGATGATATAATTGAGTGCGACTTTAACTCCTTCAAAGTAGTTCTATTTGTCATCAAATGGTACAGGGTACGACTGAATCAAAATGATCCAGATAGAACTGTTATTCAACATGATAATGGATTTACAATGATTAATACAAGGTCATTTGGGCCAGTTGGAGATGAGCCCTATGTTCTTCCAAGCCAGTGTGAGCAAGTGTTTTACTCACAGGTTCCACATAAATAGGGTTGGTCATTTGTTGTTAGACATGATCCAAGAGGAAGGCCGATAAAGTATAATGTTATGGAAGAAGAAGATACCGAAGATGATGAAGATGCAGATGATGATGATGATGATGATGATGATGATGATGATGATGATAATGATGGTGATGGTGATGATGACGATGACGATGATGATGATGATGATGATGATGGTGATGGTGATCATGGCAATGATGATGATGGTGATGTTGTTGATGGAGATGATGATGGTGATGATGGCGATGATGGCGATGATGATGATGATGATGATGATGATGATGATGATGATCAATGACATAATTGAAATGGTTACATATTTATTGTGTTCAATTCTAATGATTACGACATATGTGATTTATAATTACCAATTTTTTGTTTACGATGCTCAATTAATTGCTGTTGATACATGTATATTTGTGTTTGATTATCACCCTTTTTGCAAATAGGTAATTGACTACAGACATTGTCACCCTGGCCTTCTGTAGACGATCTTGCATTCCATACATAAGGTAAATTTGTTCATGTTTACGATGTTGCATATTGTTCATGTTATCTTCTAAGTTATTTGTAGCATACGTATCATGTAATATTTAGCTAACTTAAGATAAATGATTAACATATGTAGGAAATTTGACCCCTTTGGCATGGATCGTGCACAGTGACATGGATCAGTAGGTATAAGTCAATAAATAGACATAATTTTCTTATATTCTTCTTGTTTATCACTGAGCACGTATGTTATAAATAGACATATTATATAATCATATAATGTATATATAGACAAAGAAGAACCATACGTATGGGTCATGACTTGATTATTCTATATATATTGATGTGGCAATATCTCATTTGATGGATTGTAGCACCCACCAAATAGGTATTTGTCAGATCTATCTACATCGAATGAGGGAAATGAGGGAATGCTAGATGAAAGTTCTACATGTAGTACGGCTAAAATAGGGAGATCAACTAGAGGTCAAAAGATTAGAAAAAAATTTGATAAACGCATGGAATATTTCCTTGTCAATGGGGGGTCATGTTCTTATGATGATGAGACCAAAGGTGACATCAAGGTGCCCTTTTGGTACCCACACATTGAGAAAGAATGGGTACCCAATGAGCTACCTCCAATTAATACTAATTTTTGTGTTAATGAGAGGATATATCACATTGCTCCATCCTCATTACATGGTTTGGGCTTATTTTCCATGGATGGGATAAAGGTATATTACAACAAAGTTGTTGAATTGTTCAAGTATGTCAGTCCGTGTTACAATTACAATGATTGGATGTGGATTGTTCAATATAAAAAAAGTATGTGTAGGTATGCACTATCAGCTAATTATATACAAAGGAAAGAAAATGATCAAAGTAAAAGATTTGCAATGTACATTGATGGGAGACCAAAAGCAACAGGTAATATTGCAGGTTTTATAAATAGTACGTGACCTTCATCAATTAATAAGCAACCCAATTGCATATTTGAGGCACATGAGGGGAATCAAGTTTTTGTATGTGCAATAAAATCAATAAGTGCAGGGGAAGAACTGCTAATAGATTATCATTTAAATCGCATAGATACAAACAAAGTTACTATCATGAGGGTGGTAAGTACTATATACCATTTTATTAATAAGTTTTTTTTTGCTAAGTCTATTGCTTCTAGTTCGCTAAAGTTTTTATATTTAATCTTTGTCACAGGATGATATGGATCCCGCACATGATAGAGGCCATGAGGATGCTCCTCCCACCTGTTCTTCAGCAAAGGTAAACCTTATTAAAATTGTACAAATTAGATAGTTGAAAAATGTTATATTATTACGTTATTTTATTTATGGTTTTGGAGTTTTTATGATAGTTTTACTGATATTCCTATGACAATTTGATGTTCAGGATAAGGGAAAAGCACCCTCGACAGTAGAGGCAATAGCTACCCCTGAGGATGATGATCTTTTTGCAGATTCACCTAATGTTATAATCATGTTGAAGAAAAAAATGAAACAAATCAATAAAGCTATAATTAATATTTTGTATGAAACAAATCCAACTGAGGAGATGCTCATGAGGCTAACTGAATTGAAAGCACTCGCACGTCAGTATTAAGTAAGCAGTAATGAATCTTTAGTTATAACAAAATTTTAATAAAGGTTAATATTTTATACTCTTTTATGTTGTGAAGTAAAATATATGTAATATGTGTTCTTGTTGCAGGATTTTATGGAATCTCTAGTACCTGGTCAAGGACAATGTGCGGATGAGGCCGGTACTAGTAGACCTCCAGCCACCTCAGGTAAAATAATCCTTTAGTTGACAAGTTACAAGGAATTTTTTTTTGGAACATTCAAAAACTTCTCAAGTTAACTCTTACTTTTATTATTTCAAAATGTCTTTGCTAACAATGTATTGTTCAGGTCATCAATTGCAGGAGACTCCTCCTAGCCAGGTTGTCCATAGAAGATTGCTGAGTGCAATGTCAGCCACAAGGGCCATGCGAACATCAACGCCTTTAAGGGCTATGGCAACTGGTAAATCATTATTTTACTATATTTGGTTTTGTGCTAATTATGATTTCATAATTTATACTTTAATCTTGGGTGCATCACATAGTGGATTATTTTTTTGGAGTAGGAGATACCCCGATGGCACCGCTTGGTACACCAGATATTGATCAATCTACATGTATTGGTGATAATTCACCACCATTTCCTGGATCTACCCATGTTACTAGCATAGGAGCTACGTAGATGTCATTATTGATTGACAATAATGAATCAATGCCTATAAAATGTCCTCAAATTCCAGGTACTTTAAATAATTATTTTTTATATTGTAATATGCATTTACCTATTCATAACAAGTTTTGGATTGATTATCCCATGACATTTTTTGTAGGAAATGATACATTTTATAAGAAGCTTTATGACCTCACATTGCATATATTCGGGTCCACCATACGTACAAGGTGGAACATCATAAGCGAACTAAGTTTATCCCACTATTTTTTTTTCATATCATTAATTGGTATAGTATTTTACCTTTCATTCTGGTCTTTTCTTTTAGTGGCTATATCTAACAATTTTGTGTTTTTCCTTAAAAGGTGGAATTTGCAAGAAAAAAGTTTAAAAGATCAGCTCATCAAAGATTTACAGCATGAGTTTGGTAATAATATTTTTGATGAGAAGAAAATTTTAAAAAGAGCTTGCAAACATCTTAAGACCGTGAGGGACGCATATAGAAAGAGTCTCGTCCAGAACCCAAAGTATGAGCATCCTCCCTTTATTTCAGTGAGGGATTGGAATGAATTTATTTTAGATGCAAAGGAGAAAGCGGATGCTCAAAAAGGAGTTTCACCAACAAATGTGAGAAGGTATGCAATAGTATTAACTACTAGTGATAAGGTGTTTGGCATGGACTTTTGAGATGATAATTAAATTTTGAATGCAATCATCATTTTTCAATATAATATCTTGGTATGATGTTTTAGACATTTTCACCATTGAATGCAATGTGTTCAGCATTTCAAAGTTTCATTTGTTATTCCATATACATGTTTTTATAACCATTTTTTCAAACTTTTCATAGGTTGCAAGAGACTTCAAAGGCAACAAAGGCCAGGCTGCAAAAGATTGGGCAACACAGACTTGGCGCTGGAGGATATTCAAAAATTAAAGCTCGCATTGTAAGTAGCAGTAAAAGAATTGTAGAGAAAAATTATTTATAAAATGCAAATAATTTTGTTTAATCAAAAAATGCAGGGCTCTAATTTTAATGTAGAGGCCACGGAAGAACACAGAAAAATTGCCTTCAAGGAAGGCTATCAAGCCATGGCTAAATGCCTACGGCAAGCTTCCACTAGCCCAACCGAAGAGTCTCCTACATCATGTGCACAAGTAAATATGCCAAAAAATATATTAGAAATTGAATACTTGAGGAACAATCAATTTGATAATAATGTCCATTACATTGCAATGCAACCTCTTAATCATGACATAGATCATACGCCACATCATGAAGCCCCTGATGTGCATCATACTATCCAAGAAGGTGCTCATTTGCTATTTAAAACTAATTATGTAATTATTAATACAATTTAACATCTTAAATTGAACTTGGTGTAACATTTTTGTGTATATTTTAGAGGATACAGAATCAGGTCATGCTGAACGAGTGCTGGAGGATGTTCAGATTGATCACCATGTAGATCATGTGGCACATTCAGGTAAAGAAAATCTATGTTTTTTCTTTTAAATTAATTTTTTGATTTATAGTTCTTTTACTTACATAAATACTTGTAATTCAATAATATAAAATAGTGTGAATTTAACTCATGAAGTAGTTATTGCAGCAGACCCCCCTTCAGCACAATGGCCTCCTATTCCTGAACAGATGAGGAGGAGACACACGTTGGGATTAGAATCAATAGAGGAGGGGAATGATGAGGACATTGATCTTCCTCTTAGAAATTATATGATTAAAAAAAATAGCAAGAAACCCAAAAAGAAATGATTGTAATTAACATTTATTGCTAATGAAAGAACATTGTCTTAATGGATGTAATTTTGTACTAGTAATGTTGATGAATGATGTGTGTTAATATGTGTTAATGAATTATTCATGAATGTTGTGTGTTAATGAATTATGTGTTCATGAATTATTTATGAATGTTGTGTGTTAATGCATTTTATGTGTTGATGAATGTTATCATGTGATTATAATGATTGAATGTTATATTTCAAAAATGGATGAATGAATGAATGAATGTTATTAAATGTTAATGGGGAATTTAGAGTGATGTTAGGGGGGGGGAGGGGCCAAATGAGCTTCCACCTTCACATGGTTGGCCTTGTTTAGTAGAGAATATTAAACTATTCTTGAAACCAAGTGAAGCTCAAACTTTAAAGACAAGCTTAGAGTTTTTGATGCAGAGCCTTCTAATATCCCCTTAAGGAACCCAGTTCAACTCGAGGATTCAACAACGTCTTGGAATCCACTCAAGGAACTAGAGTTCAACTCAAGGATCAATAAGAAGTCCCTGACTTTAGGATATCAACCAAACACTCCTTTGCAATAGGTTCACTACCTAGATTCATTTTAGACAACTTATCAATTCACTTTGTCCATGTTCCAATTTCCCTCTCCTTGGGAACACTCCTAATTCACCTTTCATGCAATCACCTCTTGATTTCTATCTTCAAAGATTCCCTTGATCCTTCTAAGGCTTCAAAAATCCTCAAATATCCTAACTAAGGAGTTCCAACCCCTACCAAGCATTAACTCTATCCCAATCTTCAAAACTGCCTTTTCTAGGACTGTCCAATTAGCCCTGTCCTGCCAGTAAATTGCACTTTTCTCTAAAATTCCTCAAACACCATGGTGACTTCTTCACCTTTCTAGATACCCTTTATGGAGTTCTTCAAACCCTACTAATACCAATCCTTCAACTTGTGACTGTTGCACACTTCTATGACTGTCCCTATCAGCAATTAGGCCTAATTAGCCCTCCTCTTCCAAAGCAACTCCTATTTACACTTACTCTCAACCTTCCAACCTTTATACAGTCTCAAGGAATCTAATAAACATCAAAATTCCTCAATTATTTTGACCCTTCAAGCTTTCCTTGATAATTTTTCATCAAACCCTCCCTTTAAGGGTTTCTATCCTAGGGCTTCCTAGAAAAGACCGTAAATCAACTCACAAAACCTTTCTAATGGCTCAAACACCTTCAAACAAACTCTCTCGATCATTTCCAATACTCATTTACCAATTCCACCCTCAACTTGTTCATATGCACCCTTCACTGCATCCAGATCATGATAAAAATATAATATTTATAGGTGTAATACCCCAAAAATGGGCTATAAGTTCATTAATCTCCTACATCTTCAATTCGAACGAAATCGACATCAAAGTCCTAACCTAAGGCACATCTAAACATCATCGAATCATAATTGATTATCTTAAATTCTGCATCGAGGAATATTCCTAGTAATATTCCTAATCATCTTAATTATCTTTAATTTAATGATTATTTGGCAATAAATCACATTTATCCTAAGTTTGATTAATTGAATATTTTCATATTTAATTAATTAGATTTAATATTTGCCACTTAATTGTGTAATTAAATTTAATTCTATCTATTATTAATTGTATTATTTAAATTTGACAATAGATCAAAATTCCTATCTTTAATTGATTAAATTCTTATTTAATTAATTAAGCATGTTGTCATTATTTAATAATATAATTTTTAATAAAAGTTTGATAAAATAGTTAATTAACCCATAAATTAATTATTTTATTTCAAAAAGCAGTTAAGTTGAGAATAAATCACTTTATTTATTTATTAAATCATAATTATCCATGTGCACATTCAAGAAATAGTTAAACTCCAAATCAAAAAATCAATGCAAGTTATTGACTTTTTGGAGCTCAACATCCTTTTGGAGTTCAAAAAGCTGATCTAAACTCTAATTTGAGTTAAAAAGCTATTTTTGCATGATTTTGAGAATTAATTATCTTTTATTTAAAAATAACTCAAAAATCAAGTTGAGTTATTTGAGTGATTTATGGCTTTTTTCCATGCACCTCCAAA
The DNA here is from genome assembly GCA_027943335.1 of Chamaecyparis obtusa. Classification (NCBI taxonomy): domain Eukaryota; kingdom Viridiplantae; phylum Streptophyta; class Pinopsida; order Cupressales; family Cupressaceae; genus Chamaecyparis; species Chamaecyparis obtusa. The sequence continues at coordinate 702,676 of BSBK01004348.1, forward strand.
GCCCTGGATTTCTATAAATTAAGGCTTGAGCTCTTCACAAATCATCTCATATTTTGCACAATCACGCTGGAGAATTGGAATTGAAGAATCAAAGCTCTTGCGAATCGGCATTTTTGTGAGATCAATCTTATTTTTGCATTCATATTTCATATCATTTCTAGATTAGCATAGCATATCAGTTTTCAATAGCATTCATAGCATATCAGTTTTTATCATTCTTATTGTATAGAAAATATAAAAAATATAGATTAATTGCATTCAATTTCATATCCATCTTTTGCATTCAAATCCTTCATTTAGGTGTCGTCTAGGTCACTGATCTCGATTACAATCTGAGAACATTAATCTTGCACCTATTAGAAGGTAGTAAATCGCTTGGTTAGATAGCTTTCAATTTTGCACGATTTTGATTATCACTAACCTCTAATGTTTTACTGAGTGTTGTGTCTACAGATCAGGTACAATTTTCACACACACATTTCTGGCGCCCACCGTGGGGCCCTGAAACGGGTTTCCCTTCATTTCTATCAATTTTTTATCTTTTGAGGATAAGGGTTTCAAGGGTCCTGGTATACTCTGTACACAGTGATTTTTATCATTCTGTCCGTACTTCCGTACATCTCTATACAAATTCTCATGTGAGATTTCACTTGCGTCGCATGAGATTTCTTTCTGTGTCGCGCAAAATTTCACTGGTATCATTTTTGTGCGCGAAAAATCACTTTTTGGCGTGAGACTACAGTTCCTCGCGTGAGACTTTATCTTTTATCGCGCGAGACTCCACTTCCTCACGCAAGGCTTCATATTTTTGTCGCGTGAGATAGTACTTCCTCGCGTGAGACTTCATTCTTCATCGTGCAAGATAGTTTTTCCTCACGTGGGACCACATTCTGCCTCGTGCGAGATTTTGCTATAGAGACACATAATTTGCAGATTTGTACTTTTAGATTATTGATTTCTAACACTTACAATTTGCTGTTGATTGGTCTTGATTTTGTACTTTTGGATGTGTGCTAAATTCTGGATTGCGGAGCGTTGGACCTAAGGTATTCTTCTCAAGCTGATAATATTTCAATTTGGATCCTAAAATAAATCTCTTATGTGTCTGGCTTGTGTGCATCCTTTCATGCTTTTATCTATTTCTACACACTTGCATAATTGATACTAGGTTGTAATCCCTTAAGGATTCATTAAGTAGTCTTAGAATACTTGTGATTGATCTTGATTGCTATCTTGGGTTATTGGACTCGCTAATCTGCCGGTCCCTCATTTCTGCCCCGTGGTTGCAATCTCAGCGCCATAAAGGGGAGGGGTCAATAGGATAGAAGCGTTAAATGTTCCACTTGGCAACCCTTTTGTGCTTTTAGGAACTCACTTTTTTTCTAAGTTGTGGACTTGTTTTTAGCTTGTGTGAGGTGTTAAGTGTTCCACCTTGTGGACTCATCTCATATTTGCTTTAAGCGTTAAGTGTTCCTCTTTCTACTTTTTGAATGCTTTTGGTAGATTTACTTTCAGAACATATATCTGTGCTCACATAGTAATTAGGCCCTATGAACACTATTCATGATTCTTGAGAGATTGGATTCCTAGCGAAATCTTTCTTGATGACAGAATCCTTGTAGGTAGGGAGGATACTTAGTGCGTTTCACATTCAGCTTGGTTAGTGCATCTTCTCTTATTGATCGACACATTCTCTCTCCGGAGAGGTTGATAGATCACATAGGGTTGATATCACGAGCTTTGGTGAATCAAAATTGGTTAGTGCATCTTCTCTTATTGATCGACACATTCTCTCCCCGGAGAGGTTGATAGATCACGTGGAGTTGATATCACAGACCTTGGTGGAACAAAACTTTGTCTTAGCGTGTCGGATTAATCTGCTTGCTTTGTTTGGGTTAAAAGTGAAGAGGTGTCAAAACCTTGAATCTGGAGCCAAGTCCCCTTGTGGTATACTATTGTGAGTCATCTTTAGAGAGGGTTAACCATAGTGGACAATCCCTTCATAGGGAAAACTGCGTTGACGGAACCTCAAGCGGTAATAGCCATTTTTGCCATGGTAGTGACAGCCGCTATATAAATGTCCTTGTGGAAGAAATCTCCACGGGTATGGTTCATTGTTAGGTTGTCAGATCTCGCTAGCAACTCTTGAAGATTAAGTTCTCCGACTGTGTCAAAACCCTGGTGCGCCGGGATTGGAGTTCACCCCTTTGAATCATAAAAGTTGCAGAGTCAAACCATTACTAAAAACCCTAGAGAGGCCAATTTTTCATTCTCAAGTATATGTGTGTTATTGCAAAAATTTTCAGAACATACACAATTAGTACTCTCAGGGATTAGCACAATTTGGTCACTTGATTGTTCATGCACAAGGTTGCTTTTTCCCTTGTTCATTGTTTTCAGACGTGCTTGGAATCACTTGCTTGCTGTTCTGCGTGCTTATTTATCTACTTGGCTATTAAAAATGATCAAATCTGGTATAACCTTCAAAATCTGGATAGTACAATTTGCAAACAATCCAAAACTGAAAACCTTAAATTTTGCAAAAATTGACGTAAAGTTCTTTCTGGAGTCAAAAGTTGTACGAGTTTTGTCAAGTGTCATTTTAGTATTACCCAACTGTCGTATGAGTTTAGCAACTATCATTTCATAGACTACCCAGTGTCGTACGAGTCTACAAAGTGTCGTTTGGAAAAATTTGAGAGAGTTGTCAGAAATTGTCAAATTGCAAGATATCCAATGTTTCCAGCCTAGTTCCAGAATCTGTCAAAAATATCATTGTGTCAGGAATAGAGCAGTAGCTATTGAGCATTCTACCATTTTCCGAGTTTGATCTTTTGAATCCGATCTAGTCTTCTATTTGATCAATTTGAATCCTTTTTATCTCGTGTCAAAACCTTGTCATAACTATCAATCTTCAATCAATCAATCTTCAAAAATAGACTAAGTGTTGAGAACTTGTGTCTGCTATCTTTTGGGTGATCTATCCCATACATCCAGGGCACAATTTCCTTCACCCACATCTCATTAGATCTTCAAAACTATCATAATCTTGACAAGGTTGCATCATCTGATTTTCTCGAATCAAATTGTTCTTCAGTTGTCTTCATCCTTTTCTTCTGTTTCATTCAAAGTTAATGGTGGAGACCAGAGCTTCTTCACACAAGAAATCAGAAGAAACATCTCAGAACTTACTTTTGACCAATACCCCGGGTCCAACTCTTGAACAACTCATCAAGTCAGGTATCTATGAAGACGACGGTCTCGGTAACTTTCGATTGAAAACTGGTTACATACCTCCTCTATCAACTCACAGAGGTAATCAACAAACTCCTCCTTAATCTATTCCAGGGAGCCCAAAAACTCCTACCATGTCTCAAGTAGGGACAAACCATGGTTCTCTAGGAGGAGGATCCCAGGGACACCATTCTCAACTTAATGCTGACCAAGACCCTACACCCTCTGAAATCCATCAGTGTCAGAATGATGATGAATTCAAAAGAATGATGAGGCATTTCTTGAAAATGGATAGAGAGGCATACTTTTTGCAATTAGCCCAAGAAGGAGCTAAACTTCCTCCTCACTTCAATGTCGAAGATATCACCACGCATGAGGAAGAAACTCTGATGATGGCCATAATGAACCAGCTGCATGCTATGCAGGTCAAAATGAATAAAATTGAGAAAGAGAAGGAACCCAAAGAATTCTCCATGGAGGCCCTTTGTCCTTTCCCTTTTGACAAAGACTTGTATATGCCTCCATTCCCAAAAAGAGTGGAGATACCAAAGTATGACAAATACGATGGACACTCTGATCCTCAAGATCATGTCAGAGAGTTCTGTACGCAATCCATGGAATTCATGCATGAACTGACTTATCTAATGCATCTTTTTCCTAGATCCTTGGGAGGAGCATCCATTCAGTGGTTTTCAAGATTACCTTCTACGATCAAAACTTTTGAGGAATTGATTAAATTGTTTTATCAACAATATTCCTATAATATTCAACATCTAATTACCATGATCGATATCTGTAACCTCAAGCAATATCCAGGGGAATCATTCCTAACTTTCCTCAAGAGGTGGCGAAAGAAGTTTTCTCTATATGCTAGACCAATTCCCGAAATGGAGAAACTTGAAATCTTTATCAATAACCTTGTTCCAGAGCTCAACTATCCATTACAAATGCAAGATCATGTATCTTTTGATAAAATGGTGGATAATGCAATCAAGATTGAGAAAGTACTTGTCAAGAAAGGAGAAATCACACTTCAAAAGGACAAGTCTGAATCTGGATCTAGCTCAAAAGATAAAAACAAGAGCTGGAATAGAAACAAAGGTATTGTCTCTGATGGTGTTGTTGACACTATCCACACCCCATCAAAGGCACTGGCCTACAATCTCACCCTTGCCACCAAAGCCATTGAAGCTTCAGAGAAAAAATCTATTGAACCATCTCCAAAGAAGCCATTCAAACAATGGGATAATAAATGAAAGTTTACTCCCCTGGGAGAATCTTTGGAATCTGCCCTGAGAACCCTGATAGCTGATAACATGATCTCTTTACCACCAATCCGAAAACCTAATCCGGATCCAAAACCATATTGGTGGAAAGATAATGCATTATGTGCTTTCCATCGGACTAAAGGCCACAGAACTAATGGATGCTTCCACTTGAAGCATACGATTCAAGACTTGATAGATCAAGGGGACATCACGATCGATAATCCTACTAGCAATAATGATCACACAACATTTACAGAACCTTTTCCACAACATGGCAAGGGAGTTTCCACTTCTCAGCCTAACATGGGGGCAAAAGTCAACTATGCCTACCCTGGAAACAATGTTGTCATCAATATGGTTGAACCATGTCTCTTTGAGAGCTGCAATGTCATCACGATTGTACGAAGAGATAGCAATCATTCCTCAGCTAATGCGGTTACTTGATCCCAAGCTCAGACTTATCTGAAAGGACAAACACCAAGTTCATCTAATGTCCCTAAGATACCTTTCAATCTCACATCTGCTTCTAAATAGAGGGTTGCCTTGAAATCTTCCAATCCAAAGGATACCAGACCTACATCTTACAGCATCGTACAACAACTCCAGCATACCAATGCCAAAATCTCTATGTTTGAGTTACTTCGAATATCTCCAACTCACAGAGATATCCTAGACAAAGCTTTGCTCGACTCTAATGTTCCTGATGATCTAGATCTAGATAGGTTCTAGACTATGGTTGGTCATCTAACGTCTCCGCAATATATCTCCTTTTCAGAGGAAGATGACAACTCTTTGAGTCACCCACATAATCAGCCCTTACACATAGAAGTCTTGATCCAAAACTGTTGAGTCAAACGTGTGTTGATAGATGGGGGCGCAGGCCTCAACATTTGTTCTTACAACTTAATCACACAGTTGGGATTCTCAGAGGTGGCTATTGATCCTCGAAAGAAGATCACTATAAAGGCCTATGATGAACAGGAAAGATCTTCTAAGGGCACCATTGTCTTACCCATCCGAGTGGGTCCAGTCATCAAAGATACCACATGTCAGGTGCTCGATCTACCATTGGCTTATAATATCCTTCTAGGGAGACCCTGGATCCATGAAATGCAAGCCATTCCTTCTACATATCATCAATGCTTGAAATTTCCCTATGAAGGAGTGGAAGTTACTATCCCAGCAGATCTGAATACAACTTGTAATACATTGAAGGAAAGTGCCGATAAGCTTGTTCCCAACAACAGAGAATCTTTCATCAAGCAACAAAATGTCACTTCCACATCTAATATGGATGACATTGCTAAAGATATCAATATCAAAGAAAATGGGATGGGAGAATACACTATAGAGCCAGTCTTGTCTCTGACATCTCTTCCAATCTCACCTAAGTCATATGGCCAATCCTTGAAGCAGTCTAAATCAGAACCTAAGGAACCTATGGGAGCATACAAAAGACATTTTGTGGTGGAGCAAGTATCCAAACAAGAATTTGAAGAGGATGAAGCTGTGCTGGCATGGCTATACAAAGATGATTCTAAATCCAAAATTGTTCAACCTAGTGAATCTATAGCACCTACAATCTTTTCTAGTTCATATGGTCCAGGAAACAAATTGATAGCCAAGATGGGATATTCCGGTCAAGGACCTCTAGGAATTAGGGGAAAGGGTCTTGTGACCCCCATTTCACATATTGGTCGAGCCAAAAATGATACTGGTGGCATAGGGTTTAAAAAGAAACCCTATCATCTCAGAGGTGGTTGTTCTCATGTCATAGAACAAATTGCACCAGGAGAACCCCTTCTTAAGAAAGAAGAAATAGAACCCTCTGATGATGATTCAGATAGCTCTGAGCTTATCCCCTATGAAAAATTGCCTAAAGAGATCAAAGATCTTCTTGATGATACAGATGATCCTATCAGAAGAATTAATGTAGTAGAAACACAAGAACCTACTGTAGTGCAAGAGATGGTTGTACCACAAGAACCAGCCAATCTCGAAGGCAATCAAACTGATCAAGAAGTAGGGGGTAGTTATTCTGATACTGATTCCCATGAATATGAATTCAAGTCAGAGACTGAGGGTAATCCTTCTTGGGGTGTTCATCCTGATTTCACGCACTTTCTAAGATTTCCTAGAGATTCTGAATCAGAAGATGAGTCAAATGATTATGAATGGGGTGCCATTCCAGAAGAAGATGAGCTTATAATAGGGAAATCTATTGATGTTATTCACCAATATGTCTCTCAACCCAACGTAAGTCTAGAGCGAAACAATGAACTTAATGTGTCTGATCTACCTATGGCTGAAGAGGACTCCCATGATGACGTTGAGCCTATTCACGAATTGAACATTTTGAGTTGTAATATCACCTTTGAACTTGAGCATCGGGTTAGGACCAATGATGACATATCCACATCCGTGAACACCATATCCCAAGCCTTTCTTGCTTTGACTATCCAACGCCCTGATCTTATCGACCAAACTTCCACAAACCCAAACCATGGTATGTATACCTTCCCAAATGACTATGCCCTTGCCTGCTACCTCAATGCAGTTGAGCCTATGAGTACTTCCATCAGTGAACCAAGCGTTAGCATGACCGAGTCGGACATCAAATATCTTAGTCAGAAAAACAAGAGTAAAAAGAAAAAGAAAAAGAGTTCTGAGGGTGAAAACCACTTTGTGGCAGTCTCAGAACCGACAAAAGTAAAAAGAAAAGATGTATCTGAAGGTGAAAACCTCTCTGAGGTGCCTAAGGATGAGATATTTGATTTCCTTCCAAGTCATTTATAGGATAGATCTCTAGTTCTAATTGAGCCAACTCAATCCATCAATTTGGGTACAACAGAGGAACCACAATTGGTACATATAGCACAATCTCTATCAGAAGAAGAGAAACATAAATTCACTACATTCTTATCAGAAAAAAAGATCAACTTTGCATGGAAATATTCAGATATGCCAGGATTGGATCCCAATCTCATTATGCACCATCTATCCATTGCTCCCGGAGTAAAACCAATCAAACAAAAATTGAGAAAGATGCATCCTCATGTTGCACTCTTAGTCAAAGTAGAACTAGAAAAACTCCTAAAGGCTGGATTCATCCATGTCATAGACTATGCTGAGTGGATTTCCAACATTGTACCTATTTCCAAACCAGATGGTTCAATTAGAGTATGCACAAACTTTAGAGATGTGAACAGAGCATGCCCTAAGGATGATTTTCCACTGCCTAACATTGATATGATAGTGGACATGACTGCGGGCTATGAAATGTATTCCTTAATGGATGGCTTTTCTGGATACAACCAAATCAAAATTGCTCCAGAAGATCAAGAGAAAATAGCTTTCACATGTGCGTCGGGAACTTTCTATTGGAATGTTATGCCATTCGGACTCAAAAATGCTGGAGCTACATATCAAAGAGCAATGACATCTATTTTTCATGATATGATGCATAGAACAATGGAGGATTACATAGATGATACCTTGGCAAAATCCATGATTAGAATTGAACATCTAACAGACTTGAGAATGATCCTCGACAAAATGGAAAAATTTAGTCTTCGACTAAATCCTAAAAAGTGTGCTTTTGGAGTCACTTCTGGAAAGCTCCTAGGATACATCGTCTCCAAGAAAGGCATTGAAGTTGATCCAGCTAAGGTCAAGGCTATAATAGAGATGCAACCTCCCACAAATATCAGTCAAATGAGGACGTTGCAAGGCAGAGTTCAATCTATCAAAAGATTCATACACAGCTAGCGGACATATCACAGCCTTTTACAAAAACATTACATAAAGGTGTGACATTTGCATGGAATGAAGAATGTGAGAACAACTTTAAACATATCAAGAGGTATCTATCAAATCCACCTATATTGATGCCTCCTATTCATGGGAGGCCATTAATATTATATGTCTCTGCAACAGATACATCACTAGGGGCATTGCTAGCACAGCATGATGAGAACAAGAAAGAAAGAGCCATCTACTATATCAACCGAACTTTAGTGGCCTATGAGAAGAACTACTCAATGATAGAGAAGGCATGTCTCGTTGTGATCTTTGCATCATAGAAATTGAGACACTACATGTTAGCTCATACTACTCATTTGGTAGCTAAAATTGATCCACTGAAATATCTCCTAAGCAAAGCTGCCCTCACAGGTAGACTAGCTAAATGGGTCATGCTCTTGAGTGAATTTGACATTGAATATGTTGAAAGAAAAGCTATCAAAGGACAAGTCATTGCTGATCAATTAGCTGAAGCACCACTATTTGATGATACACCCATGCAAATGGAATTTCCCGATTCCTCTATCATGCACCTCTCTTCTAGAGCATGGCGATTATTCTTTGATGGCTCCTACACACAGAATGGATCTGGAGTAGGCATATTGTTCATCACTCCTCAAGGATAATCGATACCCAAAGCATTCAGATTAAAGTTTCCTTGCATAAACAATATTGCTGAATATGAGGCACTTCTCAATGGTATGAAAATGGTAATACAGTGGAGAGTTACAGAGATGCACATCCATGGGGACTCACAATTGGTTATCCACCAAGTCAATGATGTATACCAAACCAAAGATGAAAAGCTCATTCCTTACAAGAGAATGGTAGATGATTTAAAGAAATACTTCATCTCTATCACGTTTGAGCAAATACCTAGAATGGAGAATAAGGCTGCTGACGCAATGGTGACATTATCTACTCTTTTACAGCAGCCCGAACATGAACTACGCTGAGTTCCTGGTGGAAGCCCTATCCTATCCTGCATATGACTCTCCTGAAACCCGCATGATCTGCACTGTTGTAGGTTATGACTCATCTCACTACAAAAATCTATTCTCCTATCTCCACAACCAAATCATCCCTGAGTCCTTTAACCGTTTTGAGAAATGAAACCTTATCCGATCCGCATCCCGATATGTCATCATTGGTAATGATCTGTACAAATGAGGTCTAAATGGTACACTGCTTAGATGTTTAGAAGGAGAAGAGTCTCAATGTGCATTAGAGGAAGTCCATGAGGGTATATGTGGGTCACACTCGAACGGTTTAACGTTAGCTCAAAAAATTATTAGGGTTGGGTATTATTGGCCTGAAATGGAAAAAGAAGCTATTAAATTTGCTAAAAATTGTCAACAGTGTCAAGTACATGGAAACTTGATTCATGCTCCAGGGAGAGATCTGATTCCCTTTACTACATAATGGCCTTTTCAACAATGGGCATTTGATCTCATAGGTGCTATCCATCTGCACTCTTCTAATGGACATACCCATATAATCACAGCTACAGATTATTTTACAAAATGGGTAGAAGCAATTCCTCTAACACAAGCAATGGGGAAACAGATCTCTATGTTCATCCTGAATTACATCATTTGTAGATATGGGATCCCTCACTCTATAATCACAGATAACGGGGGACAATTCAAAAATAAGGATCTAGATGACTTATGTGCTAGGTTCAAAATTACTCAACATTGGTCATCTATCTACTATCCTCAAGGGAATGGACAAGCTGAGGCTTCAAACAAAAATCTCCTAAAGATCTTGCACAGAATAGTGAATAAAATAGGAAGAGACTGGCATCTGATGATCAATCCAGCTCTCTAGGCATACAGAACTAGTATCAGAACACCTACAGGGGCTACACCTTTTGCTTTAGTTTATGGGTCTGAAGCGGTACTGCCTATTGAGGTTGAAATCCCATCACTCAGGATCAGAATGCATGGACTTGTCACTGATGAAGACTACAGAGTGTCAAGGTTACAAGAACTTGAACTACTAGATGAGCGCAGACAAGTAGCGTATGATCATCTCAGAGTGTATCAGAAAAGAATGTCTAGAGGCTACAACAAGAAAGTCAGACATAGAGAATTTCAGGTTGGCGATCTAGTGTTGAGAGAAAATCCTAAAAATCAATCACATCGAGAACGCAAGGGGAAGTTTGAACCCAATTGGTTAGGTCCCTTTGTTATCACTGCTACTTTTGGCTCTGGTGCCTATCAACTCTCAACGACTGAAGGAGAACAGCTCTGAGAACCAATCAACGTTCTCCATCTGAAGAAATTCTACGCCTAAGGCATTTAGTGCTTGGTAAATGTCCTAAAAAAAATCTTAAAAATCAGAAAAAGTCCTGAAAAAATGAACATCTTGGTGAAAACCTAGCAATAGGCGCCTTGATGATTCGCAAAAAAATAAAAAAAAAATCAAAAGTACAAAAAAATTGAAAAATATCAAAAGTACAAAAAAATTGAAAAAATGAAAAATACAAAAAAATGAAAAAGAAGAAAAAGTGCCTTGGTGAAAACCTGGAAACAGGCGCCTTGGTAGAAAAAATAGAATCTCTACCAAGATGGTGAAAACCTGGCAAACAGGCACCACTTGTTCCAAAATACTCCATCTATCAGCACAATCTTGGTCTTTCCCAACTTTCAGTCTTGCTTTAGTTTGTACATATCTCCCAGTTTGTTTCTGCATATCTTGGTTTCAATAAGTCGGTCTGTACACCAATCAGCTCAAGCGTCTGTATCCTATCAATGTTTAACACTTGGGGGCAATCAATGTCATATCCTATGGTCTCCCATGTATCTTAGACGTTTCCTATCCAGTCAGAGTCCTTTGAAGCTTCATTTGAGTCAGTCAGTCAGTCTTGTCTCCAGAAAGGATTTTGCATCTACAACAATCAAACATCAAAACTCAACTGAAAACAATTTGTGCTTTTCATGCTTTTATCTCCTTGTAGGCTTACTGATTCGCATTGAGATTTTTGCATATTGTGTCCCTTCGAGCTCTTCGATGATGTCCTTTATAGGATTTAGAGAGTGATGACTGGGGGCATAATCTTTTCTTTGTCTTCTGCTTGTATGTGAAAATCTAACATCTTTGGAACTTCTGGATTGAAATGGTGTTCGACTGTAAGAGCCTCTATCTCGAATTGGATGGCCATGTGTACCTCGACCATTGATACCCAGACAATTCAAGGAAGTTTAATCTAACTATTATCTTTTTGAGTAAGTTCTTTCTCCTACTATGGAATGCAATCTTGCCTAAGGATGTGAACGATAAAGGGTCACTACGGGTAATTCACATTGGATTTAGAATGATCTCTTGACTGTTTGATGTGTTTGTAATGCAAGGCATACTCAGGTCATCACAACATTTATGTTTTGATGCTTGTACAAATTGCTATGTCAAAATGGACATGATATTTAGGTCATCCTGGCGTTTGTGCCTTGGTGCTTATATCTAATCTGACATTCAACAAATAAAATCAATATTCATATGTCCATGGTTGTTTGACCAGTGGGTGTTGTATTGATTCTTGCACATACAAATCGATATTCATATGTCTATGGTTTCATGGCTAGTGGGCATTGTATTGATTTATCCGGTTACCTAAAAGTTCAATGATGATAACAAATCGACATATGATCAGTGACTAGGTCCTCGGTCTTAGGTTACATTTCATTTTGCATGTCTCATTTCATTTTGCATGTTGCATGATCTCACAATGATTAAACGAACTCCAATGCTTAAACGATTCTTCAAATCGCATCTTCCAGTCTAACAAGAGCTGAATCTCACACGAAGGTTCCTCCAATGAAATAGCAAGTAGAATCCTTTTTCGGGATCAAAATTCAAATCTGAGATCATTCATATTATTAACTACTTGCATATTCGACCTTCAATCATCACAGAAATCTAGTATTCAACTTAACTGATTATCTTACATCACACTATCAAAATTTCAACTTGGTCAACCATGGTCAACTCATGGTCAAACCTAGTCAAACTTGGTCTTTTGGGACCTTCCAACGATGCAGAATGTGTTCTCGGACATGTATAACCACACTTCTCAAATCAATTAACATGCTTCTAAACTATAACGCTGACTTTTCTTGTCAGATTTCAATTTTAATCCCGAAGGGGGCATGGTATTGCACATCATTCAAAGTCTGTAAATCAAAATTCTATTGATCAAGTCTATCAATATCTTTCATCAGTGATCAAGACAAACAATCACGTCTAGTCACTGATTCATCAAAAGTCCTCATCGCTCGGGGAAAATCTATCATCACTTGGGGCATATTAGATTCATCAAGATCCATATCAATTTGGTATTCTGCTAATCTTGTAAATTGTATCAGTTTTTGCAACCATCAGATCATAGTGTTCTTTCCTTGGTTCTTCGACAACTGAAGGGTTTGGATGTGATACTTGCTAGTTCTGCTAAGACAATCGAGTCTAGAACGGGTCACTCACTTCTTATCAATCCTAAGGTTTAGAATCAGGCATTTTGACACTTTTTCACAATCATAGGTTCATTTGCTGCTACAGTGAACATTATCTTTGGTCATTCAAGACCTATTATCTCCATATCAATTCAATATCAATCAACTCCTATCTCAATATCTCTCAATTGGTTTCTGTCTTGAGATCAGTTTATCTTTTGAATCAGTTTCATATCTCTATCAAACACAGACTTTCTTTGAACCACCGCGCTTCGCATAGTAATTCAAAGAGGGGCAAAATGTAATACCCCAAAAATGGGCTATAAGTTCATTAATCTCCTACATCTTCAATTCGAATGAAATCGACATCAAAGTCCTAACCTAAGGCACATCTAAACATCATCGAATCATAATTATCTTAAATTCTGCATCGGGGAATATTCCTAGTAATATTCCTAATCATCTTAATTATCTTTAATTTAATGATTATTTGGCAATAAATCACATTTATCCTAAGTTTGATTAATTGAATATTTTCATATTTAATTAATTAGATTTAATATTTGCCACTTAATTGTGTAATTAAATTTAATTCTATCTATTATTAATTGTATTATTTAAATTTGACAATAGATCAAAATTCCTATCTTTAATTGATTAAATTCTTATTTAATTAATTAAGCATGTTGTCATTATTTAATAATATAATTTTTAATAAAAGTTTGATAAAATAGTTAATTAACCCATAAATTAATTATTTTATTTCAAAAAGTAGTTAAGTTGAGAATAAATCACTTTATTTATTTATTAAATCATAATTATCCATGTGCACATTCAAGAAACAGTTAAACTCCAAGTCAAAAAATCAATGCAAGTTATTGACTTTTTGGAGCTCAACATCCTTTTGGAGTTCAAAAAGCTGATCTAAACTCTAATTTGAGTTAAAAAGCTATTTTTGCATGATTTTGAGAATTAATTATCTTTTATTTAAAAATAACTCAAAAATCAAGTTGAATTATTTGAGTGATTTATGGCTTTTTTCCATGCACCTCCAAAGCCTTGGATTTCTATAAATTAAGGCTTGAGCTCTTCACAAATCATCTCATATTTTGCACAATCACACTGGAGAATTGGAATTGAAGAATCAAAGCTCTTGCGAATCGGCATTTTTGTGAGATCAATCTTATTTTTGCATTCATATTTCATATCATTTCTAGATTAGCATAGCATATCAGTTTTCAATAGCATTCATATCATATCAGTTTTTATCATTCTTATTGCATAGAAAATATAAAAAATATAGATTAATTGCATTCAATTTCATATCCATCTTTTGCATTCAAATCCTTCATTTAGGTGTCGTCTAGGTCACTGATCTCGATTACAATATGAGAACATTAATCTCGCACCTATTAGAAGGCAGTAAATCGCTTGGTTAGATAGCTTTCAATTTTGCACGATTTTGATTATCACTAACCTCTAATATTTTACTGAGTGTTGTGTCTACAGATCAGGTACAATTTTCACACACACAATAGGCCTTAGTACCTCTCCCATAGGCAATTATTAGAACACAAACAATTACGGGTACTTTCCCCTTTTTAATCATAACAAAAGTTGGCAGTTCCGATTTACATGGAGATCCAATTAGAATCAACTGTAACATACTTCATAGATTAAAAGCCCGTTGTTTAAGCTTTAGATAGCTTGTTGCCTATAGATTTTAATTTGTAGTATGTACTTCATTCTATATATGAATAAGCCAACTAGTTTGTTAATTAATGGCCCAATTTCTTTGAGAATTTTCCAGCCTTTTCAGAAGTATTTTTGTTTAGGATGTCAAAGAGATATGAAGAAGAAGAAGAAGAGAACTTCTGTGAATTGAAGTGTCAAGAGGGTGGTATTTATCTTTTGACATTTGGAGGGCATGACAAGCATGTGTAAGCTGCCTCACTTGCATTTTGAATTTTATAATTCTATTCAATTTATCTTGCTCATTTGGTATCGCTTGTGCAGGTTTGGGCCTGGGGCAATCCAAAATATCAATGAAGCTTTGAATAAGGTATGAAAAGATATTCATAAATTCACAAGGTATGTGATATTTTTTGGGTCATTGTATTTCATTATATCAATGGTTCTAAGGATAATTTGGCAGGTCGAGGGGGATAGAGATGCAACAGTTCTTGTCACAATGAGTGAGGTAATTTCCACCATTTTTACAGGTTGGGTTGGATCATGAGAATAGTTATATAATTTGATAAGTAGGAAATATTTTTTTACAGTAAGTTAAATTATGATATTATTATCAGAATTTAACTATGTAGTTTTATAATTAGTTTACTGACAAATGTTTCATGAATAGTAGTTCATAATAACCTTTCTTTTATGAGAATGAATGGAACACTTAGTACTCATTGCATCTAGATGATGCTCATAGAGGTGAAACGCTACTTCCTAGCAGGTCACTCATCCCAATGTTATTCTAGTTCAAGTGCTCTTTACTATGAAGGTTCCTCCAACGTTAAGCCCACTTTGCTTGCAACCCCATTTGCAAAACATTCAACAAGTTTTGTGCCTTGTGAACCATTCATTAAAAAGCCTCTTAAGCTCATCAATTGATAATTAAGAGATATTTTCCACAAGTTGTCAAATTTTGATATTGCAATCAGCATTCAACCGTGTAGCTTTATGGTTAGCTTATTGACAAATATTTCATGAGTAGTGATTCACATGAATCCATCTCTCATGAGAATGAATGGAACAGTTAGTGCTCATTTCATCTAGGTGATGCTCACAGAGGTGAAGTGATGCAGGGGCATCCATCATGCAACCAAGGAATTCCATGGTACCAGGTGAAGACAAGAAGGACAAGGCATCTAGCCATGTCAACTGGAATGTTCTAAAGCCAATCATGGCATATTTTCATGGCCAAAGTACTTTAATGGTCAAAGGTCCTGATAAAACCTATGGGAAAAATGATGTAACAAATGGCATATGAGCCATGAAAGGGTAGTAGGATGTAGTTTCATGTTTTAAGATATTCAATAAGGTCATTGGACCAATTATGAGTCATTAGCATAGGTCTAGATATTAGAAAAAGCATAAAAAACATATCTTATAATTTGAATTCAAACTCAAATGGTCACTAAGTAGTTATGGAGGGAAACTTAAGATTTAGTATTTGTCTTGTTTAAATAAACATTCCAACTACCTTGGTTGGTTGGGTAGTCAGTTAGAGGTCTATTTAAGATGTCACAACCTTAGGCAAGGAGGAGGCATGGTTTTGTACGAAGTACACAAAAAAACTATATGGACAGGCAATGAATCAATGAGATTTTGAAGTTTTCTTGCTAATTTGAAGCCCTCTTTGATGTAGAAATCTTCCATAAATGTTGGTAAGGCATACTTAAGTTTTTTTGAGTTGAATTTGGTGAATTTAATAACACATTTCAAAACTTATTACTGCTGTCACGCCAAACATATAGTTTTGCATTTTTTTTTCAAATGAATAAGTGAGGGTTCCATCTTATGAATGTATATCTAACCATGGGATGGACCCTAATGGTTCTAACATGTTTAACTAACCATGAAAATGCAAGGAAAGTGAAGATTTGCAGGATAGGGTGAAGCATATGCAAATTTGAGTGGTGTAGGGATTGATTTGGGTACCCAAATGATGTTAACAGTCACACAGCCGTACATCTAGCTTAAGGAGGTGTATTTTTTGTTGGAGAATCTTTTAACACATGTTGAATACATGGTGAAACCTGAATTTTGGGTCTTGGAAGTGCCAGATTGACCTAGTTCAATGATGCCCTAGGAAATGAGGGTTTTAATGCATGTAATTGGGGTTTTTGTACCAAAAAACTTCATAGTCTAAAATTGATTAGTGATTTCTTTAATTGGGCATAAATAATGATGGTCCTATGAATTTCATGGAGTTTGGATGCATTCAGAGCATGGTTTCTTTGTAAACCCACCTAATTAGCCCTCTAAAAATAGTCTCAATCATGTTTTCTGGTAATATTTTCCATAGTAACAATATTTAAGTTTTGGATATGTTTTAGTACAATAAAAAGGGTATTCATAAATATAATTACCTTATCAAGTGTTTTCAAAAAAAATTGAGTTATTTGGGTTTTAGTGCTGTTGGAGGGCTACTAGCCTGTCAACTAGACCTAATAGTCAGTTTTGGGGATTTGATGATTGGAGTTGCATAAAAGGTTGAAACTAATTGATTCTTGTCTAAAACATCTAGTTTATACCATTTGTGTCCACCCTATGCATTTGGAGGCAAGATTGAGTGTTTTGTGGGTATTTGACCTTTGGAGTACCTTAAAGGCTTGTGGGATCCTTGTAGAATTGAACAAGTTTTGTGTGAAACCACCACTTCTGCTAACCACTCTACATCATGAAGCACTAGGACTATTTTTTAAATTTTTGATGATTTTGGAATGCTAATGAAAACTATGAATGAATGTTGTCTAAGGTGCATGTAGTATACCCTAAGATAGATAAATGTAAACTTTCTAAGGAAATACCTAAATGATGTTTGGAACTATCTTGAATTCAATTTTGAGGAAAACAAAATTATAATTATGACAAGGTGTTTATGAATAAGACAAATTTAGACAAGAATGACAAGCATCCAAGAAAAGGTGGACATGAAAAGAAGATAACTATATTTAAAGGAAGTCAAGATAATGTGCAAAGCCACTATAGGAATGTCCTCAAAAGATGTACCCTCTAATTTGGAAAATGACTCTAGAAAGTGTAATTATTGACCCTAGGATGTGCAAGCTATGTTTTTAGATTTTTAGATTTTTTGAATCTAAGATGAGGACTATTCACTATGAAAATGACTAAGAAAGGTCATAAACTCTCAATATGAGAATGCCACTAAAATGCAAGGTATGAACTTATAATTTGCAAGGGTTTCCAATCAAAATATTCTAGATAAAGGAAAAATGATATATTTATGACCCATGCTATTTTGTTTCTCTATGTGGGACATTTTTTAGGACAAGTTTTGATGATTCATAAACACAAAAATCACACAATCACTTATGGTTGTAGGTATGACTAAAATGAAATGTTTTGTCTTTATTCTGTCTACTATATGAAAAAAGGCAAAGTGTGAAATCTATGAAAATCACTTTCTTGCAAGAGTTTAAAATGAAATAAGGAAAATTCTATGATGCAGGAAAAAGAGACAAATCTGATAAATACCCCTCGGTATTCAGCATTTCCCCCAAGTTATGAGCTACCAACAAATATTGCAATAATTACACTTCAGGTAAATTTCACATTCTTTTCGAGAGGATGATGAATATTTTAAGGTTTATTTCAAGTAGATTGTTTGGGAGAGTCATTTATATTTATTTTTTCCTCTTTTAGTTTTTATTTTACATTGAACATGCAATTTGGAGAACAGGAACTGGAGGATAAGCTTACTTTATTGCGTTTAGCACATCTTTATGAGGTAAATTTGAACTTTATATAAACTGAACCATTTTGTTTGTACAAAACTATGGTCTGAAATTGTAAAATTATAAAAAAATTTGGCAAAATGTTTGTTGTCCTGTATTCTTGTGCAGATTGGAGAAGATGACAAGTTTTCAACCCCCGCAAGAGTTGATCTTCAAAAACTATTTCCAGGACGGAAGGTATACTCTTTTGCAAATGGACCTTACTAGCTTCTGATGCCCTATTTTTTCATGTGGATATCCAATTACTCCTTTGTAAGATTGATGGCATGTGTTTGTCCTTAGTTGTATAAAGCTTGCCTCAAACATTTATTCCAATGCGCTACCTTCGTACAACCAAAAAATCATATTTATGCATGTCATAAATGCAATTTTTCATATTTAAGGATAAATCTACTTTGGCAACAAATGCAATAAATGAGAATGATAAATAAAGGCTTTCTATTTGTCCTATTTAGCAAAACCTCAATTTTTGAGTATATATTGTTCTAAAGTTCAGTCCTTGATGGCTGTTGACATTTATTGGTGATTTTTGAAGAGGAATATTGAAGTCAGTCATATACATCTTGGTGGCAAACCAGAAATAAATGTTCTTGAAATAGATATATGAAACAGCAAGTGAACACTCTGGGTACTTACAGTTGATTTCTCAATATTATTTTGTTATTTTCTTTTTGATGTTATTAATTAATGCCTTTTAAAAAATTTGAAGTTCAAATATGTAAACTTATATTATTGAGGCATGTGAACTGAGGGGACTTGCACCCTACTTTGTCTATTGGAACATGTCACGTCAGCAAGATGGATGTCATATTATTTGACCTAGTTTCATTATGTTATTGTATCTCTTAAATAGTTTGACCCAGCTTGTCCATACGAATTCCTTTATGCTTTTTCACATGAGCTGACTACATTAAACAATTTACTGCTATGATTTTGCATGTACAAAAACCATCCCAATTTAACATTTCTAGGTTATACCATCCCAATATCATTTGTTTGATTAAATATGTTATCATGTGTTTGATATAACCATATTATCTCCAATCTTTATCGCTATGCTATTTTGGTCAATTTTTACTTTTCATTTCCTATGATAACCATTGAGAAAATAAACACACTTTCCTTGAAGGATGGAATAAGGTCTTGAAAATATAATCATAACTATTTAAAATGTTGTAGACAAAAAGCCATGCATAACATACGATTACCCTTTATTGCTGGTATTTTTCTTCCAGAGAAATCTTTAATGGGTAGTTATTATAAAAAATACAATTGAACATATCATTATGGCTTTATTTAATTTAATATTTGCCTTTTAGGTCCTTGCATGATCTTTACTCTCCCATCGCTCATTCCCTTCTCATGGGTGATTGACCCTATGTATTGAATCATTTATATATACATCAGGGGATTAAAAAAATTGCATGTACACATTCACATTTTCTTTGAGTCAGAATATGAAGAATAGTAGGAAGTTGTGGTCCCTTTAATGAGTTTAGATGGTAGAGTCAAAGATTAAATGGTATATTTGCTCTAATTGTTGAAATATATGTTTTGCATGATTTTTTAGATTGAAGAAGTTGTCCAGCTCAATCTTTCTGTAGTTCAGGAAAAGTCAGAATGACATCATTGGACTGGCAAATTGAAGGTGAAGAGAATGATATGCATGAGCCATCTAAGAGAAACAAAATAATGAATGAAGAATTTATTGTGGAATTAGCACCTATGGAAATCAGAACTATTCAACTTTAGTTTGATGACTAAGGACTGTGTGAGTCCTATATGAAATTTTTTACAACAGTTAAAAGAACCCATGATTGTCAAATTTTTATGACTCGGGAACCCCAGTAACCCTTCAGGCTCACCAAAGGCTACATACCCACAATTGAATCAACTATGCCTCCAAACACCTAAGATGGACCAAAATGGTGTAAATAAGGTGGTTTCAATGAGAATCAATAATTTTTTATAGCCTTTACAACACCTATTGACCACAACCTTCAAATCTGCCTTCTAGCCCTATGAGCCCCAATTAGCCCTGTTGGACTAGTTTTCTCCCTTTTTCTCTGACTTTTTCCAAACAACTTGAGAAAAAAATTACAGTTTTAGACACCCTTTTCAAGTTTATTTAACATATGTAAACTTCAATGGTGACTCCTTTAGACCAGTCTTAACTTCCTTCACAAGGTACCCTCCTAATGGCATCAAAATCAAGCAAATAACAAAGCAACTATATAATTCTCTTATCCTCATCACTCCAAACTTTCATCATAGTTATAATATGGAAAAATATGACTAAATCCAAGATATTTTAGTCCTATTCCACAAGGAACGCCCAAAACACTCATTCAATGCCTTCAAACCCTTGTTGCATAGGGTTTCACCAAACACCTATCTCCACTAACCTTGGAGACCAAATAATGGTTCATACACCTTCTCTTTGATTCCCTAGGACATTTGAAATCATTAGATAACCTTCTTGTATAGCTCAATATGCTACTTTCATACTATTCCCACCAATCCACCATGGGACATTTCCATTATTTTCTCCAAACTTGCTGTCTTCGCACTAGTGCTACATCAAACCTTGTTAGATTTATATTATACATGTTAGTAACGTGCTTC
The DNA here is from genome assembly GCA_027943335.1 of Chamaecyparis obtusa. Lineage (NCBI taxonomy): Eukaryota > Viridiplantae > Streptophyta > Pinopsida > Cupressales > Cupressaceae > Chamaecyparis > Chamaecyparis obtusa. The sequence goes on from BSBK01004348.1 coordinate 723,544, forward strand.
TTGTCATGCCCCGCAAGGGAACCAGGGAAGAGAACAAAGATTCTCTTAACAAAGGAAAACCTAAGTAAAAATTTATGAAAAATTTTGAACTTTGAAAAGAGTTATGTAATCAAAACTTAAACTTAGATTCCTTCCATGGTTCCCTTTTCATTTAAATGCATGATTCATTCAAATCAATTAAGTAAACTAACAACAAGATTTATTTCTCAAAGCAAACTGCATCATATCTTTAAGAAATGCAAAATATTTTCATTTCAACTTTCCATTTAAAAATCATCTATATTCCTAAATATCCTTTATGAACAATGTAGCTTATAAATTTATCCAACTCATTTGATACATTAAAAATATACTACATTTGGTTTTTCAATAGCTTCACTTAAACAACAATAATGAAAGCATGTTACATAATTTGGAATGTTAGAAAAATCCTTTTCTTTTCCAACATACATCTTAAACATAAAGTTCACATTTCCCTTTTCCCATCTTCCTAAGTCTAACCATTCCAATTACATCATTTTGAAATACATTACTGATTACATTGCATTCAACTCCTCATAAGAGGTAACAAGATTATGCATCATGAAATATAATCACAAGGCCTTCATTCTTCAAATCTGGTACATAAGCAAGCATGAATCTTCAAGCATGTATCTGCAAAAGATACCTCGATAAAAATGTTTACCACCCAACCACGTGGATAACTATAAGGCCCACTCCCCCATGTTAGGAGATAAACACCAAGGTCCACAAAGAAGGAATAGCTAGGCCAAACCTAGGGTTGGGTAATCTTTCCCAAAATAGCAAATGAAAAGAGATTCAAAGTATAGATCTTTCCCAAAAGGTTCTAAGGCTTGGGTAGAAACTCTAAGCAACAACCTAAGTGAGTGTCATTGCATAGCCCTCACTCCTTGGGTTGTCCTGGTACTAGCCACTTCGGGCCCCGGCCCCCAAGTAGGCACATGCGGGATCGAATGCCTTTCATATAGACAAGTGCCATTCGATCGTACCTACGCATAGGTACCTTCTCCCACTCCCATCCATAGCCTTTACTAGCACTAATGGCATGTGCGAGGCACATTTAATCTTTTTAATGTTTTAACCCATTCCCATCAGTTTAATTAAATTTTCACTTGTTAAATAACTCTTCAGTCGGTTATCCTGGTTCTAGCCACTTTAGGGCCCCGGCCCCGCACTGAGAGCCAATCACTAGGTGTCGTTAGGTTTTCTACCCTCAACCCATACATCACAATTACATCATACACATAGCAGAAGCACATTGTAAACACATTGAAAACTGCTACAAAGAATTGGAAATAATAGGATAGTTATGTATGTTTAGAGAAATCAAGTACGTTTAAGAATGTTTAAACTGTCTTGACTCTAAACCCTAAACTGCTCCTTAAAAACATTCTATCTCAATAAAGGCATCTAAATGTACTGAAAAATAATCTCCACTAAACAAGGAATGAACAATCTTCAGGTTTATACAAAATTTCTTTCTAAACAAGGAATGAACAATCTTCAGGTTTGAACAATCTGATTTAATTAAAAATCTAAAATTTAAAAGTTACAACTTAACTCCTAGGAACCTGAAACCTATTCCAATGGATTCAAAGGGTACCTAATCCCTTTATACAAGTATAACTTAAAGTATAAGAAATTAAAGTACTGAATCCTATTTTCCTCAGTTTATACTGGACTGGTCGGTTGACACAGTATTGCTCGGTTGACACACTACCGACCTAGCCCGGTTAACACTAAACTGACCTGAATCGGTTAGCACACTACCGACATAGCTCGGTTAACACACTACCAACCTAGCTCGGTTGACACATTACCGACCTAACTCGGTTGATACATTACCGACCTAACTCGGTTGACACATTGCCGACCTAACTCAGTTAACACATTGCCAACCTAACTCGGTTAACACATTACCGACCTTACTCAGTTAACACATTACCGACCTAACTCGGTTAACACATTACCGACCTAACTCGGTTAACACATTACCAACCTAACTCGGTTAACACATTACCGACCTTACTCGGTTAACACACTGAGCCGACTGGAACTGCAGAGAACGACTGTCAACTTTGTCTTGTGGGTAAAACTAGGTGTTATGGGGACTAAGGTTGCCTAAAATGAGCATGACCCATTTGAGATATCCTAGTTTCCCTTCAGAAATGGCCCATCAATCCTCCCTATCTATCTAACAAATATATTCTAGATCTGGGAAAAGAAAGGTGGCACATAAATAGACATGAAACAATAAGGTTGCAACAAAAGTTCTAAAATATGGAAGCATTCATAATACATCCAGTGACAGTAAAATACACTACCCTACCAGATCCAAAACCACTTCTACCCTCCCAGGGAGGTTTCACCACAGTGAACATACAAACATTCGTAAAATAACTTTCCACAAACACATTTCAAATACATAGAAAATAACACACACACACACACACACACACACACACACACACACACACACACACACATATATATATATATATATATATATATATATATATATATATATATATATATATATATATATATATATATATATATATATATATATATATATATATATATATATATATATAGTTTTCGATTCTAAACAAAAAGGTAAACAATCATAATCTCATCGAGTAATAGATCATTCATATACACAAGATCATAATACTACAATAATGCATATATATATATATATTTTGCAACCATAGCACAATATACAGAAACTTTTCCAGAAATCTAGATTTTACATTCATTCTACAAAATAAATCTATTTCTCAGGATGGATTCCAACCTGGAGTCCTGCGAAGACCAGTTGGAGAAGAAGGAAGATCAAACCCTCTCCAATGTTTCCAACACTCCTTTGAATCCCTTTTCTTGCAATCTTCCAGCCTCTACCTTTAACAATCCAAATGCCAAACTCATAGGATAAATTTTCTACAACAATAATAATAATAATCCTCTTCTCCCAACTCCTTTTACACAGGAAATCTTTCCTGTAAATAGGATGGAGGAGGTGGTTGCATAGGTAATCCAACTGGTGCAACCATCTCAACTATCCATCCGTTAAAGAGATGGTTTTGAAAACTCATTCCCAAAAAGGGATAAATAAACTATAATCTAAGTCCCCAAATTTAATGATATTAAAATAAATATTATAATCTTAAAACAATTTATTAAATTATTCAACTATGGTAATAGGATAATCCTATTTACCATACTGCTAATTGATCTAATTATTTATTAATATAATAAATAACTACATGGTACTAATTATATATAAATATATGTATGCATATGCATATGTGTGCACCCATATGCCTATGTGTACATATATTATTATTATTACAAATATTATTACAAGCATAATATTATTATTATAAAACATATTATTATTTTTATTGCTATAGACTCTTTGTCATTATTAGTATTATAAAATAATACCATAAATAAGGTACATTATTATTAATGTTAAACATTAGAATAACATTATTATAAACTATATTGTTTATTCATACCTTAATCCTCATTCTAAAATATATATGTATATATTAAGTAGCCACTAGCATAGGTTAGAATTTTACCACTATTATTTAAAACCTTTTATTATTAATATTTCCTTAGACATTAAAATACCATAAAATTAATCCTTATCATGGGTATTAAAACCACATGATTTAATTGCACTCAAAATCACTCCTAATGAGATACGCTACTAAATCATACCCTCAAATGAACAATAATCTACATCCATGATCTACTAACAGAATCAAACATATCACGAAGGCAAGAACTAGCTACAAGATCCACAATTCCATCAACTACAAAACCACATAAGACATTCACACAAGGGACTGACTCGACACTTCCCACCTAAGGATAAAAGGATCAAAGGTGAAGTTTCTTCCTGTGGACCTGGTGATACCTCCGTAACAACAACAATGATCAAGGATTTTGAGGGATCACTCAGACCTGTGAAGCCAGGTGGAGATGACACCCGGTACCTGCAATCCTGCATCACCAAGAAGAGATACATATATATATACATATGGAGATACAAATCAGATATATGCAAGTAGATGACCAGGATCGATACATCGTGTGGACCTCAACTAAGTGAGTAACTACGACTTCATCCTAGAGTCATGAAAAAAACACATCAGACACATCCATGAAACATAAAACATCATGATAGTGGTTAGATTCAAATAATTGGGTTAGATCCATATAAAAATAGATAATTTTCTAATCTCATAAACATGTAATTACTAACCATAAATGAGCATATTCATCATGTCATCATCCACAAAACATAAATGTAAATGTATAGTCTTGACCATAATAATAATAAAATGCCCAAATCAGACAAGTCTAAGTATCACCATAGGAGAGGTATTACACCTCCCATGAAGTTTGGGCCCTTGAATTCATGGGAGGTTCATCTATTTAAAGAAAACTTTTGTCTGTCACAGGAAAACCTCAAGAAAATAGCCTGAAATGAACCAACAGTCGTATATGCTGCTTCAAAACAAAGTGTTATTCATTCAATAATGAGTGAAATGTGTTTAAATACCCTTCTAATTCATGTATTTGATAGTCCTAAACAAAAAGAAGTTCAATACATTGAATGGAACAACACCAAAATGAAATTTTATTGCTTTCTTTCACAACAGTCCATACAACAGGATTTTTTTTCTCCCTGTCCCCCTCCATACAATGGATCCTTTAGACATTTAATGACCCCTATCTACCTGCCTCAACCAAATTTAGATAGTTGGGAGGTTTAATTAATCCTAAAACCTGTTAAAATTTCCCTAAAAAAAGGTAATATGACCGTTTACATTCAAATTTAAATTAGTAAACTTTATTTTATACATTTTATGACTATTCTGACTTCCCAACTTACTCCATTGACCTACACATGGTCCAATGTATTTATTGAATGCTTCTAAACATGAAAACTACTCAAATCTAATCCTATTGGACTCTTTCACCTATTACATTGCTTTGATCACTTATTACATTGTATTGGTCCTTAGACCTCTATCATGACTTTTACATAGTTTATTGAATCCAACACTATCATAAGCCATTATAGGCTTCAAAACTTGCCAATCAACTTGTCTTGATACCATCTTCTCCTTCTTAGTTACTGGAGTCCTCCTTTGCTTAGATGCTCTTCTAGATGCCCCTGCATCAAATATGCTTTAAAAAAGTCTTTCTTCTTGGTTGGGATGAGTCTATTATTGGCCTATCCATGGAAGCCTCATTTTTAACCTATTCAGGGCATTTTGTCCCTATAACATATCTAGTTTATACTTCCCAAGTCACCACTAGAGTCTTCAAATCTAGATATTTTGCACATGGTTAGGGCACCATTGCTAGTCATTTAAAACATGGTTTTTTCTTTAACAGATGATTTTTATCATTAATATTTTTTGTGCTTACAGACCCTAATGTTGTTGCTCCAAGAACCCTAAATTGGAAATTTGTAGATGGGGTTTGGTGTTAAGAAATAATACAAGATTCATCTGATAAGTAAGAGATATTTTCCATAGCAAGCCAAATTGTGATATTGCTATCAGGATTCAACAGTGTAGTTTTTTGAGTCAAACTCATTGACCTATGATTCATGAGTAGTGGTTTACATGAACCCATCTCTCATGAGAATGAATGGAACACTTAGCACTCATTGGCTCTAGGTGATTCTTACGGAGGTGAAGCACTGGGATTTCTCAGGAGGTCATCCATCCCAGTACCACTCCAGCTCGAGCACGCTTAACTACGAAGTTTCCTCCATGGTTAAACCCACTCTGCTTGCATCCTCATTTGAAAAACCTTCACCAAGTGTTGTGCCTTATGAACCATTCGTTAGAAAGCCCCTTAAGCTCATCAATTAATAAGTAGGAGATATTTTCCAGAGCAGGTCAATGAGTTTGACTCAAAAAACTACACAGTTGAATCTTGATAGAAATATCACAATTTGACTTGGTGTGGAAAATATCTCCTACTTATTAATTGACGAGCTTAAGGGGCTTTCTAATGAATGGTTCATAAGGCACAACACTTGGTGAAGGTTTTTCAAATGAGGATGCAAGCAGAGTGGGTTTAACCATGGAGGAAACTCCATAGTTAAGCGTGCTCGAGCTGGAGTGGTACTGGGATGGATGACCTCCCGAGAAGTCCCAGTGCTTCACCTCCGTAAGAATCACCTAGAGCCAATGAGTGCTAAGTGTTCCATTCATTCTCATGAGAGATGGGTTCATGTAAACCACTACTCATGAATCACAGGTCAATGAAAAGAACTCGGTCTATAACATTTTTTTTAAAAAAAAAATTCGCATTGGTCAAAATTTTGACCAACGCGAGAACCAATTTTGACCAATGATTTGTCAAAAGTTTGACCAATGGACCAAAAAATTGATGACAAATCCATACTTTCAACCAATCCAATGGTTGAAATTTTGACCATTTGATTGGTGGAAACTATGGATTCGTCGTCATGGTTTGGTCCATTGGTCGTAATTTTGACCAATCGTTGGGGTAATCAGTGGTCAAAATTTTGACCATTAGAAAAAATGACGGCAATTTTTGAGCCTGGGATATCATCGACATTTCGACCAAAACACTGGTCAAAATTTTGACAAATAGTAGACGCATCAAAAATTCAAGGAAAAAAGAACGACGACAGTTTTGATCGTACATTCGACCAATGACTATCGAAATTTTGACCAATTTTCGTCGAAATTTGAAGTCAAATTTACTAGTGTGTGACCTTAACATATATGAGTCCACAATTAGAATAAGAAGACAATCAAAAGTTTGAGATAGGAATTCAACTATATTCTCATTAACTTTCATAATCAATACATTATTAGGGCAACAAAATGCAAAGAGAAACAAAACCCTGAAAACAAGTTCTCCTTGTTCAGTATACTACCATCAACAACAACCCTTACAAAATATCACTTTTTTTAATATATACCACCACTAGTTACCTTGGAATCCTCAAAGCAGATGCATCAAGCTTCAGGTGACTAGGGTTAGGGTTTCAACTACCCAGCCAACTGAAACAGTCAAAAATTAAAATAGGGGAAGAAATCCAGGCAACCAAAAGAAAACAGGTCCTGCAGTGACCCTCAATCATGAGAATTTTATTGAGAAGGTACTGAGAACCATGAAAATGCCCAATTGTCAACCTATTTGGCCACCTTCAACACACCTCGAGCACAAAAAACATAGTACAAACCCTTGCAAATGATCATGGCACACCCTGGACCACACTGCAATGACAAACTAATCATGTCCTACCAGCTCCAGTCACTTCTGCATTGAATTTTAGTCCTTCTGGTTGCAGGAAACCCTCAGAAATTTGAATTTGAAATCATACTGTTAGTTTCATAGCACCAGTAGCAAATTAGCGGTCTGCACTTGAATTTCGATCAACTTTAAGTCCTAACCATCCAATCCCTCCTTTCCGCGGTCTTTATGATTTATCACTTAATAGGACCTTAGCCAAACGTAGCGAATTGGTGACTAAAGGATACCTCCATGTCCCAGAATAATTTATGCCTTTGCTAAATTATTTAGCTACTATGCAAATGCTTGTTCACTAAGTCACTAAACCATTTAGAGTACTACCACCTTTTCACGCGAATAAGTGAAACCTTTTGAAAATTTGTCAGGCTGCTAAATACTTTGTCAGGACCACTAAAACATCAAACCAAAACCTGAGCCCTACCCTCGAGAAGAATGACGGTTGTCTCATCTTCCCATAGACCTCCAAGATTCCTTCAGATCATGAGACAACTGTCAGATGAAGAATCTTACCTTGCCCTGACAACCCTCTGACACCGAAAGAGATCAATGGCTATCTTAAGTTTGTATGTGTCAGAAAAAATCCATCAGATTACATGCCAACCATCGATGCTCTACAAGTGTCAGAACCCACTGAACCTCAAAAAACCTAGCCTCACTGACAACATATCTAGTCATTACTACATGGACCAATCAAATACTGCCAAATCAACACACTTGGCATGTGGACCCGCTACACATTATTCACTCTAAAAAAGGTAGAATCAATGGTCGGTTCATGATCTTGAACGTTTGAAAGATCCCATAAGATCATGCACCCGTCGTTGATTTTATGACAATGTCAGGACCCTCTGACAAGCCAAAAACTCAGGTCCCACTGACAATTTCCACCGAACCAATACATGGGCCAATGAGAGGCCACCATTTGTACCTACATTTTTATGGATCTACCTGTTTGAGAAACTCTTCCATAAAGGAGAATCAACAATCATCACAAAAGTGCAAGCTTCTGATAAAACCATTGCACTTTTGCAACAACCGTTGGATCAAGATGGTGTCAGAAGGCTGGGCCAAGCCCAAGAAATATTAAAAGGCATGACTTAGGAAAAATTAACCTGGGAGACTTAGGCAAATCGACGATTATTAAAAGGGGCCTGAAAACATTAGTCGCAAGATCACATAACATAAAAAAGGTTCACGTGATCATGCGACAAAGGGGGTAACAATTAAGCACATGCAAATTAGGACCTTTAAGTGACCCAAAAAGTTAACTTGAAATTAGAATAGGACCTGGGCATTAAAAAGGGTTTTTGAACACAACGGCTAGATTTTTGAAATTTTACCAAGGGTTTAAGGCTAGAGACCTAAAAACAACTGCAGAGACCAGAAGAAAAGGTCTAAAGCCATGAAATTTTTTTAGGGTGCTAACAAGATCATCATGGACTAACAACCATTAGGCCTACACTGACATGGCATCAAATCACAAGTCCTGACCACTCACAAATGCATAGCTCAGACTATGTGGCAAGCCCTACTGACAAATGAACTTACTGCAGGTAGGAAGATCGACAATTGTCACAAGATCTCATGGAATCTTCTGAGGCCATGAGATCATGCAACAACTATTAGATCTAGAATCTTGACTTGGCCATGAAAATGAGAACGCCAACTGAAATGGTAACCACTTGCGGGATCACTGAATGTTAAGGAGTTAACCGCTGGGAATCAGAGATTTGGCGACTAAAGGATTTTTTAAAATGCACATGCGAAATGAAGGGACTTAAGTGGCCAATAAATTAACAAAGAAATATAACAGGCCAAAGGGTTTTCTAACACAATGATTATTTTTATGAATATTTTTAAGGACTTTTCACCTAACCAGGGACCTAGAAATAGTTGCAGAGACCAGGGAGGAAAAGATAAACCCATGAAATTTTGTAGAGTGTTTGGAAGGATAAAAATGCAGACCTTGAAATGGGAATTGGCCAAATTTGCATGCATATGAAAATTGGGGTAACAGTACTATTGGGAGTTCCCTTTGATCTTCAACTTGTAGATTTATACTTTGATGGATAACTTTTAATGATACTTTGACTCTATCACCACTCCAAAGTCTACAAGGAAGAGGGCCAATTAACAAAGATCAACAATGAGATCCTCCTACACTTTGAGCCTTATTGCTCAAGTGGGTGTACCCTTGACTCACTTCTCCAAAGGAGTCTCAAAATAATATACATTTATGTCCTTTACTAACTGATTGAAAGATTTTATCATTTAATTTGTGTGATTGATGATGATGGACTACTTCTAGAGAATAGATCAGTGCCTTAACCTAGGGCACAGAGTCACTAAATAACCTATACCAACTGAAAAATCTAACTCAAACACACTTGAATTTAGGATAAGTGTTTTTCCTATTATCCCTCTCACTCACATACAAGGACATCAAATCCTTATCTAGCCATGAACTCACTGAAACTACCTGAAAGACTTTAATCCTAAATTTTTTAGGAACTCAAAGATAATTTCAAAATACTCTTTGTTTACCATATGATAACCCACTTTGTGAAATTAACATATATGAGCTCAAGAACAAAATAAGAAGACATACACAAACTATGAGATTGGAATGCAACTATATTCTCATTAAGACTTGCAGAATCAATACATTATTTAGACAACCAAATGCTAAGAGAAACAAAACCATGAAAACAAGCTCTCCTTGTTCAGTATGATACCATCAACAACCGGGGACCAAAAAGAAAGTTTTGGAACCCTCACTAAGTCAAAAATGCTACAACTTATACCCCTAGTCACCTTGGAATCCTAAAAGAGGATGCAACAAGCTACAGATGACTAGGGTTAGGGTTTCACCCACCAGATCAACTAGAAACAATCAAGAATTTAAATGTAGGGGATGAAAACCAGTCATTCATGCCTGAGAGAGATTTTCACTTATGATAGATCTTTGAGAAAATACTACAAATCATGGAATTCTATGTCAATTAGTCCTTTTAGCTACTTGCAGCATGCCTTGAGAAAAAAAACCATACTTCTCCTGGTACAAAAACATCATGCCACTGACCACAGAGACCTTCAGATTAGTCGACAACAACCAACGCCACCAAACCAAACAAAATCAGCTCCAAAAACAATAAATTTTGGTCCTTCCTGTCCCTGGAAACCCTCTCAAAATTTGAATTCAAACTGCAATGGTCATTTCCATGGCACCAATAGTGCATTGGCAATCCACATTTGAATTTGGGTCAACTTTATATTGTGACCATCAGATCTTTTTATTTCACAGGTTGAATGTCTTTACTTTTAATATGACCTCAGTCACATTTAGTGAACTAGTGATAGAAGGTTTCCACCAGTTCAAACACTTTATGTCACCACTAAAAAATTTAGCGATTAGATGACCTTCCTTCATTGAATCACCAATCATTTTGGAGCACTGCCATTTTATTACATGAATGGATGAACCCCCTAAAAATTTGTCAGGCTGCTAAAAACCTTGTCCAAACTACCAAAAAGACCAAGAAACATTACTGGGTCTGCATCAAGAAAATTGATGGTTGTCTCATCTTCGCATAGACCTCCCAGATTCCTCCAGATCATAAGACAACCATCGGATGAAGAATCTTACCCTGCCCTGACAACTCTCTGACAGGATATGAAATCAATGGTTGGTGCAAGATCTTAAACCTCTGACACATCTCATAAGAACTTACACCAACCATTGATTTACTAACAACATCAGGACCCTCTGACGCATCTGGAAACCAAGTCCCATTGACAACTACCAACACATTAAATCATGGACCAATCAAAGATTGCCAATTGTGCCTACATGTTATTTTGGACCCACCTTAATTTCTAACACGAACACCTAGAGGATCAAATGGATGGCGCACGATGTGAAGGGCTCAAAAGATTCTATGTGCTTATATGCCAACTGTCAATCTAGAATCTTAGCCGATATCATAGAGCTGGACCCCACCGTGCTGCATAGGATACTCCAACGAATAAGTGATGTAGTGCAAGGCAGGAGAATCCCCGATGGAGATGTCCTAGCCCCCAGCAAATAACTACACAATAGAATATAATAACAATACAGAGATATAGATCCACACAATGCCAATACTCATAATAGAATCATCATATTTTCATCCAACATGCCCAGCTGTAAGGCCTTCCGAGTTACGGCCAAATACAATGCAATTACAATAGAAACTCCACAAGATCTCGCAAGATCCAAACCAAAACCCTAGCTAGCCCAGATCCACACACTGGTAGGAACCCCCAAGGAAGATCTAAACTTGTGCTCGCAAGCCCACCAAGCAATCTCCTTGTTTCCCAAGCCGCAGCCACTAGCTCCTCCCAAAACTCGCTCCTCTACCTCTTCCTCTTCTCCAAGATGGATGAAATGAATGCCTCAAGACTTCCTCCACAACCTCTACTTATACAAAACTAAGCCACAGGTTGGCCCTAAAAATAAATTAAATACAAATACCGAAATTAAATGCCACAAGTCGGCCAACAACAACAATTAAATTCCCAAAATAGATGTCTTAGTAAAATCGCGATATCTCCTAGCTCCGGATGAATTAGAATTCGTGCTTCAAACCGTAGGAAGAAATATAGGTCCTCTTCAATTCCTAAAATTTGTAGCCTCTAACTCTTTATGGAAAATTACTTATACAGCCTAAAATAGGCACCAAATTCCTAAGCAAGGCCGAGCTCCCTCTAGGCCATGCTGAGCAACCAAGACCATGCCAAGTGCCATAACCAATTACCAAAGACCCAAGAAGGTTTATCCAACACTACCAAACCCCTCACACATGAAAATAAGTCCACATGACTCCATCAAATCTCCCAAACATGCAGGATAGCCAACTACCCTGGGATGCTCCTGCATCAGACTCCGCAGGTGCGAAAAGAAGTATGCCTCATACTTTGATGCCAGATGAAATATCCGCAACCATCTTCATCTTCACCAAAGGCTTCCACTCCAACTGGGACAATAGAACCAACATGCAAATCACCCAAATCTGCATCCATCTATCAACCACTAGAATCTCACCCATCCAATCAACATGCTCACTCCCAAGAACAAACTGAACATAGTGCCTCACCAACATTCTCTGTAGCTGATCACTACCAACAACAACAATATCCTCAAACATGAAATCCATGTCACCAACATGTAAGCTCAAATCCATAATATGAGCAACATGTAAATCCTCAACCATGTCAACCACCAACCGGTCCACATCAGGAACATACAGATCCGTAGTATCATGTAGATCCTCAACCACATCAACAACTAGTGAATCCACACCAGCAACATCCATATCAACAACATCCATATCACCAACATATGGATCACCACCCTTAGCAACCTGATTATCCACGACCAAGTGCTCCACAATTTCCATGCCAGACTCAACCAACTGATCATGAAAATCAACCTCAATCACAACATCAACAAGGTTAGGAAGCTCCATAGAAACATCCACAGGTTTCTCCGCAGGTTTTGCATCAGCCTCCACACACTGATCAACAAAACCAACTTCCATCTTGACCTTGCTATGCCCTCTTCTCTCTCGAACAAGTCTTCTAACCGGCCACACAACTTGCTTCCTGATCGGAAGACTCCAGCTCCATGGATTCAAGATCTCTCGAAATCTCTTAAGAAATTTATCTAGAGATGGATCACTCTCAACCATCCCTTCCTTAACTTGATTATTCCATCTAGCTTCCAACCGAGCACAAGTCTTTGAAATATTCCTCTCCACCACATCATGGAGTTTTGCAATCATCTCAGGGTCCAATCTTCTTAGTGCCATCTTCTAAGATCTTCGCAAACCCCTTGCAATGAATCACCAACTAGATCCAACCTCCAACTAGGTCCTAGTGCAAACTGCCTCACATTCGGCGCTCTTTCCACACACTTAGGAACAACCTTCACTCTGAAAAACTCCACCCAAGGTCCTGGTGTAAACTGCCTCACATTCGGCGCTCTGTCCACACACTCAGGAACAACCTTCGCTCTGATACCACTTGATGCAGTGCAAGGCAGGAGAATCCCCGATGGAGATGTCCTAGCCCCCAGAAAATAACTACACAATAGAATATAATAACAATACAGAGATATAGATCCACACAATGCCAATACTCATAATAGAATCATCATATTTTCATCCAACATGCCCAGCTGTAAGGCCTTCCGAGTTACGGCCAAATACAATGCAATTACAATAGAAACTCCACAAGATCTCGCAAGATCCAAACCAAAACCCTAGCTAGCCCAGATCCACACACTGGTAGGAACCCCCAAGGAAGATCTAAACTTGTGCTCGCAAGCCCACCAAGCAATCTCCTTGTTTCCCAAGCCGCAGCCACTAGCTCCTCCCAAAACTCGCTCCTCTACCTCTTCCTCTTCTCCAAGATGGATGAAATGAATGCCTCAAGACTTCCTCCACAACCTCTACTTATACCAAACTAAGCCACAGGTCGGCCCTGAAAATAAATTAAATACAAATACCGAAATTAAATGCCACAAGTCAGCCAACAACAACAATTAAATTCCCAAAATAGATGTCTTAGTAAAATCACGATATCTCCTAGCTCCGGATGAATTAGAATTTGTGCTTCGAACCGTAGGAAGAAATATAGGTCCTCTTCAATCTCTAAAATTTTTAGCCTCTAAATCTTTATGGAAAATTACTTATACAGCCTAAAATAGGCACCAAATTCTTAAGCAAGGCCGAGCTCCCTCTAGGCCATGCTGAGCAACCAAGACCATGCCAAGTGCCATAACCAATTACCAAAGACCCAAGAAGGTTTATCCAACACTACCAAACCCCTCACACATGAAAATAAGTCCACATGACTCCATCAAATCTCCCAAACATGCAGGATAGCCAACTACCCTGGGATGCTCCTGCATCAATAAGAGACCACCACGTCACAAAATCTAGCAAATGAACAAACCATTTTTTCATTTATTCTGACAACCCTGCCACTTCATTATTTCCTTCAGCCAATAAGGAACTGCCATGTGTGCTTATGTGGCAGTGGATCCGCTTGCAAAGAAAGGCTACATCATGAAAAGGAATCAACGATTGTTGTAAGATTGCAAGCCTCTGACAAAACCCTTGTGAACTCATGACAACCATAGGATTAAGATGGTATCAGAGCCGGGCCCAGGAAAGATTAAGTCAAAACATAAGAAATATTAAGGCACTAACTTAGGAAAAATTAAAGCACTATTGGGCTTGTAGACTTAGGAAAAATTAACTTGGGAGACTTAGGCAAATCAACAATTATTAAAAAGGGGCCCAAAAAACATTAGTCACAAGATCGCATAACATTAAAAAGGTTCACGCGATCATGCAAAAAAGGGGGGAAACAATTAAGCACATGCGAATAAAGACTTTTCAATGGCCTGAATAAAGTAATACAAAATTAGAACAAGGCCAGGGCATTACAAAGGGTTTTTACACCAATGGCTAGTTTTTCAAAAATTTGAACTAAGGGTTAATGCCAGAGACCTAAAAACAACTGCAGAGACCAGAAGAAAAGGGCTAGAGCCATGAAATTTTTTCAAGGTGCTAACAAGTACAATTGGCTATTGATTCTTCTGCATATTTGACACACACACTATTTATCAATAGAAAATGCAAAATATATTTACTGTTGGAGTAATATTATTTACTCCTTATTTAAGTTTACATAGGTTAACTCATAAATGAGTTAGATAGATAACTTTGAGTCCAATTTGGACTCTATCATATCTAGAGGATATTGTAGAGTTTTATCAGAATTTTACCTCCTCCTGGTTGAGACACTTGTCTCAACCCTATCCTTTCTTTCTACCAGCTCTAACCTATTTAAGCAGAGCCTTTGTATGTGTATTCTCACCTCAGTTCAATACAATTTAGTGTTGATAACATCTCTCTTCTAGTGGATGTTTGGAGACTGGGTTCTGGGTATACGATAGTTTATCCTAACATGATATCAGAGCAGTCAGTCTCTTAGCTCCTTCCAGTTCTAGTTTAGAGAGTTTTTTTCTGTTTGAGTGTGTTCAAGTTTTGATGTCCTAGTTTTATGTGATGTATATGGAAATTTGGCTAAAGTGAGTACATAGATGTTTTCATTATGGTAACATATGATCCACATGAAGATCGCACAGGTCAGAGAGAAAGTATAGCAGAGCGCATTGCAAATTTGTCTAAGTTTAAAACAATGTTTTGACCAATGCACCGGGATACATTTTATGTTTGCAACGCTAACTGGAGTAATTTAAATGCTTTCACACTTGAACATAGACTCTATGATGACTAATGATGACCCATCTTAGAGTGCAATTCAGTACGGCATGCACAGAATTAGTTATGATAGTTTTATCGAAGACAGTGTTAAGCCGACAGGATAGAAAATGAAGGTAGAATTGGTAAAGAGTTAAGGGATTATTTTGTTTATCAAAATAATGACTTAAAAATATAAAGGAATGAAATCCTAGATGTTAAATCTTGGATAAAGATATATGGAAGCCGACCATGTAAAGTTATTATCTTTAATAACTTGTATATATGTAATTGTAATAGTAAGAACAGATGATGTGTAATATTGTAATGATATGATGCGAATGTAAGAGTAGCGAAAAGATATAGATGCAAGTAGCATAAGGTTATGTACCTTAATCCATTTTTGTAATCAGTATACATTGTACATTACTTGTTTGGACAGTGGGCTCATCTGGTAATCAGATTTTGTATTAACAACTCCTAACAGGGTTGAGGCTTCTAACAAGGCCTATAGTCCCTTAATCAGGATTGATACACTATATGCTTGTAATAGACTCCTAACAGGGTCAACATCCTTAATAGGATACTTTTGATTAGTGGATCTTTGAGGGTATCATCCCCACTGGGGTTTTCCCTTGGCCAGGGTTTCCTCGAGAACATATCATGTGTTATTAGTTCTTTATTTCCATTGCTATGCATATTGTTTAGCTTCTTATGTGATGCATGTATAAAGATAATCTATTATATCCATAATTGGGAAAAAGATAAAGTTTTTAGAATACTAATTCACTCCCCCTCTCAGTATTCCCTATTTCTAACAATTGGTATCAAAGCGTAGTTACTCAAAGAAGAATCATTCAAGGAAAGCCTAGCAGCTTGAGTAAGATGTCTATGGATATGGATCAACTATAGAAAAATCTTGAAGAAGCTCTTGAATAGATTGATATGCTTACTAATGAAATAAACACTCTGGAAAGGAAATATGATGATGCAAAGAACCTTGCTGAGAAACTAAAAAACAAGGTAGAAGATCTGAAATCTAAAAAGGAATCCGAAATTCTTATTGAATACTGTGATGACAATTTAGAAAAAGAAAATGTGATCCTTAAGCATGAACTGAAGATAGAAAATCTGAAGCTTAGTTACTCAAAGAAGAATCATTCAAGGAAAGCCTAGCAGCTTGAGTAAGATGTCTATGGATATGGATCAACTATAGAAAAATCTTGAAGAAGCTCTTGAATAGATTGATATGCTTACTAATGAAATAAACACTCTGAAAAGGAAATATGATGATGCAAAGAACCTTGCTGAGAAACTAAAAAACAAGGTAGAAGATCTGAAATCTAAAAAGGAATCCGAAATTCTTATTGAATACTGTGATGACAATTTAGAAAAAGAAAATGTGATCCTTAAGCATGAACTGAAGATAGAAAATCTGAAGCTTAGTTTGAAAGATGGAAATGACAAAAATGAAGCAAATCTAAGATCTAAGAATGAAAGGTTGAAGATTGAGAATCAAGAATTAAAATCTAAACTTGGAAAAGTAATATCTGAATTTGAGAAAGTAAACTTGCAGCGTGTAGAACTTGAGAAATACAATAAGATTGTGAAAGGTGAATTGACTCAATCCAAACAACAACTTGAAAGGCTATATTCAAATAGTGAGAAGATCGATGAACAAGTATCTTATGGAAAACCATCCTATGATAAGACTAGACTTAGATTTAATATATTCAAAACAAATAATGAAAGAAAGGAACTAGATCTGAAAGAATCTGAAAGCATAGATAAGAAAAAGTTAGATGAGATCAACAAATTTGATGACACACCTAAAGGAGAAGAACCACCTAAAGAAGAAGAACCAATGAACCAAGAAGAATCACCCAAAGGTATGCAAAGAGAATTCAAAGGTAGATGTTTTGGTTGTAATACTATTGGTCATATGAAGAGAGATTGCATAGGTAAACAATTTAAACCTCTTAAAGGTTATTGTTATAATTGTCATGGTTTTGGACATAGAGCTATTGAATGTTGAAGACCTAAAGTTATTGAGAATAATTATGGTAGTAGAATGTTTAGGAATACTAACAATGCAGATAAGAGACCTACTGAAGATATGAATAGAAGGAATGAAGTAGTATGTTATAGATGCAACAAGATTGGACACATTGCTAGAAACTGCAGATCACAAATCAATTAGCAAGGACCAAGATATGGGAACAATGGAATTTTTTGTCAGATATGTAACGATATTGGACATACAAAAAGGTTTTGCAAATGAACAATGGAGTTTTTCATCCTAACCCTAACCCTAGAAATCATGTAAGAAGTAATGAAGATGCAAGTAACAGATAGAAAGGTTGTTGTAGTAATGCAGATGAAGTGAAGTTTGTTAAAGGCATAGATCAAGGAGACATATTCAACATTGAAGGTAATCAGAAAGGTGAAGTATCAAGTGGTAAGAATGAATCCTTACCTGACCTATCTGTAAGCACTTAATTTATGAAAATTACAGTAGATTAGGAACTTAGAATTAGTGTAGAAGTAGATTTTCAAAGAATTAAGTCTTGCACAGTTAATGTAAGGTAGTTTATGATGTACTAATGCTATGGTTAAGAGCATAAAAGAAAATATTATGTTTTGCGAGATCGCAAGAAGTTTTAAGTTTTGTAGGATAGCAGAAACAACTTTTTGGAAAGAAGCGGCAAAAGAATTGAATGCGATGTCAGATCTAAGTGAGATTGAAGTAATAAAAGGTTATGATCGATGTTATTTGATTATCAAAGTGAATTGAAGTATTTAGGAGAGAAAAGAATAGAGATTGGAAGCATTTTGCAGTGATTTGGTGAAAGATTTGAGCGCCAAATCTATGAAAGCCCTAAAATCACAAACTTGAGGTATTTATCTTGACAAATCTTTGAAGTGGTATAAGGAATTTGAAATAGTCATGGATGTATCCTTAATTCACAATATCAGAGATAAGAACAAACCTAGAATGAAGAAGGAGCCAGTAGAACCCTTGGAAGAAGATGATCCTAGGTTAGCATTATCATTCGTACTAGATGGAGTTTTGCACTTAGAAAATGTGAGAAGTTATCTTGGATGCAAGTTAGAAACTGTCAATGATAGTGATTTCACGAATGAACATTTACAATTAGGATATGTCATCAAAACAAGGATATGAACATTTGAAAGATAATGAGATTGTTCAGTATGCTTTGAAGTATGAGTTTGACAATGAAGAATGCACTAAGATCATTCTGAGCATAATTCACAATGGAAAGTTTTGGCTAGAGGATAGAGTGATAGACATTATAGCTGACTTGATTCATGAAGTCATAGGTTTATCTAAAGTTGGTGCTATTCCTTTAAATGAGTAAAATAGTTATAGACAACATAGGTTCAACCTACAATGGCAGAGGAATTGTGATTAGCAAGATCAAACAACATGATGTTACATATTTATGCAAGTACCTAAAAACTAAGTTTTGTGAAAATTCTAGAGAAGATGATATGGTAGCTGGAATGGTGCATATTGCCTATTTAATGTGTGTTGACAAAGTGCCAGTTGATATGTGTGAAATTATGAGAATTCAACTATTTGAAAACTTGGAGAAGATAAAAAAATCAAAGTATGCATAATTTAGATTTTCATCCTTAATTACATACATGTTTTTCCACTCATTGAGAAGATTTCCATACACCATTACACATGATTGGAATAATGGACAAACTGCTATGGAAAGGATAAATATAGTATATTTGAGACATGTTATTGACAAAGTAAATGAGAGTGTTATGTTAGTAGTGAAGACATTTTAGAACATGCTAACTAGCAGATCAAGAATTCCACAGTCACTTGTGAAGAAGTATAAGAATGATATATGTTTTATGGTTGACACTGACTTTACCTATATTGAAGAAATGGAACCTAGAATTGAGTTCATAGACCCTCTTGGCTATGAGATATTTGAGGCTGAAATAGAAGAATATGTTGGTAGGTTACTTAAAAGTAAATTGGACACTCAGTGCAACAGATTTGGAACTTTTGAAGAGAACTTCAACTCAACAAAAGCTATAATTGAAGAGAAGCAATCTAAGAAGAGATTTGACAACACTATTAGGAGAATACTGAAAGATACAGAAATGTCAGAACAAGAATTTTTAATAGCAAAATAGACAGGAGCAGTAGCAATCAGGGATATTGGATAGAAAGAAGTCTTGATTGTACCACCCTTGTCATCCAGTGCAGCACAACAAGAACCTACACAAGTCAAGGTGAAAGTAGAGGAACCAGAAATGGAACAAGTAACAACTAGATCCACAGCTAGCAAGAGAATGAAAGAAATTTCTATTGGACCAGGAAAGAGACAAAAAACTTTAGAACAACCAGTACCTGTATGCACCTTAAAATGGTCACCTAGACTTTGGGCCCCCATTCAACAATTTATCAAATCCCTGAATCAATATTTTAAAAAATCAACAATATCAATTATATCAATTTCCTTGATCAAATCATAATCAATTCAATATTTCCTAAGGTTTGAGCCTTATTTAATTTAAAAGAGAAAAAATAAAAATAAAAATCTTATTTAAATAAGAGAACATGCTCATTTTAATTAATTAAAAATCTCTTTTAATTAAATAATAAAATCACTTTATCCTAAGCCTTTATTTAATTAAAAGGAATTTCCTCCCCTTTTATTTAAATAAAAAATCCCCACTTTTCTTCTTATCCTAAGTTGCACAAATAAAGCATTTATTCTTATTTTATAAAAAAAGAAAAAGCACTTTTTGTCTCATATGGACATAAAGTCAACTCTTATTTTCCTATTGGAGGATATTTGTGCAAAAGGATCAAACTTCTTTTTTTCTCCATCGTTGATTAAGTCTTTTGCCTCTTAATCTCGATCGTCCATTGATTTTTCATTTCCTATAAAAGAAGAGCTCTCTCCTTCATTTTCATATCTTAAGTTTTTATGCTAATGTTATGTTGCTAGTTTTCTAGGTCATTTTGGAGCTCTTTGAAGACATTCTACATCCAAGCTTTGAAGACTTGTTATTGCATTTCATTGTAGTTTCATATTTCCTTTCTTAGTTGCATTATCATGACATATTAGCTTAGATTTCTTTTAATGTAATAGATTAACTTACATTGTCATATAGATTTGCATTGCATTGCATACATTTGGTTTCATTGGAGATATTGGCATTGTTGCCCTTTTCTTTGATTTGGAATCTCTCATTGTGTGGTTGACTAGCAAGGTCATGAGTTTATAGCTCTAGCTGAGAGCAATTTTATAAATCTTGCAACTCCATGCATAGAGAGCTATGGATCGATTTGTGAGGGCTCATTATTGAGTTTTCTTGCATGTAAAGATTCATAGAAGTGTTGTCACATTTTCACCATACATTTTTGGTTCCCACCATGGGGCAACCCACCTCTTGCATGCTAGTTTTGATTATTTTTGAAGCTAACCCTTGTGCAGATTTGTTTGGAGATGAAAAATCATAGATTTGAAAGATTTGATCATATCTCCCAAAAAATTTGGTGTTTTGGTCTAAAATTTGTTTTTCAAGTAGGTGATATATTAGAGAAGCTCCAAAAAAAATTTCATAATTTTCAGAGGTCATTTGTATTTTTTATGATTTTTTCTTGATTTTTCATAAAAAAATTAATTTTTGGCACAAATTAGTGTATTTTTTGTAATTTTTTACATTTTTAGAAAGTTCTTAGAATTCTACAGGGGGTCCATTCACTATTCTTTAATTTAGAAATCATATCATAGCTCATTTGGTCAATTTATAAAAACTGGTCTATTTTTGTAAAATAGGTCTCTAGGGCACAAATGAAGAGATTTTTCTAAAATTTTTACATTTTTGGAAAGGTCTCTATTTTTTGATAGAGATCTATTTTCTACATTTTGGGTTTAGGGTTTGAATTCCTGTGGTAAAAATCAGATCTTGTTGACTAGGTCAAATGCAAAAAAAATAAAATTTTGTGATGGGTATGCACTTATTTTTCATTGTTCATTGCATGATATGAGTTATCATTTGGATTATTTTCTGGTTATCATTGCTCCTAACAATTGATTTTTAGATCTAACCCTAGGGTTTGCATAAGTTGGATATACATTGCATATCTTATTTGCTTGTTTTCTTGTCTTGTTCATTTGAAGGTGCTTTTGCTTTCATGGAAAATGCTTAAAACAAAGTGTCGGACTTGAGGTACTTTGTTCCATCTCTAAAAAATTTAGATTTTGAGATTAAAATTGAACCTCTCATGTGTTTGGCTTGAGTGTTTACATGCTTTCATAGAACACATTTCAATTGATGCTCTTAATAGGAAATGAATGAACATAGATTTTCTTTCATAAAAGTTTGTGTAAGTGAATGCTTGTGTTTAAACCTTAAGTAATTCTTAGTTACAATATCAAATATCTCATTGAGTGATTGAGGGCATGGATTCATTCCTTGTTTACATAGGGAGTTAAATGCACCACTTTGTGGACTCACTCTATGTTTGCTTGGAAAGTTAAATATTCCATTGATTCAACCCTTTGTCATTTGTGAGTAGTATTGATAAGCAACTTTAGATTACTTTTGATTGATCTTGTTAGCTAAATTGGGTGTTGGACTCGCTTATTTCTAATCACCCCTCATTACCACCCTTTGGATGCAAGATCAGCATTCATACATAGGGGAGGGGTCTACTTGAAAAGAGCATTAAATGTTCCACAAAGTTTCCCCCTTTTTATGCTTTCTTGATCTCATTAGTTTTCTAAGGTGTGGACTTACTTTGAGTTTGTGTGAGGAGTTAAATGTTCCACTTTTGGACTCACTTCACATTTACTTGAAGAGTTAAGTGTTCCACCTTTAGTGCTTTAAATACTTTTGATAGTGAATTACTTAATTTTATTTTTAGAAGGCCTGCTTGGGGACACACCACCTCAAGGGATGACCTTAACTCCCATGTTTCGACGGAGTATAAATAGTGGGTGGTGAATCAAAAGACACCTCTCTTGAGAATTGAGTTTGATATCACTCTTGGCTAAGCCTCAAAGAACTTTATACCTTTGAGTAGTGAAAGAGGAGATATGGGTTACCGTCTCCCCCCGGCTGTGTGATTTTAGATTCTTCTCATCTACAAATTTAGCACTCATGTACCTTGCGTATATCAAGGACTCCTTTTAGAAAGCCATGCATATCCTTGTAGACAGCTTGATAAGGTGTTGTTGTGTTCTAAGTGCCTGCTAAAACATTGTCGAGAACATACACAAGTAGAACCTTTAAGGAGTAGAAATGCTAAGTCACTATCTTTGTTCATGCATAAGGTTGCTTTGTCCCTAGCCCATTGCTTGATCATCATTGCAAAATATTTTGAAAAATCTAATTGGAATACTGAAACTGAGTTCCGTCCTAGTGGGTTCTCCTTAGAAGCTTGGTCTTCCTTGGTTAGTCCATCTCAGATCCTAGGTGCTGTCATGTTGCTCAACATCTCAATGAACATTATGGTATCAATTGCATAAGATGAATCTTAGTCTTCTTCTTTCTTCTCCATTTCCCATGTTCTTCTAAAGTCTTCTATTCCCATGAGAAATTCTTCTTCTTCTTCTTGATTCTTTTCCTCTTAATTTCTAGTCTACTTTCTTCTATTCATTTATTCATTTCTTCTACGCTTGATTCCTCCTCTTCTAGAACCATGAATTTCAACTATCTTGTTAAGGAACCTCTCTTGAGAATAGCTGATCTCGAACTCATTGCTCAATTTGAAGAGTATCTGTATTCCTCCAATAGTCCTTCCAAATATCTCATGGGTGATAAACTTATGGAAAAAATAAAGGAAAAGATGATTAAATCAGATGCTTTTGCTAGGATCATAGACATGATCATATCACAACCTCCTTCTTCTAAATGTTCTTCATCATGTAAGTTTTCTCATTCTTCCTCATCTTCCAAATCTTACCATGACTCTTCTAAACATTATTCGCATTCTTCATTATCCAAGTCTTCTTCTTCCACTAAGTCTTCAATTTCCTCTTCTTCACGATCTCATTCTTCTTCTACTTTTCCCAAGAGTCTTACTTCTCTTCAGAAGACATACCATAATGAGCAACGTGATAATCCTTATGATACCTCTTCCATGAAGAGTGATGCACCCACCTATGATGACTATGATGACTATGATGATGGACAATGTAGTGGTACCTATGACACCTCTATTCCTAAGAGTCCTCCTAGTCGTGTCATTGTGCTTATTGGAAATGGGTCCTCATATTGGAAAGATCATGATGGTGATCCGTATGATTCAAATTTTGAAAGAAACTTTGATGAGTTTTGTGAACAATACCTTGATTATAATCCAGCTACTACTATTGAGGAATATAAAATGCACTGTGTTGATTTGAAACGTAAATATTATAAGAATCCTTCCTCTAGGAACTCTCATGCTGAAAATAAAGATTGCACTCTCAAGAAAGATCATGTTAATGCTAAACCTTTGTCTTGTGATGGTTCCCTTTCATCCCCTACTTCATCCAATACTCATACATCTCCTAAAGCTTCCAAGTCTTCCAAATCTTTCACAAATCCTTCATCTGACAAAGATCCTAATGCTTTTCATGTAGTTCCCTATAGTTATCCTCAAGGGATATCTCTTAAAGAAACTCAAGCTAACCTTCACTTGGCTGCAAATACTTTCAATAATGCTAAACCTAAAGAGCCTAAGCCTTTAAATGCTATAATGCCTATTGCAACTAGTCTTTCAGCATCTCCTCTAAAGTCTTTGATACAATTCCAACATGCTTCTTTGTCCTTAGAAGTGGCTCCATGTCAAGAGGACTTTAAAAATAAAGAAAAATCAAGATCAAGAACCCTCCATGTCATCCAATCTTATTCATAATATCTCTCATCTGTTTCATGGTTCTTTTGATTCTTTACGCTCTATTCCACCATGTCTTAAATCTTCTCCTAAGCAAGATCAAACTACTACTCACACTGTTGAGCTTATTGATAATCAAAATAACCTTACCACACTTACTCTTTCCAAAGATGATACTTCCATTAAGGTTATTGAAAATGATGTTGTTACTTCCAATGATAAGCCTATTGAAAATCAAGAGAAAAATTCTACTCTTGTGCTATCCAAAGATCTTTGTCAAGATCAAAGTATTTCATCTTCTTGTTCTACCACTCCATGTTCACTTTCGCTTTCTACTCTTCCTAAGTCTTCGCAAGCTTTGAATGATTCTATCAATGAAGTTGCTCCTATTCAAGATGTGCATGATCCTATTGAAAATCCTAATGCTCACTCTAAAGATGTTGAAGTCCATGGTTGTCGTATAGATGTTGATGAACTTATTGATTATCCTTTTGCATCTTCCACTTCCATCCTTGGACCTCCTCCACCACTAAGGGCTTCGTGTCTACCTTACATATTGGGTCCTTATGTCCCTTCACTTACCCCTCCTAACTCTCCTAATTCATCATCCATCTTGGGTCCCTACGTCCCTCTATCTCCTATCTTTCCTCAAGATCAACATAGATGCATACCCTTGGATCCTTTTCATTCACCCACCCATCTAAACTAGTCATATTATCCTTCTTCCTCCATAAGTCCCAAGTCTTTTGGAAGTAACTTGAATGTTCTATACAAAAAAAAGAAGCAATACAAGAATCCATCAAAAAAAGATCACCATGTCTCCTCTAATCGACATGGAAACATAAAGTCAAAAGAGATATCTAAAAAGAAAACTACAAGACAAGTATGGGTTCCAAAATCCATCATTGAAGATATTCTCTGTAAATCATCAAAAAGGAAATAAAAAGCCTTAGGCTATATGGATTCCAAAGTCTCTCTTGAAAGAGTCTAATATTGAACAAAAAGTGAAGTTGACATTCAAACTTTCAAAGGCTTCCACTTCATCTTTTTCCAAAAACATTCTTCCATTCCATGTGCCTGAACCGCAACCTCTGCTAAATATTTGTCATATTCCTTCTCGTATTCCTTCATTCACATTTCCTCCATCTTCTCGCCACCCTTCAAGGTGTGTGTTGACATTGATCTTGCCTTCCTTCCCATCTACCCTTTCACAATCCTTCCATTCATTATCCTTCTACCTTATATCATTTTTCCTCATTTGCCTATTCCTCCTATCTTCCAACCTCACTCGTTTTACATAAAACCTTATCCTCCATTTTTCCTATTCCATCTCCCTTTCCCTATCAGCATCTTTGAGAATATCATTTTGAATTCTTGGCATATCATGGTTTATCTTTTTAAGGAGCATTTTCTAAAAAGCTTGCCTTCTTCCAAAAAAAAAAAAATTCAAAAAAAATAGAAAAATTCAAAAGTAAAACAAAAAAATAAAAAAATTGAAAATGTGCCTTGGTGGAAACCTGGAAACAGGCACCTTGGTAGCAAAAGTAAATAGAAATAAATTTGTCCTATGGTGAGAACTACTCCCTTGTGGCACCTTAGATAAGTATCATGATGAAAACTTGGTAATCAAGCATCATGCGTAGTTCTTCTACATGTTTCATCCATTCCATTCCATCTTTGATCTTGACAATGTTGACCTATACATGAACATTTGGCTATCTTGTGAGCTATCTTATGATGATCTTGCTTTCATTCCATTCATGTTTAGTCTTCACTTTTATTTTCCTCCATTCATTATAGCCTTTCGTTATCCTTTTCCCCCTTGGTCTTGATCTAATAAAAAAAACTAAAAAACAATGCTATGAAGTCTCTTGACATGTCTACTCCTTTGGACTGCATCCTTTCCTCCTTTTTCATTACACTTTTGAGGCTTATCCTATTCTAGCCTTTCACTACTTATCCAAATGTGCTTTGCATGATAATTTTTCCCTAGCTTGGATACTCTTGAGGAGTTTGACCTTGAGGATTTCTTCCCTCCATTTGCCTTCATTCTCCTTTCCTCCATCTCAGTCACCAGCTTGCTAATCCCTCTTGTTCCCCACCTTGCTTGACATTGAGACTGCACAACGTGATCTTGCTTAAAGAGTTTGATGCCAGTTCTATCTGGGGGCATCCTTTGTACATATTTTATGATCCTGAAAAAATCCTAAAAAGCATAAATTTTTTTGGAAAAATACAAAAACATTAAAAAATTGAAAAAATACAAAATAAAAATAGAAAAAGTGCCTTGGTGAAAACTTGGTAATAGGCGCCTTGGTAGCAAAAATACAAAAAAAAAAAGAAAAAAAGAGAAAAATTGAAATAAAAATCCAAGTGGTGAAAACCTGGAAATAGGCACTACTTGAGGCCTTTGCACCCTTCTCTTTTAGCATGCCCTCTCGACCCTTAGCCTTTCTCCATCATGCCTTGACCTTATTTGACTTGGTCTAAAATTGGTCTTTGTCTTTGTCTAGGAGGCATACCTGTTCACATAAGTCCTTTAGGTGCGTTTGTCTCTTGGGGCATTTTACAAATAGGTGTTTTTCAACACCACCCCAAAAATTGTTTTTCAACACTACCCTTGCATCGAGTGTTTCTCAACACTTATCAAATGTCTTACCCAACATTCTAAGTTTGATGTGATATCGCTCATTAGCAAATGTGATACTCAAAGTTTGACTCTATGACCAACACACACACACTTAAACAATCAACTCGCTTGAGATATGTTGACTTTATTTTTCTTTGTGTGTTGTCTATGAGGATTTATTTGATGAGTGGTCTCTCCCTGAGAAGTTTTTGATGATGCATAGCTAGAAGACTAAGGGAATGAGAACATGTTTTATTTCTTTATCTGCTTGTGGGTATATTTTGTTGGTCCTACATGTCATGAGCATTTATGCTGGTCTTACTTGACACTATGGATTGACAAGGTATTATCCTTGACTATTTTGTGAGTGCATGCTTCTAGTTATCCTGACTTTCATGTGTCTTGATACAAGTATAATCTCACCATATCAAACTTAGGTAATCTCACTGCATTAGTCATCTTAACCTCCATGTCTTTGATGCCTAGGTGGGATTTCCATATTTCTATCTGATAAAGATCATATTCATATCCACATAGCTATGCTAGTGTGCATTGTATGATCTTGCGACGCTACCAATAATACTCGATGATGATAATTAGATGTCTACAGGCATTGTGACTTTGCAAGTCAACCACTTTCATAGTAGCTTGCATTCTTAGGTTCATCATAGTTTAGTTTTTGCATCTTGCATATGGAGAGAGCTCTCCTTTTTATCATCTACGCACTAGTTGGTCAACTGTGCTCATTTTTTGATTCTTCTTGATCATATCTTTCATTTCTAGTCTTTCATATCACATCATTTTCTATCCATTTTCAGACTTGAAATTGAAATCTGAGTCACATTTATAAGTTCTTCTACACAGTTGACTGACCTTTTGAGGCATAATTCTTCGATCTTTGATGAAATTTCTTCCTTTCCATGTCTTCCAAACTTCTAGTCTTTCATTCACCCCTTTCGCTTCCTCTCTCTGAGGTTTGACTTAATCTTTATCCTATATCTTTTTCAATCAAACCTCATCAACCTGGTGCATATCTTCACTATTTGATGGTTATCTTATCATGCTCCATCCTTCGATTATGATTTATTGTGACTTGATCAAGTTTATCAATTTTTTGTTCTCCTCTATCTGATTTCGATTTCAATTCCAAGGGGGCAATACCTATCAACTTTAATATTTGATTCAGCTTTATCATTCAGCTCAGCTTGAGATTCTTATTTTTAGACTTGATTATCACCTAGCAGCAACGATGATAATTTTGTCTTTCAATTTTTATCTCCTATTTTTCAGACTTGATTATTGCCTAGCAGCGACGGTGATAGTTTTGTCTAAGGCTTGATTTGCACCTAGCAGCGACGGTGTTGGTCTTATCTTTCAGCTGTTGTTTATGCTTGTCCCGATGTGTTCCCATCTGTTGAACACACATCTGGGTTGTTTTGTGATCTCAAATCGACCTCACATTTCAATTCTTCTTTGACTGCATGTGTTCCTAGATCGATCACACATTAGTCAAAGAGGGGCAAATGTATGCACCCTAAAATGGTCGCCTAGACTTTGGGCCCCCATTCAACAATTTATCAAATCCCTGAATCAATATTTTCAAAAATCAACAATATCAATTATATCAATTTCCTTGATCAAATCATAATCAATTCAATATTTCCTAAGGTTTGAGCCTTATTTAATTTAAAAGAGAAAAAATAAAAATAAAAATCTTATTTAATTAAGAGAACATGATCCTTTTAATTAATTAAAAATCTCTTTTAATTAAATAATAAAATCACTTTATCCTAAACCCTTATTTAATTAAAAAGAATTTCCTCCCCTTTTATTTAAATAAAAAATCCCCACTTTTCTTCTTATCCTAAGTTGCACAAATAAAGCATTTATTCTTATTTTATAAAAAAAGAAAAAGCACTTTTTGTCTCATATGGACATAAAGTCAACTCCTATTTTCCTATTGGAGGATATTTGTGCACAAGGATCAAGCTTCTTTTTTTCTCCATCGTTGATTAAGTCTTTTGCCTCTTAATCTCGATCATCCATTGATTTTTCATTTCCTATAAAAGAAGAGCTCTCTCCTTCATTTTCATATCTTAAGTTTTTATGCTAATGTTATGCTGCAGGTTTTCTAGGTCATTTTGGAGCTCTTTGAAGACATTCTACATCCAAGCTTTGAAGACTTGTTATTGCATTTCATTGTAGTTGCATATTTCCTTTCTTAGTTGCATTATCATGGCATATTAGCTTAGATTTCCTTTTATGCAATAGATTAACTTGCATTGTCATATAGATTTGCATTGCATTGCATACATTTGGTTTCATTGGAGATATTGGCATTGTTGCCCTTGTCTTTGATTTTGAATCTCTCATTGTGTGGTTGACTAGCAAGGTCATGAGTTTATAGCTCTAGCTGAGAGCAATTTTACAAATCTTGCAACTCCATGCATAAAGAGCTATGGATTGATTTGTGAGGGCTCATTGTTGAGTTTTCTTGCATGTAAAGATTCATAGAAGTGTGGTCACATTTTCACCATATAGTACCAAGAGTAATTGTAAAATTAAAAAGTGATGACACTACAGTTAAGAAGAAAGCTTGGAAGCCTAAAGTTGAAAAGCTTAATGAGCAGATTATTGAAAATGGAGACTTTACTAGAATGAACAAGTACTATAGTCTTTATGATTATTTAGATAGACTTAACTTGGAGAATGCTATTGTGAAGAATATGATTTTGGCAAACAAGAAATTTGATTGTATTCAAGGTCAAATACTTGATGAGTTGTACACCAAACTGCTAAATAGAAAGCAGAGAGCAACTGAAGAAGACACTAATATCAGAAAGAATCTTGTGAAGAAGCTTTGTGATGTAAGAGACGATGAACACTTGGAGTAGATATTGAAGGCCTTAAGCACACATTTGAAAACTAACAGGAGAACCATTTTGATTATGGGAGGTAGATATGAGGAAGTTAATTCAGCTACAAAGCAAGAAATAATCAAGGTCATGGCAAAAAATGTTGGAGAGACATCGGTTGTAGCAGAGCAAGTAGTTGAAGCTAAATAAGAGGATATTCCTTCTCCTTTAGCTATTAACATTGAAGATGAAACTATGAATATAGAAGGTACTAAGGTCACCTTGGATACTGATGACAATGTATTCAAGAACTTAGCAAACATTGTTGACAATTCACCTCTTGATGAACCAAATAGAACTAAAGAAGTAGAGCAGACTAAATCTATCAGTGAAGAACC
This sequence comes from Chamaecyparis obtusa, assembly GCA_027943335.1. Lineage (NCBI taxonomy): Eukaryota > Viridiplantae > Streptophyta > Pinopsida > Cupressales > Cupressaceae > Chamaecyparis > Chamaecyparis obtusa. Next base: position 753,963 of record BSBK01004348.1, read on the forward strand.
TAAGGAGAATGAGATTCAAGCACCTATTCCTACCACGGAAGACATTAGTCTTACTCCTAAGACTGGAAAGAAGAAAGAAATGGGATCTTTGTTTGAAGATTTAGGAAAGGAAGTTGATGATGATGATCAGTTGGAATTGATCACTTCTTTGAATAAAATCATTGGCAAGAACAAGAAAGTGAAAAATCTTGAAGGGAGTCTAATGGACCTTACTGAGAAGTTACAAAGCATTGTAACTACACAAATCATAGAGGTAGACCCTTTGGAGAAAGCTAAGAAGGTAATGAGCACTTTTGACAATGAATTCACTGACCTATATGATATTGCAAAAGTGAGAGCTCAAGCAGCTTATGAAGCTGAAATGCTTTTGAACATAAGTCAGATTATCAGGAATGATATTAGCAGTCTTGATATTTGTATCAAGAACTTGAGGAAACATTTGGAGATAGGAAAATCATTGTACATACAGTGTACAAAACCAAAGATTTTGACAGCAGAAGAGGAACAATAGATCAAGTTGAAGGAAGCTGAGATTCAGAATGAATGTAACCTTCTTTCTAGACCTAATATGAAGGTATTTGATGCTAAAAAGAAAATTCAGAAGCTTTATTATGAAATAAGAATATTGCAAGATGAGAGGAATAGCAAAATGAGGAGACTCACTCTTTTGAGAGAACACATCTCTATGAAGTTGAGTATCATTGAAGAGCAGTTAGAAGAATGTCTTACAGCTAAGACATCCTTTTAGAAATTCAAATTTAACAACCTCCAAGCTTGTCAAATAGCAACTTATGGACTGAGCACATTACTCAATGTGGCAGATTCCATCAAGAATTCATGGGAAAAGGAGATACAAGCTATGAAAGCTGATTTTCTAGATTGTGTTGCAAGGCTACTGGCTTTGCAATAAGAAAATGAAGGTATAATCTTTTTGGGATACAATTTTGTAATCCTCCCTACCTTATTTTGTCATTGTTGTCAAAGGGGGGGAGATATTAGAGCAGAAAATTGATATATTTGATAAGGATTGATACTCTTAGGGGAGAATTGTATTAGAGTTTATATTTTGAGGAGTTATAAGGATAGTATACATATTCTATACTATGGCCACAATATTGATACATTTTAGAGATTTTGACTTGTACACTTAGCCAATTTTCTCATATGTTGCCACCAATGACAAAGGGGGAGATTGTTGGCAATTTGGCTAAAGTGAGTACATAGATGTTGTCATTATGGAAAAATATGATCCACATGAAGATCACACAAGTCAGAGAGCAAGTATAGTAGAGCGCATTGCAAATTTGTCTAAGTGTAAAACAATGTTTTCACCAGTGCACCAGGATACAGTTTGTGTTTGTGATGTTGATTGGAGTAAGTTCAGTGCTTGTGCACTTGAACATAGACTCTATGATGACTAATGATGACCCATCTTAGAGTGCAAGTTAGTATGACATGTACAGAATTAGTTATGACAGTTTTACCGAAGATAGTGTTAAGCCGACAGGACAGAATATGAAGGCAGAATTGGTAAAGAGTTAAGGGATTATTTTTTTTATCAAAATAATGACTTAACAATATAAAGGGATGACATCCTAAATGCTAACTCTTGGATAAAGATATATGGAAGCCGACCATGTAAATTTATTATCTTTAATAACTTGTATATATGTAATTGTAATTGTAAGAACAAATGATGTGTAATATTGTAATGATATGATGCGAATGTAAGAGCAACAAAAAGATACAAATGCAAGAAGCATAAGGTCATGTAACTTAATCCATTTTTGTAATCAATATACATTGTATATTACTTTTTTGGGTAGTGGGCTCATCTGGTAATCAAATTTTGTATTGACAACTCCTAACAGGGTTGAGGCTTCTAACAAGGCCTATAGTCCCTTAATCAGGACTGATACACTATATGCTTGTAATAGACTCCTAACAGGGTCAACATCCTTAATAGGATACTTTTGATTAGTGGATCTTTGTGGGTATCATCCCCACCGGGGTTTTCTCTTGGCTAGGGTTTCCTCAAGAACATATCATGTGTTATGAGTTCTTTATTTCCATTGCTATGCATATTTTTTAGCTTCTTATGTTATGCATGTATAAAGATAATCTGTTATATCCATAATTGGGCAAAAGATAAAGTTTGTAGAATACTGATTCACCCCCCCCATCTCAATATTCCCTATTTCTAACAATGTCTTCTCTATCCTTAGTGGTCATCGCCATAGCTTTGTTTTCTATGCCAATCCTCATCACTCTACCCAAACCACTAATGAGATCCTAGCTATTTCCTCAACCTTTGTATGTTTGATGTAATCTAGGCGCTGATGTCTCATTAAGTGATGTGACACAACTCTCTCTCTAGCAGCTGCATTTGTTTAATTATGTCAGCCAATATCCTTGGTGGTCACGTTAACCCTGTAGTCACAAGAAGTGTGAGAGGCTTCCTTCCTTCACAAGCACAATGTTATGGCTACTCCACCCTCCTTGCTAATTATAGATATAGTCTTTCCTGTTGCATCAAGTACATCATTCCACTCTTGAATCTTATGATTCATGCCATCCATCTCAGCAATACCACCAGTGTTGTCACTAATAGGACCGTAAGCATCAATATCCAGTCCAGTTGCAATGGTACTTAGCATCCCAAGGGTGGATACTGCAATAGCCTGGTATTGAAGAGGCCCAGTGTAGAGAGAAAAGGATTTCATTTGTAGCTTTGTGTGATGCATCAATGCCTTTCATCTGGAGTGCATCGATAAGTGGATCTTTTGGCACACTACTTGTCCCATTTGCTAGACCAGCCTTCTGCCAGGGGATGTATCCGACACCATGAGAGGTGGAGGCAGCAGCATGATTCCATCTCTTGGATGAAATAGCCAAGCATATTGGCTTTGATAGCCCATTGGGCTTTGTGCTTGTGGTATCCACCATAGTCTCAGCACTAGCCATTTTTTGGTTTACACGCAAATTGGAGCCCTTGGCACCTCTATGCCTTTCTCTATTGGGCATGTTTGTTGGGAATGGACTTTGACCCTTATGTGGATGCTGCAACCTTCCCTGGAGAGATGGACATCTACTAAACAAGATTGCTCCCTTTTGTACTTTGCAGTCTTCAATTCTAGTGAGCCACGCACCTTAAAATTGCGTTGGTTACCATTTATTTACAAGCTACGGCCCTTGGTGGAAGATGTTTTATTGCAGATCAGCATTCATTCATTTGGCCCTTGTTATGGCCTCTATATGGCTTTGAAAGCCTGTTTGGTAGCATTATTCACTAGCTCCATAAAGGAAAGTTGATTGTTAGCAGGCGCTGCATATTTCATGTTGAGCTTTCCACTTGGTAGGTGAGATTCCCAGTCCACGTTGAATTTGTAGGCAATAACATTTATGGTAGCAACTGGCATCATTAATGTTGTGGATTGGTGGCCTGCACTAGTATGACACTTATGCACTACATTTATAATAATGTTGACTTTGGAAACATTAGGTGGTCGTTGAATATAATATCAGTGGTTAGATGTGCTAGTGATCATAATAATTGATCAATTTTTTGGTCATCACTTTAGCTAACATTTCAACTTGAAGCTCAGCATTTTCTTTATGGCAACTGCTAGTGACTTAAATGTTTAAATAATCATGAATCATCTTTGGTGTGCATGGTTCTCCTGTTGATTTGGTGGCTCGTTAGCTGGATGAGTCATGCTTTAAGTACAACACATTAAATATGAAGTGAGTATGCATGGTTCTCTTGCACACGAGTCATAGTGTGGAATGTTAGTTATGACATGGGCCACATCAACACTATTTTTTTGGTGACTAATATTGCAGCCATTCAGTCCAACATTTATAAGTCACATTTTTTTAGGTTGGCGCTAATATTATTTGGGTCTTCTGTGAAGTTTTCCACACTTTTTCTTTAACGTGGTGCAACTTTTTCTAATGGAATTGGTTTTGAGAAGCCCAGACATCATTGACAGATTATGCTACTATGACAAATGTATTTTCCAAAAAAAAAAATTGCCATTTCATGCCACTTTAACTATCTTGAAGTTAGAAGTTGTTTCTATTTTCTTTTGGAAAACTTACTATTTGGGAATTGTAAAAATAGTTTGTATCTGTTTGTGGGGGGGGGGGTGTATTTTTCATATTTATCCTTTGTGTACCCTTGTCCAATATGTTAGACCCTAGGATTGAGTTGCTCACCCCACATAATTATCACACGTGGAAGCTCAAAATGATTTAGTTGCTGCAATCTCGAGGCCTTTGGTAGTTATTGCAAGCTAACCTACCCGAGTTCACAAAAGCATATGAGAATTTTGTTCATAGAAACAAAATGGATGAGGCAAAAGGACTCATCGTTCTTCATTTGTTAGATAACTTGTTGTTTCACATTGCTGAGTGTACAACACCAAATGAAGTATGGGATAAGCTTGCAGGGTTATATGGTAAGGTCAACCAATTCAAAATATTTCAGCTTGAAGCTAATCTCACTTCTCTTTCCCCAGATGCATTTCCCTCTATTCAAGATTTCCTTGCATAGTTCAAATCAATTTTGTCTTAGTTGAAAGGTTGTGGTCATGCCAAAGAAGATAAGGAGTGTATTTTCTTGATCTTGTCTAAGCTTAGAGGTCCTTTCCAAGTGTTTTCCTCTACCTTCTATTCTACTATGGATGCTATGGGAGATGATCATAAGATGCCCTCATTTGAGGATTTTTGTGATAGGTTAACTAGGGAGCAAGCCAAGTTAATTCAGATGGATGCTCTTCCTAAGAGTCATGCATTGATGGCTCAATCTCCTAAAGGCAAGGGTAAGTATAAGAAAAATCCACAGACAGATTCATCTCCAGGAGGTAAGCCTCCTTATAGGCCTCCTTATAAGCCTAAGGTGAATAATGATCAGAAGTCTAAGCCTCCTTCTCCTTCTCCTCCTCCTAACTCAGGAGGATCATCTTCTAAGTATAAGAAGAGACAAGAGAATACTTATTTTCAGGGTAAACCTAGGCATAATGACACACCATACTCTCAGAGGCTAGTAGCATTAGAAGAAGCTATGAAGAGGCAAAACATTGCAGTGCCTAATTCTTCTTCCTCAGGAAAAGCACAAGCCTTCTTAGCTAAGGCTTCATCATCTGCAAGTTCCAGTTGGATTCTTGATTCTGGTGCTTCACATCACATGACTCATTCAATTGATCTTCTTGATTCTCTTTCTACTATTTCTACTTCACAAATTATAGTTGGGAACTCCTCACAGATTCCAGTTCTAGGGAAAGGCACAGTTAAGATGCAAGATGGTTGCATTGATGATGTTCTTTTTGTTCCTAATATTTCACAGAATCTTCTTTCCATCTATCAAATTTGCAATCATGGCGATGGAAATTTTTTTGAGTTTTCTCCTACTAATGTGACTATTACAGAGATGTAGAATCTTGAAAAGGTCATTGCTACAGGCATAGTTGATCATGCAGCCCACTTGTATAGGTTTGATGGATTCAATTCTTCATCAGGATCATCTCTTATTTCTCATGTAGATTCTACAAGTAAGCTTTGGCATGAAAGGTTTGGAAACTTGAATTATAGATATCTTCAACAGATGAGCACACATAACTTGGTCATTGGTCTACCTTAGATCTCTTGTTTAGATGGAGTTTGTTCAGGCTGTATTCTTGGCAAGCATCATCGAGATCCCTTTCCTAAGGGTATGGCCACATGAGCTTTGGCTCCCCTTGAGCTGGTGCATAGTGACCTCATGTCATTTCCAACTCCTTCATTTTCTGGGGTTAAGTATGTGCTCACCTTCATTGATGACTTCTCCAAGTGCACATGGGTGTACTTTTTAAAGTACAAGAATGAGGTCCTTCAACACTTCATGACTTTTCTTGCATTTGTGGAGAAGCAATCAGGATATTCCCGACAAAAGATCTGCAGTGATAATGGGGGGGAGTATGTCAATCAAGCATTTAAAGAATTATGTCATACTCAAGGTATTCTTCATTAGCATATGATGCCATACACTCCTCAGCAAAATGGTGTGGCTGAGTGGAAGAATAGAACCTTACGGGAAATGGCCAATTGCATGCTTTAGTCACAATCCATGGCTCCAACATTTTGGGTAGAGGCTATCAATTGTGCAAATTATAGTTAGAACCATATGCCTCATAAGGTAGTACTGAATAAAACTCCTGAAGAGGATTGGTCTCATGTCAAGCCCCGAGTATCCCATCTCAAAGTATTTGGCAGTGATGCCTAGACATTCATTCCTGATAATCAGCACAAAGCAATGGAGAAGAAAGGTCGTTGATTCATATTTTTTGGCTATTGTGAGGATGTGAAGGGATATTGGTTGTTTGATCCTCTCACTCAAGAGGTTCATTTTTGTTGTGATGTTCAGTTTGATGAATCATTTACTTAGAAGGATTCTTCATCACAAGCCTCTCCCTCACTTCTTCCACATTCTTCTTATGAGGATGTCTTTCCTTTAGATGATGATGATGTTGCTGATGATCCTGGTGCTACCATTCCTAAAGATGGTATTCATCTAGTTGTTGACATTACTCCATCTTCTTTTACTCCTCCACCTACAACTAGTAGACCTTTATAGGCTCAAACAGTTGTTGAGGAAGCTAGTCCTTTTGCAGGTGATCCAACAACCACTCGTCACACTCATTCCCAAACTTTAGGTATTAGTCTTTTGAGTCATGCAGTCTCTACTAATCCTTAGAAGTTTTTAGATGCTTTGGGTATACCTGAATGGGATAATGCTATGGATGAGGAGTATTCTTCTTTGATGAAGAATAATACTTGGGATTTGGTTCCTCTTCCTAAGGGAAGAAATCTAGTTTGATGCAAATGGGTGTATTGTACTAAATTTGTAGCTGATGGTTCTGTTGATAAGTATAAGGCCCGTCTAGTGGCTAAGGGGTTTTCTCAAGTTGAAGATATTGATTATTCTGAGACCTTTTCTCTTGTTGCCAAGATGGATTCCATTTGTCTTGTACTTTCTATTGCTGCATCAAAGGGTTGGTCAGTGTATCAGATGGATGTGAAGAGTGCCTTCCTACATGGTGATCTTAAAGAGGAGATCTATATGGAGCAACCACCAGGTTTTGTACATAATTCTTCACTTGTATGCAGGCTTCAACATTCATTATATGGTCTCAAGCAAGCTCCTAGAGCTTGGTATGAAAAGATGGATAGTTTTTTTCTTGCTTCTGAATTCACTAGATGTCATTCCGATCCTATAGTTTACATTCAATGGCATGGAATAAATCTTCTAATTCTTTTTCTTTATGTGGATGACTTGATACTCATAGGGAGTTCTCATGCCATGATTGAGAAAACACAAAGAGCCTTGATGAAGCAATTTGATATGACTGATCTTGGTTTTCTGCATTATTTCCTTGGTCTTCAAATTCATAAATCTTCTGTAGGTATTTCAATCTTCCAGCATAAATATGCTCTTGATTTGCTACAAAAATTTGGAAAGGCTGATTGGAAGCCATCCCCTACTCCTTTTCAATCAGGTGTTGTGTTCTCTACCAACTGTACTACTCCATCAAGGGATGCTACCTTATATAGGTAGTTATTTGGTAGCCTTTTGTACCTGACACAATCATCCTGATATTTCCTTTTCAGTTAGTCTAGTCTCTCAGTTTTCTCAAGATCCTCATGAGAGACATTTTTAGGTAGCTAAGCACATTCTATGGTACATTCAGGGCACTCTATAGTTTGGCATTCACTACACATCAGGTGCTACTGAGATTGTGGGCTTCAGCGACTAAGATTGGGCTAGTGATGTTGATGAACAAAAGTCTACCTCTAGCTTTTTTTTTTGCCTTGGTTCTAGTCCAGTTGCTTGGTCTTGTAAAAAGAAAACTACCATTACATTATCCTCAACTGAAGCTGAATATTGAGGAGCTGTCTTAGCTAGTCAAGAAATTCTTTGGCTTTGACAATTGATGATAGAGTTTGGCTTCCCCATTAATCATCCCACTACTCTTTGGTGTGATAATCAGAGTGCCATACATATTTCTTACAACCCTGTGGAACCTCAATGCACCAAACACATTGAAATCCACATGCACTTCATTCGACAACTCATTCAAGAGGGTGTTTTATCTTTGGAGTGTTTGCCTACGGAGCAGCAGGTTGTAGATATATTCACCAAACCTTTAGCATCTCCTCGCTATCTTCAGTTGTGACCGATGTTAGGGGTGAAGGTAGTAGTCCTTGGGGGTTCTTGAGGAGTCCTCCTTTTTTCATTACTTTTCAGCATTTGTTTGTTCTCTCTTTTAGAGAGGAGTTTTCTCCCACTAGGTTTTTCTCCTTTTCTCTATTTACGAGAGATTTCTTTGTAGTTGTACATGGGTACCTAATATGGCTTTGTCTATTGGGACCCATATAGCCCTCTACTACATTGTTTTACTCCCTAAGTTGCACTTAAGGGGGGTGTTGGAGTAATATTATTTACTCCTTATTTAAGTTTACAAAGGTCAACTCATAAATGAGTTAGATAGATAACTTTGATTCCAATTTGGACTCTATCATATCTAGAGGATATTGTAGAGTTCTATCAGAACTCTACCTCCTCCTAGTTGAGACACTTGTCTCAACCCTATCTTTTCTTTCTACCAACTCTTTCCTATTTAAGCAGAGCCTTTGTATGTGTATTCTCACCTGAGTTCAATAAAATTTAGTGTTGATAACATCTCTCTTCTGGTGGATGTCTGGAGACTAGGTTCTGGGTATAGGATAGTTTATCCTAACACTTACTACAAGAAATTAAAAATGCACCTATTGTAGGAAAAGCAATATCTAAAATTGTAAATTGGGACATTTTGTTGTCTTACTATTGCATATCCATAAGCTATTGGTTTTATAATTTTACTCACTTAGGTTAGCCTTGGGATGGGATTATTGGGTAGTTCATGGGTCCTTTTTGAGTATCGATTACGGGTCTTAAATATGCAATGCAAAAAAAAAATATGACACTTGCAAGGATTTTATGGAACTGCTTACTTCTGAAAAATTCAATATCACATACAATGATATTGCTGAAAATGGTCCATTGCTAAGAAGTTAATTCATCTGTAAAGCTTGTTAAGGGAAAGGTCCAAAGACTTATGTTTTCAGTCCTTTACTTATACCATATCAGGTTTGGAACTTAAATTTATATCAGATATTTCTATTAATTATCATTAAAGTGATTAGTCACTCTTTGGGATGACAACATGTGAGCCTTTTCATCCATCAATGGTGGAGTTTAACACAAACATGTGAATTTATGAAAATAAAAACAAGATAATGCTTTGCAAATCACATGAACTGATTAAATTTTTTTCCATGGAAGGCCTTATGGCAAATCCTTTCAGCATGCACCAACAATCCTATGTTTCCCCAAATTTTCATCTTAGCTATCAACTCATCAAACTTCAACAATATTACATAGTGAGGACAATGAAGAAGAGGCCTTCAATGCAGTGGATGGCATCTCCTCTTCATTATGTCAAATAATTGATAGAACAAACAACAATAATGTTAATATTTACATAGAAATTAGAGAACTAAAGATGCAAACAAGGTGAAGACTTTGCAGGACAAAAGAGGTAAGAATGTTGCTACACGAGGCATCTACAACATGAAACATAAACCTTCGGATTAATTTTACAAATCTATCTTCCTTTAACAAAAGGTAGGGACTGCAGTTGTAATAGTGCAGCACTTGTTCATCATAGAATTCAATTATGTTGATTTACTAGATTTTTAGCCTCTTCCACTTGGCACACTATTGGACCTTTCTCACAAAAAAAACTAACTTTATCATCACTTTAGAGAGTTCAAAAGTGCAAATTTAATAACATTTTTACTTCTTTTAGTTTTTAGACTTTGTGAATTGGAAATTCATAATTGTAAAAGATGAAAGGTGGACTATTTTTTAAAGCAGTGCAACTCTGACTTGTGGTACTGTAGAATATTGAGGAGATCATTCTGATATTGAATTAAACATACTCATCTTTTGGGTGCTTCTATTAGATATTATTATTGGACAATTTCTCTATTAAAAGCACAAGGGATCCCTTCTTGATTAGGTAAAGCAATCTAAATTATGTTCCCCTAAATCTTTTATCGACTTCAGTGAAAAAGTAAAGCTAGCCTTGCACTACATGTGTAGGCCCAAGAGTATTTGGAGGTTCCTAAAGTAATCATCTAGTTAGTTGACCCTACACTCATATATTTCAGGCATAATGATCTCCAAACTGTATGTGCAGTGGTGTTTCCTACATTAAACCTGATCGTACAAGACCTTCAACAAAGTAGATAGTTTGTATGCTTGAGGCTATAATTGACACATCTGAGAGTGCAGGTTTCAAAGAATCTCCCCTCAAGTGGGCAGAGCATCAATTCATATCCTAGTGACAGTAAAGCTGGCCTTGCACTACATGTGTAGGCCCAAGAGTATTTGGAGGTTCCTAAAGTCATCGTCTACTTAGTTGACTCTACACTCATATATTTCAAGTATAGTGATCTCCAAACTATATGTGCAGTGGTGTGTCCTACATTAAACCTGATCGTACAAGACCTTCAAAAAAGTAGATAGTTTGTATGCTTGAGGCTAGAATTGACACATCTGAGAGTGCAGGTTTCAAAGAATCTCCCCTCAAAGTGATAGAGCATCAACTCGTATCCTGGTTGTAAAGAAATTTCCATTTTGTACTAAGTGTATTGTTCATGTTTTAAGTTACATGTTTAACAAAATTAATGTCAATGTATTCCATTGATGTAAGGTATTTGTTCATTCACATTCTCTTGCTAAGACCATTTAAAAAAATCTAGATAGAACATGTTATGCCAACAGGAAAATAGATATTCCCATGGGATATAAATCTGTACCATAATTGAAGGATTGAGCTTCCTCTTCATGTTATTTTTCAAAATAAATATTCTTTCATTTTCTCTAATTTCATCTTCTATTGTACTTTCATAGGCAGGATAAACTCGCTTTAACTTTTGATAGGCAGATCTCATAGAAGAATGCATTCATGATTGGTGAAGAATCCATCAATTGATCCCAATGAATTTGCAATCTCAAATTCTCTAGTTTCACTGGGAATTCTCCTTCCATTATCCATTTGCTTCTGTATTTCCCTGTCTACAATACCTGAAGAGATTATTGTGAGGATTAGGACACCATGAATATCCTTTATCAAGTAACACACACATACTTGTGCAGAAATCTTCTCTACCTCCTTAGACATTCGGGCTTTAACAAAGCTACAGATCATGAAAGTCCTTTCCAACTTATTCAATCAAATCTTGATTTCTATACCCAACTAAAAATTTAAATCATTCTAGTCTAATGTGCAGTAAATCAACCTATAGTGCTCGCACTTGGTAGGAACTATGTTGCCCTGTAGCTCTTGTTAACAAAGGAGATGAAAGCCATGTGGATTTGTCATGGTTTTTTCATAATAAAAAATAGTACAAAAAATGTTTTGCATAGCCCACTCATACACATTATGGCTAGTTAATAATTATTTAATATGTAAGGAATGGCCTTTCTTCACTAAGGCAATTAAGAGGATATCATTGAGGAAGATGGTTCTCAAAATGTTGTAAGTGGTTACTAATGCAATAGAATAAGTTAGAGACAGAAGTTAAATTAGTTCAAACCACCTAAAACCACCTTTATTTGACCATGAAGCCCATCATAATTATTACACTTAATAATCAGGTGTTGATGAATGCCTTTGTAAAGTAGATGTAGATGAAATAGTATTCTCAGCCTTGAGTGAGGAGATTTATTGGTTTTTGGTGGCATTTTTTTCCTTTTTTACATTTTCCTCCTCTTTATCTTCTCTACAGAGTGGGTACATTCTATCAAGGGTGATCTATTTTAGTAAAATATAGAAGCAAACTTCTCTTTGGAGACTAGTTCATAGAAATAGTGCTTTATGGGTGACTTTTTTTTGAAATAGATGAGGTGTTTCATCAGTTTTGATGATAAAGAGTTCTAGAGGATCATATCTTGACTGCAAATGACCTTTTTGAAACATTATTACTGTTGGAGCTTTTCCTTGCAGGACCAAACTTGAAAGAAAAGGTGGGCTTGATTCTCAGGGTAGGCACTCAAGTTTGACAAGAAAATAGTCCAATTGATGAGGATAAAGAACATCCTCCTTCTTCTTTGAGCTCCACATCACTTAGGTAGGTATTTCCTTATCTCCACACTCAAGACACCTCATGATAAACAATAGGCCTACTGATGGACTATTGTGGAATAGTCTTCAAACCCCTTTAGGTATCCTATACCCCAATGAAACCAATTCTTAATGCAATAGCCCTACTTGCATAGAATGGGTATGAAAACCAGAGACCAATACTAACAACATGAAAGGGAAAGGGTGGAACTGAATGTAAATGATTTAATGATGGATTTGAAAGGACCCCTGAGATAGCCTAAGTCCCTCATAGACCAGTGCCTTGTCCAATGGGCCACAGAGTCAAATACCCTATTGAAATAGACAGCTATGAAACAAGAAGATAAAATACTCAATGTGTTGATGCCTAAAATAAAAAACACACCATGACCAAACCTCACTTTAACAACCCACCTATGTATTCAAGTATGTTATCACCCATCCAAAGGTTTTTAATCCTCCCCTTAGAAGAGACCTATAAATAGATAATACATTAACCAGCATCCACTCAAAGACAAGCATGACATATCTTTGACACCTCAGCTCATACATACATGAAAACTAATCCCAAACTAGTTATCTCTACGAAGACAACTTAACTTGCAAACACATAGGAAATGCAAACAGAAAAATCAAACACCCTTGATGTATGATTAATGAATTCAAGATTCAAATGGAGATAGCTTGGTAACAGTAAGAATATACCAAATCCTGATACATAAGACAAATCAATTACAATATGTATTATATTCTCTAAAACAACAAAGGAAGAAAGAACACCCTATATGTAGATAGAAGGAGAAAATTTGCAGGATAGAACCTTTCTTGGAGCCAATTCTCCCAAAATTTGCAGAAGAAGGAACCCTTACAAAATAAAACATTTCACTAATTATACCACTAGTCACCTTGGAATCCTCAAAGAGGATGCATCAAGCTTCGGGTGACTAGGGTAAGGGTTTCAACTACCCAACCAATCAAAATTTACATGAGAAGTTATTACAGGGTGAGAAACATAGGCAACTCAGAGAAAATGAATCTCAAACGGATTTGCAATCATCAAAATCTGGGAGAACAGTACAAAACAACAAGGAATTGCAATGAAAACCAGTCAAATTGGCCACCTCCAAACACACTTGGAGCACAAAGAACATGGTACAAACCCTTGCAAATGATCATGGAGCACCCTGGACCACACTGCAATCACCGGCGCCACCAAACAAATCAAATCTGGCCATGAAAGCAATCAATTTCAGTCCTTTCTGTTGCTGGAAACCCTCAGAAAATTCAAATTTAAATTTCAACGGTCACATTCATGGCACCTGCAACATATCAATGGTCAAAATTTGAATCTGAGCCAACTTTAAGTACTAGTAGTTAGATCTTGCCTTTTTGCGGGCTTTATGTCTTTAACCCAACCAGATACCTCAGGTTTACTCCTAGCGAACATGCGACAAGTCATTTCTTATTCACACAATCAAAAACTTAACCCGCCTTTAATTTCCTGACTCAGCGAAGAAAGAAAAAATAACCAACCCTAGTCACATCTAGCAAACGAGTGACTGAAGGGAAAAACCTAACCTTAGTCCATCATTCAGTGAATACGTGACTGCAGGGAAACTCCAAGTCATAGAATACATTACTTAACCCATGTTAGATCAAACGATTTAGTGAATGACTACTTTCACTGAATCACGAAGTCCCTTCTTAACCTGAGGTTACTCTTCGTAAATTGGTGAATACATAAGAAATTTGAGGGCCCACTGATTATCTAGCGAATTAGTGACCAAAGACTTTTTGCCAATTCGTTGAAAGACTTGAAAAACTGCTACTTTATCTAGAGCTTTAGTGAACATGTATTCGCTGAATAGCTAAAAGATTTAGAACCCTGCCATAATACTCCGCGAACAAGAAAACACTGCAAAAATTTATCGAGACCGCCAAAGATTTAACCGCTCCGCCAAAACCTTAGACTAGAAATTGGGCCCGCCTTAAATGAGATCAACAGTTGTCTAAAGTTCACATGGGACATAAAGATTCTATCAGAACTTAAGACAACCATCAGATCAATCTTTTTACCTCCACTTTGCAAATCCTCTGATAGGAAATGAAATCAATGGTCAGGCTTAAGCCCTCATAAGCCATGAAGATTCCACCAGAACATACGCCCACTGTCAGATCAAGAATCTCACCCCTGTTCTAACAAACCTCTGACATAGAAAAGAATCAATGGCTGGTCTTATAGCCTCATGTGTCAGAAAAAACCCTTAAGATCATACGCTAGCCATCGACACTCTGCCACTGTCAGAACCACTGAACCTCTAAAATCATTGGCCCCACTGACAATATGCCCAGTCACACTACGTGGACCAATCAAAAAATGACAAATCAGCACGCTATGGCACATAAAAACCATCTGGCAATCAGACCCACCTGTATACTGCCACCTGAGAATAAAGTAACATCGACAGCTAGCGTAAGATCTCAAAGCTTTGACAAATCTCATGAGAACTTACACCAATCATTGATCAACTGAAAATGTCAGGACCCTCTGACAAACTCAGAAACCAGGTCCAACTGACAACTGTCACCACATTAATACATGGACCAATCATAGATCACCATAAAATGTGCATACGTGTCAGCTTGGACCCATAGTCTGAAATATCATGTCATAAAGTAAGATCAACTACCATCTCAACATTGCATAGCTCTGACAAATACTTTGCGCTTTAATGACAACCGTCGGATTGAAAATCTGTCAGAAAGACTGGGCCCGAGAAATATTAAGCTGAAACATAGGAAATAATTAAGGCACGAGACTTAGGAAAAAATAAAGCACCGTCGGGCTACAGACTTAGGAAAAATTAACTTGGGAGACAAAGGCAAATCAGTAAATATTAAAAGGGGCCCGAAAACCTTTAGTCGCAAGATCGCATGACATGAAAAAGGTTCATGTGATCATGCGACAAAGTGTAAATAATTTAGCACATGCTTTTAAGAAATTTAAGTGGCCTGAATAAAGTAACAAAAGATTAGAACAAGGCCAGGGAAAAACAAAGGGCTTTTGAACACAACAGCTAGATTTTTGAATATTTGCAAGGGTTTCAAAGCAAGAGACACAAAAATGACTACAAGGACTAGAAGAAAGATGCTAGAGCCATGAAATTTTTTGTAGATGCTAACACTGGCTCTAGCTAGGGATGCATGCCTCTTGCAGGCATAGCAAGGACCTAGAATCACTGGTTAAAGCAGACCATCCCACTGGAAAAGGGCACAGAGACCTCAAAAATTGGAAACCAAACTAGAGAAACAGTTAGGGAAACACGCAATTGGAAGGAAAAAACTATACAGAGTGTACATTTTTACAAAAAATGTGCAGCATCCAACCTGAGTTAGTCTTTGCCTCTGTCAAAAATTTGGTTTTCATCTCTTCCTTCATGAGGCACATCAAATATTTTATTTTCAGTTATTTCACCAGGCGTGTCAACATTTCCAACCAACCTGTTAGGCAAAGCAATGTAACTATATTCATAGTGCATGTAAAATTTTTTGGCACTCCCTTCATTTTTCTCACTATGAAGAAAAGACTCATCATACCTATGAACAGTAACATTAGATAAAAACCTATTCTTTTCTACTGATTCATGTATGCTATCAATTGGAAACACAAAAAACTCATACTTTGCCTGCTGAAAGGCTTCATTCATACCCTGACCTTGCATTTCCATGGGTGCAACCAGCTAGAACTTAGATGAATAGTCAAACTCATGTTCACAAATGTGATTATTACCAAATTCTGCAACTATTCCACAACCTTCTGATGAACGGGATCCAATATCATCACTTAAAACTTTATCACATATGGAAAAAGAAGAACATCCTAATTCAAATGAATCAGAAATCTCCACATGTCCCTCAAACAGAGGATTGACAACTTCATGCAATACACCTTGTTGAATATCATGACAAAAAATGGGCTGATAATCATCAAATTCTTCCTTATATAAAGCATCAGGGAACACTTTACGTTCACTACCCATTTCAACCTCATGGAGACTTACATCATGTGAAGGAAAGTTAGAACAACATGAAGATTCATAGTCATCATCACCTACCAAGCATGTAGTATCCATGATTATGCCCTTGCGATCCTGAAGAGACCCGTAAAATAACACTTTGTTCAAATCTTCATGTTCTACCTCATTGATATCATAATGAATTATTATTTCTTTTTCTTCATACCTTGAGGATGAATCATCCTCAACATCTTCACTATCCAAAGAATGTTCACTTCCATCATCACTTACTTCTTCCCATGTTGCATCAGACTCATATGAAGACACCACAACCTCACTATCTTCATCACCCCAATTACCAACACTTAAGGAAATAACTCCAAGTGCACCATCAAGCCCAAGGCTGTCATCATGAAGTATCCAATCTCTGATACATATATAATACTCTTCCCACAATGCATTTGACCAATTGGTTGACTCATGAAAACAAAGATCCATGAATAAACTAATGAACTCAGACTCTGAAAACTCAACATCATTAGGAAGCTCATTATAAAAAATCCCAAAATCTATCATAGAAAAGAGATATGGATAGATGCTTTCTGCATCCTACTTTCAATCTCATCAATGACATGCAATCCCTAAGGATGCCTTGCTCAAGGGAAGGAAGCTCCTCCTCAAGCTTACCCATCAAACTTCATGCAATACTTCTATACAATTTTTCAAAGATGCAATTGAAAACTTGAAGTATGCAAACCTCTACTCACACCTTATCCTTTTCTTAGTGCGTAATCACTTAATAAGGAAACATCTAATGCTTGAAAAGTACCTGAGAGTTTTTTAGCAGAAGACTTTGTTGACTAGAAGGCAGGGCAAATCTAGAGCTCACCTTGAAGCTCCATTAGATTCTTTGTTGTGTAGAGTCACCACCTCCTTGGAGGGGAAAGTAATTCACTTGTTCTTGTTTCTTCTTCCAATCAACACAAAACTACACCAAGTAAACATGCACTTGTATCAGAAGATGCACTGATCAAATAGAGAAATCAGATCCGCCACTCAACACTTAGTGAGAAGATTTTACAAATGTATTTTTTCTATTTGACTCTTTGGTCGTTTAACCAGACTCTGGGATGATTTAGCAAAGCAAGGAATTGGACATCTTAAACTTGCTATCTTTTATTCTTTCCTGAGCAGAGTCCCCAATTTGTTGGAGCTTTTCCTTGCAGGACCAAACTTGGAACAATAGGTGGGCTTGATTCTCAGGGCAGGCACTCAAGTTTGATAAGAAAATAGTCCAATTGATGAGGATAAAGAACATCCTCCTTCTTCTTTGAGCTCCACATCACTCAGGCGGGTATTGCCTTTTCTGCACACTCAAGACACCTCATAATAAACAATAGGTCTGTAGATGGATTATTGTGGAATAGTCTTCAAACCCCTTTAGGTATCATGTACCCTAGTGAAACCAATTCTTAATACAATAGCCCTACTTGCATAGAATGGGTATGAAAACCAGAGACCTATACTAACAACATGAAAGGGAAAGGGTGGAACTGAATCTAAATGATTTAATGATTGGTTTGAAATGACCCCTGAGATACCCTAAGTTCCTCATAGACCAGTGCCTTGTCCAATGGGCCACAAAGTCAAATACCCTATTACAATAGACAGCTATGAAACAAGAAGACAAAATACTCAATGTGTTGATCCCTAACATCAATCCCACACCATGACCAAACCTCACTTTAATAACCCACCTATGTATTCAAGTATGTTATCACCCATCCAAAGGTTTTGAACCCTCCCCTTAGAAGAGACCTATAAATAGATAATACATTAACCAACATCCACTAGAAGACAAGCATGACATATCTTCGACACCTCAGCTCATACATACATGAAAACTAATCCCAAACCAGTTATCTCTGCGAAGACAACTCCACTTGCAAACCAATAGGAAATGCAAATAGAAAAATCAAACACCCTTGATGTATGATTAATGAATTCAAGATTGAAATGGAGATAGCTTGGTAACAGTAAGAATATACCGAAACCTCATACATAAGACAAACTAATTACAATATGTATTATATTCTCTAAAACAACAAAGGAAGAAAGAACACCCTGTATGCAGAGAGGAGAAAATCTGCAGGATAGAACCTTTCTTGGAACCAATTCTCCCAAAATTTGCAGAAGAAGGAACCCTTACAAAATAAAACATTTCACTACTTATACCACTAGTCACCTTAGAATCGTCAAAGAGGATGCATCAAGCTTTGGGTGACTAGGGTAAGGGTTTCAACTACCCAACCAATCAAAATTTACATCAGCAGTTATTGCAGGGGGAGAAACACAGGCAACTCAGAGAAAATGAATATCAAACAAATTTTCAATCATCAAAATTTGGGAGAACAGTACAAAACAACAAGAAATTGAAATGAAAACCAATCAAATCGGCCACCTGCAAACACACCTCTAGCACAATGAACATAATACAAACCCCTGCAAATGATCATGGACCACCCTGGACCACACTGCAATCACCGACGCCATCAAAAAAATCAAATTTGGTCGTGAAAGCATTTAATTTCAGTCCTTTCTGTCGCTGGAAACCCTCAAAAAATTAAAATTTGAAATTCAACGGTCACATTCATGGCACCTGCAACATATCAATGGTCAAAATTTGAATCTGAGCCAACTTTAAGTCCTGGCCATTAGATCTTGCCTTTTCGTGGGCTTTATGTCTTTAACCCAACCAAATACCTCAGGTTTACTCCTAGCAAACATGCGACAAGGCATTTCTTATTCGTGCAATGAAAAACTTAACCCGCCTTTAATTCCAGGACCCAACAAACAAAGAAAAAATAACCAACACCGATCACATCTGGCGAATGGGAGATTGAAGGGAAAAACTTAACCTTAGTCCATCATTCAGTGAATATGAAACTATAGGGAAACTCCAAGTCATAGAATACATTACTTAACCCATGTTAGATCAAATGATTCATCGAATGACTACTTTTGATGAATCGCAAAGTCCCTTCTTAACCTTAGGTTACTCTTCGTGAACTGGCGAATACATAAGAAATTTGAGGGCCCACTGATTAACTAGTGAAGTAGCGACCAAAGACTTTTCGCCAATTCACTGAAAGACTTGAAACACTGCTACTTTATCTAGAGATTCAATGAACACGTATTCATTGAATCACTAAAAGATTTAGAACCTTGCCATAATACTTCGTGAACAAGCGAACACTACAAACATTTATCAGGACTACCAAAGATTTAATCGCTCCACCAAAACCTGAGACCAGAAATTGGGGCCGCCTTAAATGGGATCAACGGTTGTCTGAAGTTCGCATGGGACATAAAGATTCTATTAGAACTTAAGACAACCATCAGATCAATCTTTTTACCTCCGCTCTACAAATCCTTTGATAGGAAATGAAATCAACGGTCAGGCATAAGCCCTCATAAGCCATGAAGATTCCACCAGAACATACGCCCACCATCAGATCAAGGATCTCACCCCTATTCTGACAAACCTCTGACATAGAAAAGAATCAATGGCTGGTCTTATAGCCTCATTTGTCAGAAATAAACCTTAAGATCATATGCTGGTCGTCGATGCTCTACCATAGTCAGAATCACTAAACCTCTGAAATCGTTGGCCCCATTGACAATATTCCCAGTCACACTACATGGACCAATCAAAGAATGACAAATCAGCACACCGTGGTACATAAAAACCATTTGGCAATCGGACCCACCTGTATACTACCACCTAAGAATAAAGTAACATCAATAGCTGGCGTAAGATCTCAAAGCTCTGACAAATCTCATGAGAACTTACGCCAATCATTGATCAACTGACAATGTCAGGACCCTCTGACAAACTTAGAAACTAGGTCGAACTAACAATTGCCACTGCATTAATACATGGACCAATCGCAGATCACCATAAAATGTGTATACGTGTCACCTTGGATCCACAATCTAAAACATCCTATCATAAAGTAAGATCAACGGTCGTCTCAACATCGCATAGCTCTGACAAATCCTTTGCACTTTAATGACAACCGTCAGATTGAAAATCTATCATAAAGACTGGGCCCGGGAAATATCAAGACGAAACATAGGAAATAATTAAGGCACAATACTTAGGAAAAAATAAAGCACCGCCAGGCTCCAAACTTAGTAAAAATTAACATGGGAGACTTAGGCAAATCAGTAAATATTAAAAGGGGCCTGAAAACCTTTAGTCGCAAGATCGCATTACATGAAAAAGGTTCATGCGATCATGCGACAAAGGGTAAACAATTTAGCACATGCTTTTAAGAGATTTAAGTGGCCTGAATAAAGTAACACAACATTAGAACAATGCCAGGGCAAAACAAAGGGCTTTTGAACACAACGGCTAGATTTTTGAATATTTGCAAGGGTTACAAAGCCAGAGACACAAAAATGACTGCAAGGACCAGAAGAAAGATGCTAGAGCCATGAAAATTTTTGTAGATGCTGACAGTGACTGTAGTTGGGGATGCATGCCTCCTGCAGGCATAGCAAGGACCTAGAATCACTGGTTAAAGTAGACCATCCCACTGGAAAAGGGCACAAAGACCTCAAAAACTAGCAACCAAACTAGAGAAATAGTTAGGGAAACACACAACTAGAAGGAAAAAACTATACAGAGTGTACATTTTTACAAAAAACCTGTAGCATCCAACCTGAGTTAGTCTTTGCCTCTATCAAAAATTTGGTTTTCATCTCTTCCTTCATGAGGCACACCAGATATTTTATTTTTAGTTATTTCACCAAGCGTGTCAACATTTCCAACTAGCTTGTCAGGCAAAGAAAAGTAACTATCTTCATAGTTCATGTAAAAAATTTTGGCACTCCCTTCATTTTGCTCACTATGAAGAAAAGACTCATCATACCTATGAACAGTACCATTAGATAAAAACCTATTCTTTTCTACTGATTCATGTATGCTATCAATTAGAAACACAAAAAACTCATACTCTACCTACTGAAAGGCTTCATTCATACCTTGACCTTGCATTTCCATGGGCGCAACCGGCTGGAACTTAGATGAATAATCAAACTCATGTTCACAATTGTGATTATTACCAAATTTTGCAACTATTCCACAACCTTATGATGAATAGGATGCAACATCATCACTTAAAACTTTATCACAGATGGAAAAAGAAGAACATCCTAACTCAAATGAATCTAAAATCTCCACATGTCCCTCAAACAAAGGATTGACAACTTCATGCAATACACCTTGTTGAATATCATGACAAAAAATGGGCTGATAATCATTAAACTCTTCATTATATAAAGCATCGGGGAACACTTTAAGTTCACTACCCATTTCAACCTCATGGAGACTTACAGCATATGAAGGAAATTTAGAACAACATGAAGATTCACAGTCATCATCACCTACCAAGCATGTAGTATCCATGATTATGCCCTTGTTATCCCAAACAGACCCATCAGATAACACTTTGTTCAAATCTTCATGTTCTACCTCACTGATATCATAATAAATTATTGTTTCTTTGTCTTCATACCTTGAGGATGAATCATCCTCAACATCTTCACTGTCCAAAGAATGTTCACTTCCATCATCACTTACTTCTTCCCATGTTGCATCAGACTCATATGAAGACACCACAACCTCACTGTCTTCATCACCCTAATTACCAACACTTAAGGACATAACTCCAAGTGCATCATCAAGCCCAAGGCTATCATCATGAAGTATCCAATCTTTGATACATATATAATACTCTTCCCATAATGCATTTGACCAACTAGTTGACTCATTAAAACAAAGATCCATGAATAAACCAATGAACTCAGATTCTAAAAACTCAACATCATCAGGAAGCTCATTATATACATCCCAAAATCTATCATAGAAAAGAGATATTGATAGATCCTTTCTGCATCCTACTTTCAATCTCATCAATGACATGCAATCCCTAAGGATGCCTTTCTGAAGGGAAGCAAGCTCCTCCTCAAGCTTACCCATCAAACTTAATGCAATACTTCCATACAATTTTTTAGAGATGCAACTGAAAACTTGAAGTATGCAAACCTCTACTCACACCTTATCCTTTTCTTAGTGCTTGATCACTTAATAAGGAAACATCTAGACCTTGAAAAGTACCTGAGAGTTTTGTAGCAGAAGACTTTGTTGACTGGAAGGCAGGGAAAATCTAGAGCTCACCCTGAAGCTCCATCAAATTCTTTGTTGTGTAGAGTTGCCACCTCCTTGGAGAGGAAAGTAATGCACTTGTTCTTGTTTCTTCCTCCAATCAACACAAAAGTCCACCAAGTAAACGTGCACTGTTTATCAGAAGATGCACTAATCAAACAGAGAAATCAGAGCCGCCACTCAACAGTTAGTGAGAAGATTTTACAAATGTATTTTTTCTATTTGACTCTTTGATCATTTAACCAGACTCTGGGATGATTCAGCAAAGCAAGGAATTGGACATCTCAAACTTGCTATCTTTTATTCATTCTCCAGCAGAGTCACCAATTTGTTGGAGCTTTTCCTTGTAGGACCAAACTTGAAACAATAGGTGGGCTTGATTCTCAAGGTAGGCACTCATGTTTGACAGAAAATAGTCCAATTGATGAGGATAAAGAACATCCTCCTCCTTCTTTGAGCTCCACATCACTCAGGCAGGTATTACCTTATATGCACACTCAAGACACCTCATGATAAACAATAGGCCTGCAGATGGATTATTGTGGAATAGTCATCAAACCCCTTTATGTATCCTATACCCCAATGAAACCAATTCTTAATGCAATAGCCCTACTTGCATAGAATGGGTATGAAAACCAGAGACCTATAATAACAACATGAAGGGGAAAGGGTGGAACTGAATGTAAATGATTTAATGACTGGTTTGAAAGGACCCCTGAGATACCCTAAGTCCCTCATAGACTAGTGCCTTGTCCAATGGTCCACAAAGTCAAATACCTTATTGCAATAGACAACTATGAAACAAGAATACAAAATACTCAATGTGTTGATGCCTAACATCAATCACACACCATGACCAAACATCACTTTAACAACCCACCTGTGTATTCAACTATGTTATCACCCATCGAAAGGTTTTTAACCCTCCCCTTATAAGAGACCTATAAATAGATAATACATTAACCAGCATCCACTAGAAGACAAGCATGACATATCTTTGACACCTCAGCTCATACATACATGAAAACTAATCCCAAACCAGTTATCTCTGCGAAGACAACTCCACTTGCAAACACATAGGAAATGCAAATAGAAAAATCAAACACCCTTGATGCATGATTAACGAATTTAAGAGTCAAATGGAGATGGCTTGGTAACAGTAAGAATATACCGAATCTTTAAACATAAGATAAATCAATTACAATATGTATTATATTCTCTGATACAACAAAGTAAGCATGAACACCCTCTATGCAGAGAGAAGGAGAAAATCTACAGGACAAAACCTTTCTTGGAACCAATTCTCCCAAAATTTACAGAAGAAGGAACCCTTACAAAATAAAACATTTCACTACTTATACCACTAGTCACCTTGGAGTCCTCAAAGAGGATGCATCAAGCTTCGGGTGACTAGGGTAAGGGTTTCAACTACCCAACCAATCAAAATTTACATCAGAAGTTATTACAGGGGGAGAAACACAGGCAACCCAGAGAAAATAAATCTCAAATAGATTTGCAATCATCAACATCTATGAGAATAGTATAAAACAATAAGGAATTGCCATGAAAACCAGTCAAATCGGCCACCTCCAAACACACCTCAAGCATAAAGAACATGGTACAAACACCTGCAAAGGATCATGGAGCATGCTGGACCACACTGCAATCATCGGCACCACCAAAAAAATCAAATCTGGTCGTGAAAGCATTCAATTTCAGTCCTTTTTGTTGCTGGAAACCCTCAGAAAATTCAAATTTGAATTTCAACAGTCACATTCATGGCACCTGCAACATATCAACGGTCAAAATTTGAATCTGAGCCAACTTTAAGTCATGGTCGTTAGATCTTTCCTTTTCGCGGGCTTTATGTCTTTAACCCAACCAGATACCTCAGGTTTATTCCTAGCGAACATGTGACAAGGCATTTCTTATTTGTGCAATGAAAAACTTAAACTGCCTTTAATTTCGTGACTTAGCAAACAAAGAAAAAATAACCAACCCCGATCAAATCTGGCGAACGGGTGATTGAATGGAAAAGCTTAACCTTAGTCCATCATTCAGCGAATGGGCGACTGTAGGGAAACTCCAAGTCATAGAATACATTACTTAACCCATGTTAGATCAAATGATTCAACCAATGACTGCTTTCACTGAATCGCGAAGTCCCTTCTTAACCTCAGGTTACTCTTCACGAACTGGCGAATACATAACAAATTTGAGGGCCCACTGGTTATCTAGCAAATTAGAGACCAAAGACTTTTTGCCAATTCGCTGAAAGACTTGAAACACTGCTACTTTATCTAGAGATTCAACGAACACATATTCGCTGAATCGCTAAAAGATTTAGAACCATGCCATAATACTCCACGAACAAGCGAACATTGTAAACATTTATCGAGACCGCCAAAGATTTAACCGCTCTGCCAAAACCATAGACCAAAAATTGGGCCCACCTTAAATGAGATCAATGGTTGTCCGAAGTTCACATGGGACATAAAGATTCTATCAGAACTTAAGACAACCGTTAGATCAATCTTTTTACCTCCGCTCTGCAGATCCTCTGATAGGAAATGAAGTCAACGATCAGGTTTAAGCCCTCATAAGCCATGAAGATTCCACCAAAACATACACCCACCATCGGATCAAGAATCTCACCCCTATTCTGACAAACCTCTGACACAGAAAAGAATCAATGACTGGTCTTATAGCCTCATGTGTCAGAAACAACCCTTAAGATCATATGCTGGCTGTCGACACTTTGCCACTGTCACAACCACTAAACCTCTAAAATCATTGGCCCCACTGACAATATGCCTAGTCACACTACGTGGACCGATCAAAGAATGACAAATCAGAACATCGTGGCACATAAAAATCATCTGGCAATCGGACCCACCTGTATACTGCCGCCTAAGAATAAAGTAACATCAACGGCTGGCATAAGATCTCAAAGCTCTAACAAATCTCATGAGAACTTACGCCAATCGTTGATCAACTGACAATGTCAGGACTCTCTGACAAACTCAAAAACCAAGTCCCACTGACAACTGCCACCACATTAATACATGGACCAATCGCAGATTGCCATAAAATGTGCATACATGTCACCTTAGACCCACAGTCTGAAACACCATGTCATAAAGGAAGATCAATGGCCATCTCAACAACGCATAGCTCTGACAAATCCTTTGCGCTTTAACAACAATCGTCAGATTAAAAATCTGTTAGAAAGACTGGGCCCAGGAAATATCAAGCCGAAACATAGGAAATAATTAAGGCATAGGACTTAGGAAAAAATAAAGCACTGTTCGGCACCTGGGAGACTTAGGCAAATCGGTAAATATTAAAAGGGGCCCGAAAACCTTTAGTCGCAAGATCGCATGACATGAAAAATGTTCACGCAATCATGCAACAAAGGGTAAATAATTTAGCACATGCTTTTAAGAGATTTAAGTGGCCTGAATAAAGTAACATGAGATTAGAACAAGGCCGGGGCAAAACAAAGGGCTTTTGAACACAACGACTAGATTTTTTAATATTTGCAAGGGTTTCAAAGCCAGAGACACAAAAATGACTGCGGGGACCAGAAGAAAGATGCTAGAGCCATGAAATTTTTTGTAGATGCTAACAATTACTTGATTTAGTTGAAGTATTGCATTATATTATCATCATATGATTTCACTATGTTCATTGTGAACCATCTACTCTCTCAACAAGTTCTATCTCCTGTTAGCACTTTGGACTATATCAGGCTTCCTGGTATAGATTTTCTTTTTAGCATATTAATCAATGGCTTTCTATTCTTGTCATATGGGTTCTTCATGAGGCTACACTCATAGAAATGATTACTCCACCTCATAGATCACTCAAGGATCTTGAATATTGGTCAAATTCTTTAGAATAGACATACACAATCTTGGAACAATTATTCTTCCTTGGAAGAAAAAAGAACATACAATGAAAGCCTTTCCATGATAGTCACTTATTGTGAGAAGAAAAACAAAAGAAAACTCATGGAAAAAGTGGCTATCACTATCAAAACAAGGGATATATTTATCACATTACACAATTCTTGAGAGAGGCGATGGACTATATTAGGCTTCCTGGTATAAATTTTCTTTTTAGCATATTACTCACTAGCTTTCTATTCTTTTCATATGGGTTCTTCATGAGGCTACACTCGTAGAAATGATTATTCCACCTCATGGATCACTCAAGGATCTTGAATATAGGTCAAATTCTTTAGAATAGACATACACAATCTTGGAACAATTTTCCTTCCTTGGAAGAACAAAGAACATACAATGAAATCCTTTCCATGGTAGTCACTTATCTTGAGAAGAAAAAAAAAAGAAAACTCAAGGAAAAAGTGGCTATCACTATCAAAACAAGGGATATATTTGTCACATTACACAATTCTTGAGAGAGGTGATGGATATCTCTTACAAAAAATTCAAAAAATTCAAAAAATCCTCATCTTCAAAAGAAGTTAATACTTTTTCAAGAACATAGACGACTCATCAAGAATAAGAAAAAGTGGGTTTCATAAGATAATGAATACATATAAAACAAGCTACACACCTTCCAAATAGTATTTAATCCATGAAAATAATTTTTTTGTAATTTGTCTGATATGAAAACCATAATATACTATGATAGAACAATAACCATCCTCATGAAAAGTGGATACATTGTAAAATAATTTTCACGCACTCATAAAAAAAATATGAATATATCCCCTTCAAAATAGACATACCTCTTCCTTAAAGCAGAGAGGGCTAATGAAAAGTGAATTTTTCCTACAAGACTTTTGAATGCCTTTGTCACTGGCGAGCATCTTTGTCTTATCTTTGTAAAAAGACAAAGATCAAGTTGTTTCCCTGTAGTTAAACATCTATTTTAGCATGACCTAGATGCATTTCTATCTCATATCTCAACAAAAATCATTTCTATTAATATTTCTAGCTAATACATAGGTTTAAAATCCTTTAGTGTGCTCAAAACTAGTGGTTAATAAGGGATTATCATTAAAAAGAAAGGGCATAATCAATAAAGTTTAAAGTTTCAGACCTGGCACTTGAAGCTTCCATGATTAGAATCCTTTAGTGTGCTCAAAACTAGTGGTTAATAAGGGATTCTCATTAAAAAGAAAGGGCATAATCAATAAAGTTTAAAGTTTCAGACCTGGCACTTGAAGCTTCCACGATATAAGACATTTGAGAAAATCAAGAAGACCACAAATTCATCCATGAGACTCCTTCAAGTATTTCAAGGGAATATGAAACCTCCAAAATATCTCTTAACCGTAGAGCCTGCCATTGGAGCTCCTTCTTAAATTGATGTTAATGAATGAGAAACCAGTGTTTCACTGAAACAACAACGATTGACCGTTTTCAACACAAAAATTTCTCTCCAAAGATTTGGATGGAAGATTTAAGAATAATAAGTCAAATCATATTAAAACTTAATAATTGAGGTCCCTTCTTAATTAATTAGAAATATATGTTATATTTTAAATTAATTAATAATTATAGTAAATGGATCATTTTAGGGGAGATGTCTACATGAGACAAGATAATCTATTTAAATTTAATAATTAAATTGAATTTAAAAACTCAACTACATTATCATTTTTATGGTAATAATAAGCACAAACAAATTATCTTGTCACAAATATTTGATGTCTATATAGACATCTTTCATTTTAGGTGTTGTAGAGATGTTTCCCCCTTCTTTCTCATGCTTGTGAACCGCCTAAGGAAATTATGCATCTTAATTAACACTTTTGACATAAAATATTTGAGAAACTGAATGGAAGCTCCTTGAAAAAATTAAGAACATGATTTATTCTTGCATGAATCAAATAAGAAAATCTGAGATTTAAATTTGTTTCTCATTCGATCGCTCCAACTTCTCATTTATCCAACGAACAACCAAAACAGATTAAATCAGTGCCATGACATTCCCTCTAAGTTTTTGAGCATATAAATCTTGGCGCCGTCTATGGTGCAACTAGAATGCACCACCATTGCGCGTAAATAAAAAAGCCTTACAAAAAAACAGTATGCACGGGTGGATTCTAGTTGCCCCGTCGCCAGCAGCGTCAATCTTACCGTGTATGGCAGATTGCGTCTGAATAGAGCTACGTGTGCTGGTTAATTGCGTTACGTTTTTTTCCTTGATATTAACATATTTGTAAATTGCACCATCGCCGACTATATCCGTGTACAGCGGTATTTGTCGGCACCGTCTGAAAACTTATGCTTTTTTGCCTGTATAAAAATTTGAATGAATAATACTGTAGCAAAATCTAGATCATTTCTCACAGAACCTTCTTCTGTTGAACACGTTATAGTGACGCGTACCACAGATTCCTATCAATTTTTATTCATATCTGAACTCAAACAACAACGAGTTTCGATTTTTAAAAAATTAAATAAATTACCTCCGAATTTGGTTGTTTCTGATGTCACTCAGCCATTCGCAACCATAATTACTATCATCATCCTTATTTTATATCGGGTGTGGAGGATCACAAATAGGGAAGACGAGGTAAGTTGGTGTAATTTTGTGATTTTTAGTTCCTACCATGCACATGACAGTAATTATTGCGGAGGGCTTTTAGTTGAAGTACTGATAAAAACAATTTCCTGCAAGCAATTAAAAGCTCTTTTGTTCTTATGTATTTTCATTTTGAAGGAGTATTCAATCATGCTTGAATGTTAATAGGACAGAAATTTGGCGGCCTTTTCTTGGCACTGTTAGAAACCGTGCAAAATACAAATAAGGATTGCGATCTTCCAGACCAGAGAACAGACATATTTCTAGATTCTGTCATGCATTGCAGATTATCAGAGTAAAATTTCACGCGATGGCTCTAGACATGTCAGATACGAGGCAGGGAAAGCTGCAGACACCTATACAGGTTAGGACAGTTCATTATTACGGTTTTCATTATGTTTGCTACAGTGGAGGGTCTTGGACTCGCCACATGATATGCATGTTGAACAGGTGTCGGTCAGCCTGCAAAGCAACGTACCATGAAGGTTCAACTATGTATGTTTCCAATGGAGTTCTGCAAGTATTGGATCAAGTTGGATTTTGTTCAAAATTCTTATTTTATTCATGCAAACGCAGTTTTGAAGGGGTAAAGCGATTGGAATTCCTGTATTATATATAATGTAGCTAGTAGGTTTTGTTGGCCATTTTCTTCACACCATCCCTTGGTAATTCATTTGCAGTCAAAGTTTTGGCTCTCGCACACTATTAGACACCAGTAATGTAGAAAGGATTTTTAGGTTTAGGCAGAGCTGTATCACTTATTCCCTTTCAAATTTCAACATGTCTAGACGATTTTCACACCTTTTGAAACATGCTATCACTATGATGACAACTAGGGTTTCATAAATAGGCAAATTGTAGCGTCGGAGCTAGCAAAAATTATCAGACAAACAGATAGTCACCCAGGGCAACCGTAGGTCCCTTATGGTTATATTTTGCTTATTATTTCAAGGTTTAGATTGTAATTAGGTTTCATTTATTTTCCTCGAGTTTGTCTAATCATGGCTTGGCTTTGGAAATCTTGGGATTTTTCAGGTTCCGCACGAGCGTCCTGAAAACACTCTCCACAGGCAGGATTTTTTGGTTAGAAAACGTGGTAATTAAAGAAGCCATGAGAAATCCATTTGCACCAACTGTGGAGGACTTACTGTTATTGCATAAATTAGTCTTCAAGAGCAGCAACTGGGTATTGAGAATATTCAATTGAAAGATGAGATTCATTTGCACTGCACTGTACCTACCTAACTACTAACTTGTTGCATATTCTCAAATTTTTCAATTATTCTGAAATGCAAACCCGATGAAAACGATTATGAGGCAGTACTTTTTAGGCATTCTGATTCTAATTTATTTCCTATTGGATTTCATTCTATTTGCAAAATCTTTTCATTGCAGTGATTTTCCTATCATTCTTCCATGATGAAATCGCTTCTTATCCTACCCCGTATAAAGATTTAGTGACCCAAAATGTTATTGTTCTCACATGCTTTAAAGCAGTCTTGAGCAATGAAGTTGAAGATTCTCTAGCTCCGTGTTTATAACGAGCCATTCTCATGTTTTCTGGCCTGGATAGAATTTTTTTAAGCTGGAAAGAATGGCAGCTTTGGCTGGAAAGTTCTTCAGAAGGCCCGTACAACTCCCTATTGACTTTTGCTGGAAGGATCTTCTGGTGATGTTCAAAGCCGAAGTCCCTTGTTGCAGAACTGACCATCATAGCCATGGACGAGCTAATGAAAACGCTTTAGCGTCAAGAGCCTCTCTGGATCAGAAGTCTTCGAGATGGCAGGCGAACTCTCAGCTATGAAGAATATCTTCACCAATTGCCAGGTGATATTGGACCAAAACCCATGACACATAAATTGAGGCAACTAGACAATCTGGCTTCGTGCTCATGAATAGCCTGGTGGATGCACTCGTGTATGTTGTATGTAAACAAGTTCACATGCTTTTTTGTGTACTAAGACTGAATAAGATACTCAATTTTTCTGTACTAATATTGAACTATTGCAATTGTGATACAACTTTGAACAGATGGAAATAAATGTTTCCAAGCATTCTCTCCAATGTAGCCACACAGGAAGTCGCATCCAACGTTCAATGCCTAAGGCATGAGGCATTGCTGTTGGTATACTTTTTGGGATTCACTGTGTATTTCAAAACCTCTACTTTTGATTTGTGAGTCATGGGTACATTGCATTGCTAATGTTTGTTAATTTGATTGCATTTACAGATGTACATGCAGACACAAGTTCTATCACCACAGGTACCAAACTGATCTCCTTTTCTCGAAAAACGAAATAGCAATCTACCAGTACTTGGCAGTGCAACCCTTGTTTGTAAAACAATTAATATGATTTATTTGAATAACTACTTGTTCTGTACAATTGAGTTGAAAGGCGTCTCATTAAAATGCCTTTCAGCCCTTT
Organism: Chamaecyparis obtusa; assembly: GCA_027943335.1. Lineage (NCBI taxonomy): Eukaryota > Viridiplantae > Streptophyta > Pinopsida > Cupressales > Cupressaceae > Chamaecyparis > Chamaecyparis obtusa. The sequence continues at coordinate 785,407 of BSBK01004348.1, forward strand.
CTTGACCCTAAAAGATCATCAAAATTATCCGCCTTTATTCCCGTGTCATAGGATTGGCCAATCGACCTTGATCTTTAAGGAGACAAGTAAGTCGAGCAGAGCTCAACTTATTATTTAAAGGAATATTCTAGATGTTTGAAATAATTTCTAGTGACGTTAGATGAGAAAGACTTTGCTTAGTACATAATGGATAACTCCTCTAAGATTTACTTAGACATACAATATGTGACTACATAAATACTCAATTTTGATATTTTTATGGAATTGATAATAATATCTTTTATGAAATTGATAATAAAGAAATGAATTGAATAATTAAAAGTTATATTGGTTTTTCATAAATAGATATATACATAAATGTACATGTGCATGTTTATGTATGTTTATGTATGTAGTATATTGCATTTATCAAGGTACAATAAATTATTAAGTAGATTGCTTAGTTCATTTTGCAGCTGCAAATATCAATTTTTTATTTGCAATGAAATATATTTCACTTTTTTTTCTAGTCCGCTTGAAACTTCGCATAATTGCATCTGAACTTTTACCTATGTTTTCATTGATCTTAATTACCAGCTCAAATATGCCCTAAATTACAATAATATTTGAGAATTTTAATTGTATTTGCATGTTTTAATCTAGGTAAATGTTATATTTTTTACAAAAATGGTTGTTGAAATTTCTAATTGAATTTGCATGCTATAATCATAGATAGATAGATATTATTGATTCTTATTTGGACTCTAACACATCTTAGAGGACATTGTTTAGTTATGTTAGAGGAATAAAAAATACTTGGCCATTGTTTATTTAATGACCCCACCTCATTTCAATACAATTATTGTATTGAGTATGTCTTTATTCTAAAGGATTTCTGTAAACAGGCTCCTGACTATAAGATGGCCTATCTTAACACGTTGTCACAGGAAACACTCTTGCAACTCCTTCCACTTTTTTTTGAGAGTTTTCATTATTTAAAATTATAAGGTTCTATAGATCTATGGTAACTTTACAATCTATGGTAGTTTTACAAGAAATTTTTGTGTTAGTCAAATCATATTATTTCTTTGAACTTGTAAATCTAGTTTATTTCCTTTAGTCTATGTTTTGTCTCAAATCCCATTTTGATTTGGTGTTTGGAGGATCATCCTTTCTGGTCAACATGTCTTACTTCCAAATGAAAATACCTATATTTATTTGTAGCAATTGAACCAGCGATCTTAATTGAAAAAGCACACCTTCTTCCTTGGTAGATCAAGCACTTATTCATTTGGCTCGTTAGTGTTTAAATTTAGCTAGCTCACTTTTCTTTGAATAGTAGTTACTGATGGAGTTGATGAAAAACAACCCACAGCTCCCAAGAACACCTACATGCAAACTCCTGTTGCAGAAAGAGAGAGAAGCAAACAATTATGGAGGCCTGAATGCATTGATCCACGAAAGAGGAGAAATCCTTGATGTGCAAAAACAAAAGTTGCAATCAATAATGAAATTTTAGAAAAAGGTTACAAAGTGTTATGAGATCAATCCTTATAAAAGGAGATCAAAAACCCTAAAAAGGTAAAACCCTAGGTTGCATGATAATAATTAATAAAGATAATTAATTATTATATGCCTAAAGTTTAGCTTAAGTAGAAAGAGGTAATTATCTGCCTAAAGTTTAGCTTAAGTAGAAAGAGGTAATAAGTGACTGAATAATTAAATCAATATGATTCAATTAATCAATAAACACTTTATTACTCTAACACCCCCCCTTAAGATAAACTTTGGGAGAAGCTAAAAACCTAGAAAGAACTACTGAAAGAAAATGGGTCCCGACAAAAAAGGCCTGATCAGATACCCAAGTACAAAAGAGAGTCTCTACAAAGCGGAGAAATAGAGAAAACCACTTGGGAAAAACTCTACTCCAAAAGGAGACAGACTAGTCTGAAGGACTGAAGAAGCCTCCAAAACTAGGAATGTTCTAGAAAATAGGAACAAAGATGAACATGTACAACATCACTGAAGCATGAAACTACAAACTCTTTCAAGAAGAAACTGATGATCTGAAGATCCTCCACAAAAATATGACCAAGTAGAGAAGACTGTAATCTACATGAGTGCCCTCAAATGACACTACTTGAATCAGGAGGCAAACAAAGGCAAACACCTAAACTCAAAGATACAGATGGCATAAACACCAAAAGCCTGAAGAGTTGATCAATCAAAGCTGGAAGATTGCATCCAGAAATAGGAAGGAAAAGAGTGTCCATATGGTAAATGATCCATCTCACTAGAATGCATAGGTACCCAACCACTACAACCACCTAGTACATAGGATCAAATACTGAATACATAGCTTACACTATTGAACCAAGGAAGCAGTAGAATCAACAATAGAAACCCCCCATACTGTTGACAAGGGAGTAATGACAGGTACACTAAAAATATCATCCAATATGAACTGCATGATGAAGATGAATTTGAAACATCGAATGTGCAGAGAGAGTACAAACAAATATAGAGATACCTAAGGCTAATGTCATTGGAGGAATGCCCACATGACAAAAGAAGATGGAAAACAAAGGCAAACATCAAACCCTCCTGACACTTTATAATAGAGTGCGAGTACAAATAGCATGAACATGTGCAAGATCCCATCAAAGCAATATAATGACACTTTATCTAAGTGTGTGTGCATAAAAGAATGCTACAAAAGTGAAGTATACACTGCTCAAAGAAGATCAAAGGCTACGAAAACAAAAGAACAACCTAAGACAAGCCATCCCTCAAAGGGAAGAGATCCTAGGCTCTGATACCATGATGGAGTTGATGAAAAACAACCCACAACTCCCAAGAACACCTGCATGCAAACACTTATCATAGAAAGAGAGAGAAGCAAATAGCTATGGAGGCCTAAACACATTGATCCACGAGAGAGGAGAAATCCTTGATGTGCAAAAAAAAAAGTTGCAATCAATAATGAAATGTTAGAAAAAGGTTACAAAGTGTTATGAGATCAATTCTTATAAAAGGAGATCAGAAACCCTAAAAAGGTAAAACACTAGGTTGCATGATAATAATTAATAAAGATAATTAATTATTATATGCCTAAAGTTTAGCTTAAGTAGAAAGAGGTAATAAGTGACTGAATAATTAAATCAATATGATTCAATTAATCAGTAAACACTTTATTACTCTAACAGTTACTTATAGGAGGTGGCTTGTGCATCTTATCTATGTTGCATTGAATATTTGGTCATGGTGCACATGCATCAATGGTCTTCCAGTGTTTCCAATAATGATGATTGTCAGGTAGGATGCATTATCATTTTTTATAGTAAGTTGCATGACTTAGTCCTACCTTTCTCTCTATGTGGCCACACACTCTACTTTTGGTGTCATGCTATGTGCTTATTGCAAACATTTTTTATATGTTGATGGACTGAACATTTTTAATCTTGGCTAAGCTTTGTATCTATGGCCTAATTTTTCTCTAACTAGCTCTATTTCGATATTGTTACCTCCTAGAATGGCATGGTGCTTTGACAACTCATGTTTTTGATGCTCTCCACATTATATCGTCACATGATTTTTCATAAAAAGTTCATCAGATAGTATTTTTCTTCTAGGTGCATTATTGATGAAATTATCATTGGGCTAGCTAGTTGTTCTATCTCCATTATTGATTTTTGTCTACACATTTATGAATTTAGTGGCTTTTAAAATACTTGGCCATTGTTTATTTATTGACCAATGATTTGTGATGTTTTTTTATCAAATGGGAGGTAGTTTTATCTCCTCATCTCAATTCATTTATTGTGTTCTCTCTAACATGTATGTTTGTAAGTGGTTGTACTCCTTTGATAAAATTTATAGTTCCATATGATTATATGGATGGCATTTGAAGCTCAATTCTTAACAAGGATGGTTGGAAATCGACTCTAACAGATTCCTTATTTTATCAGATTGACATGCAAAACTTTTAATTTTTTTGTGCTCACTTGCATATTTTCTGCAAGGATGTTTAACAGACTGGCAAGAATGCATATTTCTAGGCCTGATCTAAGTTAGGAGTAGATTCATGCTTTCATTGGATTTATTTCGAGCAATTTTGTTGGTTGGAGTTTCCTGCCCATGGTTTACGATCAACCAGCTTTAATTTTTTTTGGTCTTAGTATGCTTTTCTAGATTCCAGTCTAATTGGCCTCATTTTGACTCAAATATTATGAACAATAGTTGTTGTTGATGGTGCAGATTTTTCAAGGAAACTAATCCTATTTCTTTTTTATTGAGCTATAAGCATGTTGTGTGGAGCTTTGAAGGTGGGATGATGGCACTTATTCTAATTCCTTGGGATTTATTCCATATTCACAATGGGTAAGACACTTTTTTATTTACCTAAAATAGTCCTCTATATGTTTTCTTGTGTGTGGATTAACATCATGCCTGACAATGTTTTTCTTTTTGACTTTTATTGCTTGTGGTGGTTTAATGCATGTGGGGTACCATATAGAGTTGTTGTAAGACCTAGCCATCCCATGTCCTCTTATCATCAACCACTTGATCAAATCTTCTTGGGCCCTTTCTATCATGAGGTGGGGGCATGTTTTTTTGTATGTTGAGTCGATCATCACATAGTGACCAAACCCTTTCCCCTGGGTATTCAAGAGGGGTGAGCCATTTTTTTCACCTTTGGGTGGGCTAATAAGAATTTTTTCTTTCACATGACCATAATTTGGACATCTAGAATTTGATTTAGGAAAAATTATTTTTTTTGAAAAAGGTGGTTCTATGCACTTAATTGGTGCTAGATTTTTGAGTTTTTTTTCCTTTGATTTAGTTGACCATCCTTTATAAGAACTATTATTGTAGACACATTAGATTCAATGTCGCATTCATGTATTTTGGAGATTTTGTACACATGGTGTGCCATTTTATTTGTACTTGCATTAAATTATAAATTTTCATAAGGGGTTGTTTCGATCCATTTTTTTCCAATTGAACAACTTTGTCAAAGTGAGTTCCTTCATGACAATAGAATAATCTTGGATATTATTTCCTCATGCAAGTGTGTAGTTTGAAAGACACCCTTGTCTCAACCACAAATATTCATTTGGTCTCTTTTGGTCCTTTTATGCATAACATCATACTATTTATGCTAATAATTCCTTTCTTTCACTTCAAGTGAGTTGAGACACTCTTGCATTTCTTTTTTTAATGGAGGTTCCTTGGTTTTACTTGAACTATGGTGGAATACTCTTTGATTCATTTTCTACTATTGTAAACTTGATTGAGAAGTGATAATGGTATCACTCAACCAACATCATTAGTTTTTTAATAAATGTCACTCCTACAGATTCATGTGTCATATGTATCTTTAATTGATAGATGTTATTTCCACATTGTCATTTGATCATTTTTTGATAAGTTTCATTTAGAGAACTCATACAAATTGTTGTCTTTTTAACCGCCATCCTTTTAGAGGAGGATGTTCATATATACCACTATATCAATCATTGACATTAGTGTATAGATTCTTCATGATTTAGTGATGTTCATTGTCATGATTTTAGGACATCCTTTTGAAGACTTCACAAACCTTCATGTTCTCTCTTTTGAAGATGATTTTTCTCGTACTTGTTTTTCTTCTTTTGTCTAAATTATGATAGATTACATTGTAGGTGTACATGGATACTTAACATGGGTTTGATTTTGGGACTGATAAATCATCTCTATTGTAGAGTTTTACTCCTTGATTTTCACTTAAGGGGGTGTATTGGAGTAAATTGTGCTTTACTAGTTTACTATTTACTTAAGTTTACTTAGGTTAATACATTCATTAGTTAGATGGATATTATTTGGTCCTATTTGGACTCTAACACATCCTAGAGGATATTGTTTAGTTCTATCAGAACTCTATTTCCTCTAGGTTGAGACACTTGTCTGAACCTTGTCCATTCTTCCTAATTGTTCAAGTATCTATCTAAGAATAACCCTTTGTACATTTGTACTCACCTCATTTCATCACAATTATTGTATTGAGTATGTCTTTCTATTGAAGGATGTCCGTAGACTGGCTCCTAGGTATAAGATAACCTATCTTAACATTGTGTTAGAGAAAAATGTCTTACAAGTAATTCGAATTATTTTTTGAGAGTTTTTATTTTTTTAAATGATGAGGTCCTATAGATCTATGGAAAGTTTATTATCTGTATTAGTTTTACTAGAAATATTGTGTTAGTCAATTCATATTATTTCTTTTCTTAGAAATTTGGTTTATTCTCATTAGTTTATGTTTTGTCTAATGGCAAGTTTTGCATTAATGTATTTGATATATCCTTAGCTGATGTATCTAGCATGTCCTTCATTTATGGTGTAGTTTTTCGAAACTATTAGTTGTCTTGCCTTGAATCAAATCTCATATTTTTTCATCTAATCTCCAAAATTGTTTTCTGAAAGCCCATTTTGATAGATAGTGTTTAGAGGATCGTCAATTCTAGTCAATATGTCTTACTTGCAAATGAAAATACCTATCTTTATTTGAAGTGATTGACCAAGTTCTTAATAGAAAAATTGCACCATCTTCCTTAGAAGATAAAGCACATATTCATTTTTCTTATCAGTGTTTAAAGTTAGTTGTATTACTTTTCTTTGACTGGTGGTTACTTATAGTAGACGGCTTGCATATCTACCTTTTATTCTCAATCATTTTAGGCATGATAAGTGTATATATCTACCTTTTAAAATTTTGTATCCTTCCTCTCTCATGACCTAAAAATTTAAGAAAAAAATCACTCTTCTCTAGTTTTACATTAGGGCCTAATTTTCCTCACTATGGAGTGTGCTATGTCTTTTTCTTTCCAAAAGAACCCCACACCCAAGACTAGCATTGAGTTTCAATAGAATGTCCACTGTCATTATGATGAATTTTCTATGGACACTAAGGATGCTACCTTGGAAGAAGAATACACTTTTCACTTGGGTAAATGAAATTACCCTAAAGGAGTACATCAACCCACCAAAAAATTGTGGTGTTGAATGATGATGACTCAAATTATACCCCTCCTAAGGGTTTCATGCCTGATCCTATTGAAACACGTGATGTTGGAAAGGGTAAAGGTAAATTGAAGGTTTCTTCCCATATGCCTACTAAAACTAAAGCATAAATTCCTTACTATATCCGAATTGGTGGGTGGGGTAGGAATTCCTTCATAATTAAAAAACTTAATTAACAAACTTAAAAATAATTTTCATAAGGATGTAAACCCTACTCTGTATTTCCCTATTTTGTAGCCTTCGATTGCGGGTGATAAGGATGTGGGGATTCACATTGATATTCTGATGGATTTGGGTAAAGATATCCATATTAATAAGGGGTATTCTTTTCAAGAGACCATTACTATAAAGAAAAATGTAAAGGAGTTTATGCATAGCTATAATTCTCTATTTGTGTCGAAAGTGGCAAATATTAATCATTTAAAGGAAATGATCACTCATAATCCTATCCATGGAATGGATAAATTGATGGCCAATATTTATGAATTGGCTAAAGGAATCAGGGACTTCAAAGAGTATCATGAGCTTTGAATCAAAAGCTTGGAGGACTCAATTCTTACTATTCAAGATAAATTAAAATTGGATATGGATATTAGTCATTCAACCAAGGATGAATGCCTCAAGAAGTTGAGTGTTCAATTAGAAGCTCTACAAGGTTTATCTAAAGGAACCTTAGGATCCTCCACTGCTAGTGTCAAATTGAAGAAGAATTTGATTAAAAAAATTGTAAAGAATTTGGGGCTTTGTTCCCCTATTTTTAATTACCTATTGTTAATAATAATCTAGAATAATGATGATCAAATATAAATTTACAAGGAATTGAATTTTTAACAACTATATAATTATTTTACCTAGATATTTGAAAATGGTCTTTAATTTAAACTAATCAATTTCACTCTCTTCCATATTCAATAATAAATGTGATTTTTATAAAGAATAAAGACAACAACACTATTTGGTTAATTATTATACCTTTTAGATCCTTGAATTGGATGAATGAGTGAAACATAAACAAAATCATATAATTATTCTCTTTAGATATAGTTCTTATAGTAGAGTTGTGTTTCATCAATTATTATACATTTTAGATCCTTGAATTAGATGAATGACTGAAACACAAACACAATCATACAATTATTCTTTTTAGATATAGTTCTTATAGTAGAGTTGTGGAGGCAATTAGGGAGTGAGGGATATTTAGTGCAATTACAATTAAATAGTAGAAATGAAATGAGAATGTGAATATATACTGAGGGTAATGATATGAAATTTAGATTGAAAAATAAAGTGTACAAAATATAGATGCAAAATAACACATTTATGTTTAGAAGATGATATACTTAAATTATTATTAAAGTGTACTTGATTTATAACTACAATACCTATCTTTAGAAGAATATAAGCAAATTTGTCAAAGATAGCACTTTTTTTCTCTATCCCACTTAAAAATAATTATATTTATATTCTAATTAAGATTAAATAAATGAGATGAGATTTATACAGTCCTAATATCAAGATTTAGTAGTTTCTAGATTAAATTGTGTGATCATTGTTGCATTAGGATTTGGAGTCACACTCTAAGAGAGACATGAAACATAATCATTATGTTTCCTTTGTCTCTCTTCATCCTAATGATAGATCATGAAATGCTAATGCAAAAACACACAATTTAATACAAAAATTACTACATCCTAATATTAAATCACTATTAAAGATCACTATATTGCGATTAATATTAAATTAATTACTAAGATATAATTATATTGGTATGTTTAAATATATTCTCATTATTATATTTTCATTAAAGTCTTTAGAAAATGAAAAGTTTTTATTATCATATAATTATTAATTGCATTATTCATAATAATAATTATTTTTTATTTTATTTTATAAGATCACTATATTAATATATTAAAATAAGATCTAATATTTTATTAGTAAATTGTAAAAAATATTAATATTATTATGAATATGTATCATTTTATAATATTTAGTATAGAAATAGAAATTTGTTTTAAATGTTTTGAAAATATATAATATTCTTAATTTTAATTTTATGACAATATATTATGTTAAATTAAACTTGAATAAAATTAATAATAATATTTGTAAAAGAGTAGTTTACTTTTCATTTTAATTCTATCACATTTCTATAAAATAGAGAAGATTATTATGTAGAGATGTAAAGTTCGATCTATGATATAATATTTTATTTTAATTATCTTTTAACATATTTTTAATGA